>CM059438.1:5303616-5828616 GCA_030390025.1 Squalus acanthias | reverse complement strand
TAAGAACATAAGAAATAGGAGCAGGAATAGGCCACTTGGCCCCTCGAGCCTGCTCCGCCATTCAATAAGATCATGGCTGATCTTGGGCTCAAAGCCACTTCCCTGCCCGCTCCCCATAACCCTTCACTCCCTTATCTTGCAAAAATCTGTCTATCTCCACCTTAAATGTATTTAATGACCCAGCCTCCACAGCTCTCTGGGGCAGAGAATTCCACAGATTTACGACCCTCTGAGAGAAGAGATTCCTCCTGATCTCAGTTCTAAAAGGGCGACCCTTTATTCGGAGACTGTGTCCCCGAGTTCTGGCCTGGCGGGAAAGCCACAACGGTTTCTCCTGCACGAGCCTCTTGTTAAAATATCCCCGATATTATCACCAGGGGCGACGGCCATACCAGGGGGAACAGCTACAAGGGAAGACAGTTAAGGGTTTGCTAGGAATGAGGGCATCAAAGGTAGAGAGAGGTGAGGGAGTGGTTGAGCAAATCGACAGTTGCAGAGGGACCGTGGCGAGTGCCTGCACGCGGGACCTATCTTCAGTTTCTCCTCTCACTCCTTTGACTCCTCTTCCTTTAGCCTTAAGAAGCTGTAGAAGGAGGAGGAGGGGATGCAATGTTGAACCCAGGGCAGGGGGAGGCAACCACAGGTTAGTTTGCGTTGCTGACGGTAAAACATCACTTAATAAAGCTGTCTCGATGGGTTAAGGAAGGATATACTTGCCTTAGAGGGGGTGCAATGTAGGTTTATTAGACTGGTTCCTGGGATGGGGGGGATTGTCCTATGAGGAGAGATTGAGTAGACTAGGCCCATAGTCCCTGGAGTTTAGAAGAATGAGAGGTGATCTCATTGAAACGTATAACATTCTTAAGGGGCTTGACAGGGTAGATGCTGGGAGGATGTTTCCCCTGGCTGGGGAGTCTAGAACCAGGGGTCACAGTCTCAGGATAAGGGGTCGACCATTTAGGACTGAGATGAGGAGAATTTTTTTCACCCAAAGGGTTGTGAATCTTTGGAATTCTCTACCCCAGAGGACTGTGGAGGCTCAGTTGTTGAGTATATTTAAAAATGAGAAGTCGCACAACACCAGGTTATAGTCCAACAGATTTATTTAAAATTACAAGCTTTCGGAGCTATCCTGCCCCTTCTTCAGGTAGTTACTGTGAGGGTATATTCAAGACAGAGATCGATAGATTTTTGGATATTAAGGGAATCAAGGGATATGGGGATAGTGCGGGAAAGTGGAGATGAGGTAGAGGATCAGCCATGATCTCATTGAATGGCGGAGCAGGCTCGAAGGGCCAAATAGCCGACTCCTGCTCCTATTTCTTATGTTCTTAACAACTGTGCTGAGGAAGGATGTTCTTGCCATGGAAGGAGTTCAGCGAAGATTCACAAGGCTGATACCTGGGATGGCAGGAATGACATATGAGGAGAGATTGGGTCGATTGGGCTTATACTCACTGGAGTATAGAAGAATGAGAGGGGATCTCATCGAAACATATAAAATTCTGACAGGTCTGGACAAACTAGATGCAGGAAGAATGTTCCCGATGGACGGAGAGTCCAGAACCAGGGGTCATAATCTACGGATAACGGGTAAACCATTTAGGACAGAAATGAGGAAGAATTTCTTCACCCAGAGAGTGGTGAACCTGTGGAATTCTCTACCACAGAAGGTAGTTGAGGCGAAGTCATTAAATATATTCAAGGATGAGTTAGATATATTTCTTAAAGCTAAAGGTATCAAGGGATATGGGGAGAAGGCAGGTACAGGTTACTGAGTTTGGATGATCAGCCATGATCTCATCGAATAGCGGAGCAGGCTCGAGGGGCCGAATGGCCTACTCCTGCTCCTATCTTCTATGTAAGTAGGGCACAACACAATTCTGTGAGCTGGTGTCAAGCAGCACACTGCCAGAGGAAATTAAATATTCAAATGTAGAAAAATAATATTAAGAAGGTTAACTGAGTGCAAAAGAGAACATTGCAACAAGCTGGTCAAATATTTGAACACGTGTTGTGCACAATGTTACATTGGCGTCTGCTTATTTGAAGAAGGACCCTGCCAGTTTAAAGTGGGCATCCTTCCCGCCTGCTCCGAAGAGCAGGGTGAGAAATCTGGGCCTGCGGGAAGGGAGCGAGACCTCGGCAGGTAAGTCCCACGGGTGATTTTAACCGCCCGCCCGCCCGCTCGCCCAGTTTCCGCCCTACAGTCACGAGCAACATTCCCTCTAAGCTGCGTGGCCGCGTGGCTCTCTGTCGGTCCCTTCTAACGCTCTAACTTTAGACTCTTGTCCCCTGGTATTTAAAGCCTTTACCATAGTACTGTAAACATGTTGCCAGGATCGACCTTGTGAGTCCACTTCATAATCTTGAAAACTAAAGCAAAATATTGCGGAGGCTGGAAATGAAAAATAAGAGCAGAAAACGGTGGAAACACTCCTGCCCTCCAGCCTATCAGAGGCCTCTCCCTTCTGTTCTATTCCCTCTCCTGCCCCCCTTTTCCCCGGCTCTGTATTTGCTTAAAAGCTGTTCATCGCTCACATCCTCCAGTTCTGACGAAGGGTCATCGAGCTGAAACGTTGTCTCTGTTTCTCTCTCCACAGATGCTGCCTGACCTGCTGAGTGTTTCCAGCATTTCCTGTTTTTATTCCCTCTCACCCTGAATCAACGTACTTGCCCCCCTGTGTATCTGCTCGCCGCACTGCGCTGACTAGAAAGAAGGAAAGACTTGCATTTATATAGCGCCTTTCATGACCACCAGACGTCTCAAAGTGCTTTACAACCAATGAAGTACTTTTTGAAGTGTAGTCACTGTTGTAATGTGGGAAATGCAGCAGCCAATTTACACACAGCAAGCTCCCACAAACAGCAATGTGCTAATGACCAGATAATCTGTTTTTGTTACGTTGATTGAGGGAGAAATATTGGCCAGGACACCAGGGATAACTCCCCTACTCTTCTTCGAAATGGTGCCCTGGGATCTTTCACATTCACGTGAGAGGGCAGACGGAGCCTCAGTTTAATGTCTCAGCCACAAGACGGCACCTCTGACAGTGCAGCACTCCCTCAGCACTGCGCTGGAGTGTCAGCCTGGATTTATGTGCTCAAGTCCCTGGAGTGGGACTTGAACCCACAACCTTTTGACTCAGAGGTGAGTGAGCTGCCCACTGAGCCACAGCTGACACTGGAAAGTAAGCTGCGGTTCCTACAATGCGCTCTCCCCCTCAAACGCCCCCCACCCACCCCACCAACTCCTGTTCTGAGGTAGGGTTCCACACACATTGCACAGCCAGGAGGCTATTAAGGGAGAACCAGAGACACGTGGAGTAGCAATGCTGCCAAGGTTCACAGGTGAAGGCGTGACAGGTGCAAGTGGCCTTCAGGTCACAGGCAGAGCACGAGCAGCTTACAGTAACCTCCTCGATCCTAAATCAGATGTGCGGCCGATGCAAAAGCTAACAAGCCCTGCATTGACTTTTCAGAGTCAGACGTCTATACCGTAATAAGCAGAGCTCTCTCCCCAGACAGTGTAATTGTCTGTGTGCTCTGTTCCTTGTATGCAGAAGTTCAAAGGCAGAGTTAACGAACATTTGCTGAGCCAGGGTTGTTGGAGCATGTACTGGCCCGTGGCAATCTCTGGGGTGGTTTCGTGAAATCCCAGCACAAATTGTCTCGTGTTGTTCAGTTCTGTCATCAGCCCCCACGATATCTATCCTTTAGGGATCCTGCCTTTTGCCAAATCCAAAGCCAGATAGAGGGCAGGGCAAGAATAGGGCAGGGGATGCAATCACGGGTTAGTTTGATTTGCTGATGATGAATAACGCTCCTTTGATGGGTTAACAACTGTGCTGCAATGGCGCACAACACAATGCTGTGTGCTCACGTTAAGCAGTGCTCTACCAGAGGAAATTAAACCTATAAATCTAGCAAGATAAAACAGAGCAATTGAGTGCAAACCACAACAGTGAAATGAGCTGGTTAAATATTTGATCAAGGGTTGTGCACAATATTGCATTGTTGTCACACTGAATGAACCTCCAATTCATAAACTAAAGACCCAAAAAATACTATTCAGCATTTTGCTTTGTTATCGTGTCAGTTCCCCCCATACAACAGGATCTGAATGACCGGGTCAAATGTATGGACCTCTCAGACACTGGCTGGGGAGATTAGCCAACAAAACGCTAAGCCTTTCAGGCTTTTTTTCTTAATCTTGTACATTTTTCTCCCTTCCCCTCCTCTCCTGCCTTTCTGTTTTGGCAGCTGATTGACCTTGTTCCCGTTTCCATTTGACAGAAACTCAAGGGAGAATTCCGGAAACGCGGAGATGGCTGCGACCTCTTGAACTCGATTGCAGCGTCTAATGTCTCAAATCCTGGAAATTTGGGGATTCTGTAATCGAGGACTTCTAAATACCAGACTGCAGTTTGCGTAGCTTTTGTAGGGCAAAAACAAAGCATGACTTGCGTTTATTAGCACCTTTCACGACCTCAGGACATTCCAAAGCGCTTTACAGCCAATGAAGTACTTTTTGAAGTGCAGTCACTGTTGTAATGTGGGAAACGCGGCAGACAATTTGCGCACAGCAAGCTCCCACAAACAGCAATGTGATAATGACCAGATAATCTGTTTTAGTGATGGTGGTTGAGGGATAAATATTGGCCAGGAGAACTCCCTTGCTCTTCTTCAAAATAGTGTAATGGGATCTTTTACGTCCACCTGAGAGAGCAGATGGGGTTTTAATGTCTCATCTGAAAAACGTCACCCACCGGAATTGCAGCATTCCCTCAGCACTGCGGTGTGCGTCAGCCGTGTCTCAGTTGGCAGCACACTCGCCTCTGAGTCAGGAGGTTCTGGGCTCATGTCCCACTCCAGAGACTTGAGCATAAAAATCTAGGCTAACACTGTAGTGCAGTACTGAGGGAGCGCTGCACTGTCTTTCAGATGAGACGTTAAACCGAGGCCCCGTCTGCTCTCTCAGGTGGATGTAAAAGATCCCATGGCACTATTTCGAAGAAGAGCAGGGGAGTTCTCCCCGGTGTCCTGGGGCCAATATTTATCCCTTAATCAACATCACTTAAAAAAACCAGATTATCTGGTCATTATCAGTAATATTGGCCCATTTTCGGTAGGAAAAACAGAAAGGCAGAGTATTATTTAAATGGTGATAGATTGGGAAATGCTGATGTACAAAGGGACCTGGGTGTCCTTGTACACCAGTCACTGAAAACAAACATGCAGGTGCAGCAAGCAGTTAGGAAGGAAAATGGTATCTTGGCCTTCATTGCAAGAGGATTTGAGTACAGGAACAAGGATGTCTTACTACAGTTATACAGGGCCTTGGTGAGACCACACCTTGAGTACTGTGTGCAGTTTTGGTCTCCTTACCTAAGAAAGGATATACTTGCCATAGAGCGAGTGCAGCGAAGGTTCACCAGACTGATTCCTGGGATGGCAGGACTGTTGTATGAGGAGAGATTGGGTTGACTAGGTCTGTATTCACCAGAGTTTAGAAGAATGAGAGGGGATCTCATCGAAACGTATAAAATTCTGACAGGGCTAGACAGACTGGATGCAGGGAGGATGTTTCCGCTGGCTGGGGGGTCTAGAACGAGGGGTCACAGTCTCAGGATACGGGTTAGGACATTTAGGACTGAGATGAGGAGAAATTTCTTCACTCAGAGGGTGGTGAACCTGTGGAATTCTCTACCACAGAAGGCTGTGGAGGCCAAGTCTCTGAATATATTTAAGAGGGAGATAGATAGATTTCTAGACACAAAAGGCATCAAGGGGTATGGGGAGAGAGCGGGAATATGGTATTGAGATAGAGGATCAGCCATGATCATATTGAATGGCGGAGCAGGCTTGAAGGGCCGAATGGCCGACTCCTGCTCCTATTTTTCTATGTTTCTATGTTTCTATCACATTGCTGTTTGTAGGAGCTTGCTGTGCGCAAATTGGCTGCCGCGTTGCCTACTTTACGACAGTGACTACACTTCAAAAAAGTACTTCATTGGCTGTGAAGCGCTTTGGGACGTCCCGATGTCGTGGAAGGCGCTATATTCTGACTCAGAAGCTATGGCTGACACGACTGGCACTGTGTTTGCCAGCTGAATTTCCGCATCAATAAGTGAGCTTGTTGATGCAGTCCATGGAAATAGTTTAATAGAAAGACTGCCGATTGGGGTTGGAAGGCATTGAAAAACATTGACAGGGCTTTAACTCTTTATCTGTCCAGGAAACAGGAGCACCGTAGAGTCGGAGCAACAAATGCGCAACTACAACAGTTTCTTGCTTTTACATAGCACCTTTAGTTTAGCAACAAGTCCCAGAGTGCCTCGCATTTGGAACTAGACCCAAACAGGAGCAGGAAGAAAGATCAGGGAAGGTGACCAGAAGCACTGCCAGAATAGGTAGGTTTTGAGGAGGCTTCTAAAGGTGGAGTTTTAGCAAAGTGAAAGGGTTTAGGGTGGAGTTTCAGAGTGTGGGGGTCAAGATGAATGAAAACTCTGCTACCAATAGAACAGAGGGAGGAGGGAATGCGCAGTAGACAAGAGTTGCAAGAGTGTAAGGTTCGGGCAGGGAAGTAGGGGTCGAGGCGGTTGTAGAGCCTTCTATGATTGGTGGCATGTACTCCTGTCTTGTCTAGCGAATGTATCCTGGCAATAATCATTTAGTATGTTGACTAGCTTTAGTGTCAGCCGGGGCTCAGTGGGTAGCACCCTCGCTTCTGAGTCAGAAGGTTGAGGGTTCAAAATCCCACTCCAGTTAGACCTGAGCACCAAAATCTAGGCTGACACTCCAGTGCAGTGCTGCACTGTCGGAGGTGCTGTCTTTCGGAGGAGACATTAAACCGAGGCCCCGTCTGCTCGTGGATGTAAAAGATCCCATGGCACTATTTTGAAGAGCAGGGGAGTTCTCCCCGGTGTCCTGGCCAATGTTTATCCCTCAATCAACATCACTAAAAACAGATGACCTGGCCATTATCACATTGCTATTTGTGGGAGCTTGCTGTGCGCAAATTAGCTGCTGCGTTTCCTACATTACAACAGTGACTACACTTCCAAAGTACGTTGTTGGCTGTAAAGTGCTTTGGAATGAAAGGTGCTATATAAATGTAAGTTTTTCTAGTTTTAGTTCATCCTCAGTTTTGACCCCATTTGCAACCTTGGGGGTCTCAATTCTTTGATATCACTCTTGCTGTGGAAGGATTTCTTCCTGTTGGATTTGGCCAGTGAAGCTAAACAAAGTTCTGCTTCTCTCTCTGCCCTACTGACTGCTTTATTTCTCCATTCTTTTGTAAATTTGTATTCATCACAATGGTTCCCTCACCATTATTTCTCTCGGCTTTGTACAGCCTGATTTACTTACCGACTACTCCTTGTGTTTCCTACATTCATTGGCTGCAAAGCGCTTTGGGACGTCCTGCGGTCATGAAAGGCGCTATATAAATGCAAGTTCTTTCTTTCTTAATCCATTTAGGGTCAGGTTAATAATCTTTCGTATGTACTTATCCTGCATGTTCTGTAGTCTGACGAGTTTTTTTTTTATTCGTTCATGGGATGTGGGTGTCATTTATTGCCCATCCCTAATTGCCCTTGAGAAGGTGGTGGTGAGCCACCTTCTTGAACCGCTGCAGTCCGTGCGGTGAAGGTACTCCCACAGTGCTGTTAGGGAGGGAGTTCCAGGATTTTGACCCAGCGACGATGAAGGAACGGCCGATATACTTCTAAGTCAGGATGGTGTGTGACTTGGAGGGGAACTTGGAGGTGGTGGTGTTCCCATGCACCTGCTGCCCTTGTCCTTCCAGGTGATAGAGGTCGCGGGTTTGGGAGGTGCTGCCGAAGAAGCCTTGGCGAGTTGCTGCAGTGCATCTTGTAGATGGTACACACTGTAGCCACGGTGCGCCGGTGGTGGAGGGAGTGGATGTTTAAGGTGCTGGATGGGGTGCCAGTGAAGCAGCCTGCTTTGTCTTGGATGGTGTCGAGCTTCTTGAGTGTTGAGTGTTGAGTCTAGTACTGAACCATACATACTAGGAAGGTCGCAGGTTCAAACCTCCTGGTCTATGGTGAGTTGGTTGATCTTGACTTGTGCAGTCAGAGTTCTGCATTTGGCATCAGCACTCAGGCAGATGAAGGAAAAAAGTACATTTGCCATGAATGATTGCTATCCAGTGACTCCTGCTGGAGAGTGCACAATTATAAACCTCGGGTACGAATAGCATCAGGCTCTGTTATAATGCCCCCCTCCCATGGTCGAGTGGCCTCACTGTCTAGAAACATGCCTGAAGAATGGCCACTTGCTGGAGTTATCAGAGAAAAAGAAAAAAGAAAGACCTGCATTTATATAGCGCCTTTCATGACCACTGACGTCTCAAAGCACTTTACAGCCAATAAAGTACTTTTGAAGTGGAGTCACTGTTGTAATGTGGGAAACGCGGCAGCCAATTTGCGCACAGCAAGGTCCCACAAACAGCAATGTGATAATGACCAGATAATCTGTTTTCTGTTATGTTGGTTGAGGGATAAATATTGGCCAGGACACCGGGGATAACTCCCCTGCTCTTTGAAATAGTGCCATGGGATCTTTTACGTCCACCTGAGAGGGCAGACGGGACCTCGGCTTAATGTCTCATCCAAAAGACGGCACCTCCGACAGTGCGGCTCTCCCTCAGCACTGCACTGGGAGTGTCAACCTAGCTTTAAGTGCTCAAGTCCCTGGAGTGGGACTTGAACCCACACCCTTCTGACTCAGAGGTGAGTGAGCTACCCACTGAGCACCTGGCACCCACAGAACTGCTCCCCACTTCACCTTCAGCAGCGGAGAACAGGAGACAGAAACCTTTCGTGCAATTTTTTCAGTTGGTATTTTCACCAATTTTATTGAAATTCTCAAACATTCAAGGAGAATCGATTTCAACACAATATATAACAGAAATTGATAATACAAATAAACAAAAAAATTACAAGATTATGGGGTAAAAATTCAGTTGGTTGCGCCTCCCGTTAGCGCCTTAAGAGAGCGCTAATGGGGCGCAAAGCCGCTAACGCCCGGGCGCAGCGATGTTTGCGCCGCTCGGGAACTTAACTAGAGATTGTGCGGCGGCGCTAAACTTTACCGCTGCGACCACCTGCGTGCGCAGATTGTGACGTCATTCCATGGTGCAACGCCCTTGTGGCGCCCCGGAGCGGAAATTGAGTGGCGCCCCCTGCCTTACCGCCTGGCGCATCCAACGACCAGAAGACTGGAACGCTATCAATCGCTGTGGGGCTGGGGGGGGGCGCTATTTAAAGGGGGCCTCTTCCTGTCTTTTATTGTTGGTGGCATTTTTGAACTACGCATTCTGAGAGAGAGAGGGAGAGACTTCTGGAGAGATTCAACGTTGTGTGAAGGAGTTTTGGGTACTGAGCAGCACTTTGCAGGTTCATTTTGATTTGCCATTCCTTGTATCGATTTAGCAGAGACTGTGGGAGCTGCACTCTGAGCTCTTTGCCTGGTACTCTCCATTGTTCTTTCCAGCACATTTGATGTGCAAGTCTCTCCAGGCCGAGATTCAAGGCTGCAATGAACAGGATGTGGATGGAAAGCAAGATTAACCATCCCCTTTAAGAACTGGCCCGTGCCATTGTGTGTGTGTTCCATTGCTGACTGACATTACATGAGCTTCGCCAGCGCTCTGAGTTAGCGCCTCACTCCTTGGCCTTTGCGCCTTAAGACAGGTGTGCAGCGCCTCATTTAGCGCTCCACTCACCTCCCGGGGCGGTAAAAGTGAAGTTTCCAGTCAGTGCCGATAATTAGCGCCAGGTGCTAATATTTGCGTCCAGACGATATTTGCGCCCCAAATGGGGCGCGACCTAATTTTTCCCCCTATGTGTACAAAAATTTCATTTAACATTGCAAGACCAACAAGGCTCAGTCAATGAAGTAAGAGTTTCACTGAGAGTAACAAACCGAATAAGAATGAGTGCACGATCGCAGGCAGACGTACCATTGCTGTGTGGCCATTTTATTTATTTCTGCTCTTTTCCTCAATTTTTCCCCCCAAAATATCATCTTCAGCATGTTGAGTCCATCTGCTCTGCCCTTTAGCTGTAGCTCAGTGGGCAGCACTCTCTTGTCTCTGAGTCAGAAGGTTGTGGGTTCAAATCCCAGTCCAGAGACTTGAACACCAAAATCTAGGCTGACACTCCAGTGCAGTACTGAGGGAGCGCTGCACTGTCGGAGAGGCTACCTTTTGGACGAGACGTTAAACTGAGGCCCCGTCTGCTCTCTCAGGTGGATGTAAAAGATCCCATGGCACTATTTCGAAGAGGAGCAGGGGAGTTATCCCCGGTGTCCTGGCCAATATTTATCCCTCAACCAACATCACTAAAAACAGATTATCTGGTCATTATCACATTGCTGTCTGTGGGAGCTTGCTGTGCGCAAATTGGCAACCGCATTTCCTACATTACAACAGTGACTACACTTCAAAAAGTACTTCATTGGCTGTAAAACGCTTTGGGACGTCCTGAGGTTGTGAAAGGCGCTATATAAATGCAAGTCTTTCTTTCTTTTCTTGGGTTACCTCCTTCCACGAGTTTTAAAAACATTTTGAGATGATTGTTGGTGAGGAAGGCCATTTGGCCCATCAATCCAGAACAAACATGCGCTCTCCTCTGTCGGAGCATCCCATTGTTTCCTGAAATGATTTCAAGGCTATAACCCCACTGCCCTGCCTGGAAGCCCAGTCCACGTGTCGCTCACTCTTTGTGTGACGAAGAATGTCTTGCTCTCATTCCTAAGTTTGCCTCTTGTTAGTTTGAACCTGTATCCCCTTTGCCCGATTGGCACGGTTTAGTTTGAAGTAACGTTCCTGATTTACCTTTTCTACGCAGCTGTATCGCCAGGAGATTCCCTCTTTGATGTCACCTTTCGAGGCTGCAAAGCCCAAGTTTCCTCGGCATTTCCCTCTGTCAGTTTGGCTCAGCAGTAGGCCTAGTGCCTCTTAAAGCTCAGAATGCTTCTGGGTTCAAGCCCCGTTCCAGGACCTGAACACTGACTCGAAGCTGACACTGCCGGGGAGTGCTGCAGTGTCAGAGGAGCCACTTTGTCGGATGAGACATTAAATCCTGTCCAACCTGTTCAGATCCTGTGGCACTATTGGAAGAAGAGCAGGGAGTTCTCCTGGTGTCCAGGCCAACGTTCCTCCCTCAAACTCATTTGCCATTTGTGCAACCTGGTTATGAGCAAATTGGTTGCTGTGTTTGCTCAAAAAAAAGAGTAACTAGACTTCAAAAAGTAATCTATAAGCACTTTGGAATGTCCTAAGGACATGAAAGGCGCTATATAAATGCAAGCTCTTCCTTTCTTTCTTTGAAAATTACGGGGCTATGGGGAAAGGGCAGGGAGTGGGATGAATTAGAAAATAAGAAATAGGAGCAGGAGTCGGCCATACGGCTCCTCGAGCCTGCTCCGCCATTCAATAAGATCATGGCTGATCATCGACCTCAACTCCACTTTCCCGCCCAATCCCCATATCCCTTGATTCCTCTGGAGTCCAAAACTCTATCGATCTCAGCCTTGAATATACTCAATGACTCAGCATTCACAGCCCTCTGGGGCAGAGAATTCCAAAGATTCTCAACCCTCTGAGTGAAGAAATTCCACCTCACCTCAGTCCTAAATGGCCGACCCCTTATCCTGAGACTATGCCCCCTAGTTCTAGACACTCCAGCCAGGGGGAAACAACCTCTCAGCATCTACCCTGTCAATCCCCTTCAGAATCTTGTATGTTTCAATGCGATCACCTCTCATTCTTCTAAATTCCAGAGAGTATAGGCCCAATCTACACAATCTCTCATCATAGGACAACCCTCTCATCCTAGGAATCAATCTAGTGAACCTTCGTTGCACCGCCTCCAAGGCAAGTATATCCTTCCTTAGATAAGGAGACCAAAACTGTGCACAGTACTCCAGGTGTGGTCTCACCAAGGCCCTGTACAATTGTAGAATTGGAGAGCTCTTTCAGAGAGCCGCACAGGCACGATGGGCCGAATGGTCTCCTTCTGTGCTGTATCATTCCATGAGCTAAATCCCACCATTCTGAGCCGGTTGCCAGGTCTAAAAATTTACATCACAGTAAAATCCCTTTTAAGATGGGGAATAACATTGAAATCTTTGGCAACACCTAACCATCAGAGACCAAAAAAGGAAAGTGGCTACACTATCTATTGTATCTCTTCTTTATGGTTTTCTGAATGGAATTTAGGAACAAATGCCCACAAAGATCAGATTGATTAGTGCTAGCCTGTCCTTCATTCGCAGCTGATAAGAGACTGCACGCAATGTGTATGCTGAAGGTGGAGAGATTGTAATCTGTGGAGAACATGGTCTGGTATCAGCCGGGCAAGTCACCTTGTGCTCCAGTTCTGGAATGCAAGATTATTAGCACTTGTTAAGTGTTGCACACTGCTAAATAGCAATCGCCGCACTGAAAACCCCAAATTACTCCTAATTCAGCTACTTGAAAAGGAAAAATTTGCAGGGCTATGGGTAAAGAACTGGGGAGCGGGACTAATTGGAGAGCTCTTTCAAAGAGCCGGCACAGGCACGATGGGCCGAATGGCCTCGTTCTGTGCTGTATCATTCTAGGATTCAGCTCTTGATTGAAACTCGACTGGAAAACAAAAACAAGAAAAGCTGGTTTTGCTGATGTGTTCTTGCTGAGGTGGCGAATGTTTCAGCGTTAATTATTAACACTTCCTCGAGGGCCACAATCCCACTACATCGGGTCGCCAACCCTCCAGGATTGCCCAGAGACCCCTGGACACTGCTTGCGAGCAACTCCGGGAGAACATTGCACCTGTCCTAATATATCCTTAATAAAAACAGAAACTACTGGAAACATTCAGCATCTGTGGAGAGAGAAACAGAGTTAACGTTTCAGGTCGATGACCCTTCGTCAGAACTGGAAATGGCGTTCTGACGAAAGGTCATTGACCTGAAACGTTAACTCTGTTTCTCTCTCTACAGATGCTGCCTGACCTGCTGAGCATTTCCAGCATTTTCTGTTTTTATTTCAGATTTCCAGCATCCGCAGTATTTGGCTCAGTGTCAAATTTTGTTTGACAATCGCTGCTGTGAAGCGCCTTGGGACGTTTCACTGTGTTAAAGGAGCGATATAAATGCATGTTGTTGCTCTTGTTCTGTCAGCATTTCCTGTTTTAATTTTAGACCTGATCTACAGGCTTTCAATGTCCCTCATTTTCTCGTCTTCCTAGGGAGTGCCTCTCACTGCCTCAGCTATTGACATTTTCTTTGTTCCCCTCTTGTCTTTAATCTCTTGAATGTTCCTTTTCCATTGTCTGATGCAACAATCCTCTCCGTCACCTGATCACCTCTTGTTTTTGTTTTCTCTTTAAGCAGTTTATGGATTATTCCACCGATACTCCCATTTGTGTTTTCTCTTCCTCCCTGTCCCCTTCGTTAAAAAATGCTCGTTCATCTTCCGTAATCGGTCCTGAAGAAGAGACGCGACCCGAAACATGATCCTGTCTCTTCCCGCCGCAGGGGCGGAATCGCCTGCTGTGCGTTTTAAGCATTTCCTGTCTTTTGCTTTCGCTTGTTGGACTGAAACTGGGACAAGACTGCCTCCAAATAGCATCAGCCTGACGACTGCCAAGGAAAGCAGGAGGAACAGCAACAAGTTCCACTTCGCTAAACTTACTCGCACGCAAGGCTCTCGGGTCGCCAACTTTGGTTGGATATTCCCGGAGGATTCATCACGCGACCTCCTGCCTTCAACCGTCCCCCGTAACTACCCCCCCCCCCCACACTCTCGCCATTGGTCGCTCGACATGTCCATCCTCGCGGTGCCCGCGATTTTTCTCCCGGGTTTGCTGGCGGCAGTGTCCTGGAGATTAGCCTTGAATTCCTGGAGACTCCTGGGCAATCCTGGAGGGCTGGCAACCCTAACAGGCACAGGCCGTGGATGGAGGGCTAGTCTGCCGAGGGCCACAGGTGAAGGGATGGGGAGGGGGTGGTTGGGGGGGCGGTGGGGGGGCTGTCAGGGGAAGACTGCAAATAGCCCGCAGTAGGACTGAACCAATGAATACAGTCATGGGCCGCTCACAGCGCAGGAGCTGACTCACGGGACTGACATGTTATTTGGTGGCATGCGTAGGGTTGCCAACTTTGATTGGACGTATCCCGGGAGGATTCCTGCCACCAATCGCCCCGCCCAGTCAAACAGCCTTTTTTTTTTGCATCTCCAATACTTTTATACCTAATAAGCGAAAGCGTTCAAAGAAAATAAAGAAAAACTCATAATTTTTTTAATGCCCTATGATTTTTCTCCCGGGTTTGCTCCGGCAGTGTCCTGGAGATTAATCTTAAATTCCTGGAGTCTTTTCTCTTTTAGATGCGGAGCGACCCGCTGTCTACTACCAGCAGTTCCCGTTTCTGTTTTTAGTTGACAGCCCAGATGGGGGTGGAGGGGAGAGTTCGCTTCTCTCTGTGAGTTATCTTTAGCCGCTAGGCAGCCCCCACCCACCCCCCCCTCCCCCGTCTCCATTATTTTGACAGCACCTCCCAAACCTGCGACCTCTACCACCTAGAAGGACAAGGGCAGCAGGCGCATGGGAACACCACCACCTCCAAGTTCCCCTCCAAAGTCACTCCACACCATCCTGACTTGGAAGTATATCGGCTGTTCCTTCATCGTCGCTGGGTCAAAATCCTCGGACTCCCTCCCTAACAGCACTGTGGGAGTACCTTCACCACACGGACTGCAGCGGTTCAAGAAGGCGGCTCACCACCACCTTCTCGAGGGCCGATTAGGGATGGGCAATAAATGTTGGGCCTTGCCAGCGACGCCCACATCCCGATGAACGAATAAACGAATAAAAAAAGAACCTCCGGGAATATGTCCAACCAGAGTTGGCAACTTTATGACCGACCCACTGCCTACTGCCAGCATCTTCAGTATGAGTCATTTGAGACATGGCATGTGGTGAGTGTAGCAATACTTGGGACGAACGGGTGCCTTTGGACCTATTGTCCCCAGAGCTCTCCACCACTGTTCTTTTCCTCACCTCATGTCTGGGCCTGTTGCAGAATAATTATTCTCTAAATGGCAAGAAGCTTGGAACTGTGGAGGAGCAGAGAGTTTGAGAGGTCCATGTGCAGAAATCACTATAAGCTAGTGGACAGGTACCAAAAAAAAAATTAAAAGGCTAATGGAATGTTAGCCTTTAATCTCAAGGGGGGCTGGAATCAATGTTCCCTGTAAGCTGCACTTTGTTCTGCACGGCCTGTTTCTTTTAGTGCGCGGTCCCTCTAAATTTCTGCGCGTGCGCGGTACTTACTATGGAAAAGCCGGTGAGCGGCCTACGCGGGACCTTTCAGATTACTGCGCGGCTGCGCAGCTTAGAGAGAACATTGGTTGGAATGGAAAGGGATGCTGCAGTTGTTTAAAGCTCTAGTTGGAACTCACCTGGAGTCACTGCGTTCAGTTCAGGGCACCGCCCCTCAGCAAGGAGATATTGGCCTCGGAGGGGGGGGGGGCGGGGCGCAGCGTAAATTCACCAGAATGATACCGGGGGCTAAAAGGGTTAAATTATGGGGGCAGGTTGCATAGACTAGGCTTGTATTCCCCGGAGTATAGAAGATTAAGGGGTGATCTGATCTAATTGAGGTGTTTAAGATGATTAAAGGATTCGATAGGGTAGATAGAGGGAAACTATTTCCTCTGGTGGGGGGGAGTCTAGAACAAGGGGGCATAACCTTAAAATTAGAGCCAGGCCGTTCAGGGGTGATGTCGGGAAGCACTTCATCACACAAAGGGTCGTGGAAATCGGGAACTCTCTCCCCCAAAAAGCTGTTGAGGCTGGGGGTCAATTGAAAATGTCAAAACTGAGTTTTTTTGTTAGGTAAGGGCATTAAGAGATGTGGAGCAAAGGAGGGTAAATGGAGTTGAGGTACAGATCAGCCATGATCTAATTAAATGATGGGACAGGCCCGAGGGGCTGAATGGCCTCCTCCTGTTCCTATGTTCCAAATTGATTGAGATTGATAGCCATGGTTAGTCATCATCTCCATTATCGTTGTATTGTGTGACGACCAGGACGGTAGAAGGCAAACTAGATGGACCGTGGTCTTTTTCCGTCCTATGTTCTGATGAGATGTCGTGACTTCCACTCAGCACCTCCCTGCTCAGTGTTGCTCAGGTAGGGAAGTGAGCAGGGCAGGACTCAAATCTATGGCCTGTATTTTCCGATCCCTTTATGGGTGTGTACGAGGTGTGTACACACCCGTAGGGGCCTTGCAAGTGCCGGTTTCAGGCATGCGAAGCGCGCGCGCTGAAAACCGGCACTTCCGATCTGTCAAGAATCCTCTTGACAGATCCTGTGCCTGCCCTGGAGAAGGGCCTCTGCGGGGGGAGAGTTCCGCTTTCTGCAGAACCTCCGCCCGCTGAAAACCTTTCAAAATCTTACGGCTGGTAAAAGCAGTAAGGCGTAAGTCTGCTTTTACCAGCATAAGAGTTTCAAAAAGTTTTTTAAAAATGTTTCACTCATTTATAATTTTAAAATACTTTTAAAAAGGTAAGTTTATTTTTAGCCCCGTAAAAAACTTTAATAATTTTTTTCAAAAAATTAATTTTTGTTTAAAATATTTAATTTAATGTAATTTTAACTCATTTAAAAACGTGATGGTTTTTTAAAAATGTATTAAAAAATTTTCAGTGATCCCCATTCATACTTTTGACAGGTCTACCTGTCAAAAGTATGAAGGGGGATTCCCTTCTCCCATTGGCTCGCTTGGCCCACGTGATCCCAGGGACGCTTGCGAACCACCTGCGCCCCTGGGATACCTGGGCCTCTGCGCGCGCGCCAGGAGAGGCCCAGGAGCGGAAGAGTCCGGACCTCGGGAGCCCTCAGGTAAGGGCGTAGATTTTTTCCCGATAGTCATAGAGTCATAGTCATAGGGGGAAAAATTCAGTTGGTTGCGCCTCCCGTTAGCGCCTTAAGAGGGCGCTAATGGGGCGCAAAGCAACTAGCACCCGGGCGCGGCAATGTTTGCGCCGCTCGCGAAATTAACTGGACATTTTGCGGCAGCGCTAAACAGTACCGCCACGATCTCCTGCGCCGGCAGATCGTGACGTCAGTTGAGTGCGCAATGCCCCGGTAGCGCCTCGGAGCGGATATTGAGTGGCGCCCCCTGCCTTACCACCTGCCGCTAACAACGACAAGTTGAGGGGAGCGTTTTGCAGTCAGGAAGGGACTGGGGGAGCGCTATCTAAAGGCGACCGCTTCCTGCCTTTTTTTGTTGGCGACATTTTTGAACCACGCATTCTGAGAGAGAGAGAGAGAGAGACTTCTGGAGAGATTCAACGCTGTGTGAAGGAGTTTTGGGTACTGAGCAGCACTTTGCAGGTTCATTTTGATTTGCCCTTCCTTGTATCGATTTAGAAGAGACTGTGGGGGCTGCACTCTGAGCTCTTTCCCTCGGCCTCTCCATTATTCTTCCCAGCAGATTTGATGTACAGGTCTCTCCAGGCCGAGATTCAAGGCTGCAATGACCAGGATGTGGATGGAAAGCAAGATCAACCCTCCCCTTTAAGAACTGGCCGGCGCCAATGTGTTTGTGTTCCCATTGCTGACTGACATCAAATGAGCTTCGCCAGTGCTCTGAGGTAGCGCCTCGCTCCTCGGCCTTTGCGCCTTAAGACAGATGTGTAGCGCCTGATTTAGCGCTCCAATCACCTCCAGGGGCGATAAAAGTCAAGTTTGCAGTCGGAGGCGATAATTAGCGCCAGGCGCTAATCTTTGCGCCCGGCCGATAATTGCGCCCCAAACGGGGCGATACTGAATTTTTCCCCCATAGAGTCATAACGGCACAGAAGGAGGCCATTCGGCCCATCGAGTCCGTGCTGGCTCATCCGCACGCAGGAAGCCTCCTATCGGAAATTACGGGCCTATGTCTGTAGTTATGAGCGTACAGCTGCCCTCTTTACCGTCACATTTTTAAAAGAGTGTTATTTCCGCATGAACAAAATGCTGCATTAGCATCACTGCGCAGTGTCCCTTCCAATAATGCACACCTCTTAGTTTCAAAGAAACATATGATATTTATTTACTGATCGTCAACAATAATTAACATTTCATAATATGAAAAAATATATATAGTTCACTAGCAAATGTTTCTACATAAATACATCTGGGCAGCAGCCAGGACCACTCATGCCCTGTAACAGGGATTGAATCCAAAAGTCTTCAAGTGAAAATACCATTGTTTGGATCTGATACGCAATCGATAAGATTTCACGGTTCCATTGTCGCGGCAAGCTGGTGTTGGCCGAATGTCTCCGCACTGCCAACGTTTGTACTTCTGTGGTACGATGCCGGGAGTCGACAGTAAGCAAATAGATCTTTCCAAGTGTCATGCAAGAGAAAGAAAAGCTTCTACTGAAAGGAAAGCTTAAATCACAGCTGAAAGGTGCTTTTAGTGCCTGTGAAAGCTATTCACACAACAGCTAGATTTCTGTACAATACCAACAAACTCAAGAAAAGAGAAAGGGAAAAGTTAGTAAGTCTGGTATGTTTATATATTTTACATTCATCAAGTTGGCGTGTGAAGCAGTCCTGTAATAATAGTACTAAATCAAACCATTCAAAATTAGGCGAGAGTTAAACAGATTTGGTGGCATGAAGCCATAGCAGGGCAATGATGACTCAATGGGTCGGAATTGTGGCCAACAGTCACGGTGTAAAGTATATGACAGCAATAACGTTATAATATGTTACAAAGCAACCAGCTCCAGATAATCACATACATGCTTCCAAGCACAGGTTCCAGGGCACCCTTCACATTTACTCAAAGACGTCGAAACCCAGCATCCCAGCAACGGGTTCGCTTGGCAAATAGATGGGCTTATCAGAATTCAGCTTGCATCAGTCACAGGGTTAATTCAGTGCAGTGTCATCACTAGGAATTCAATAAAGCATAAGAGTGGCCGTGTGTGACATTTTCATACTGTGATCAATTGAACTGTCATCAGCACCTGGCTGTACCATGCCAGACTTTGTTCTTCCAAAGTTCGGCTGCCTCAGGAGCGAGAGTTTTGAGTTGTATAAGGGCGAGGTGAATGACCTGCGATTACAGGTCTGTCACTGATGTCGGTGATAGTGCTGGGATCGATTTGAGGGGATTAATTATGCATGTTACACAACATTAAAGCGTATTGCTTCAAGTGTAATTTTGCCTGTAGTAAGTTGACGCCAATATACTAAACATGCCTGGTGACAACATTGAACTGGATAACAAATTCTTCACCAATGTGTAGGAACATAGGAACAAGAGTAGGCCATTCAGCCAATCGAGCCAGTCCCACCATTCAACGAGACCATGCCTGAACTGTACCTGGACTCTATTGCCCTCCTCTGCTCCATATCCCTTGATACCCTTAGTTACAGCAGTAACAATTATTTAGCGCATGGACCTTATTGCATTTAATGTTCAGTTGCCCTCTTATCCGCTCCATTTGTTTGATGTGCCTGATGGTGTGATAAAGGCACCAGATAACTGCAAGTTCCATCTTTCTTTTAAATGTGGGTCCTACAGGTCAATCAAAATCACATTTCTGGCCTGTGAAGGCAGCGTAAGCGTTCAGTGGCCAAGAGAAAACGACAGCCCTGGCACCAAGTGGCGATAAGAGGTGCGAGTCATTTTTGTCGCAGCCACCAGCAATGCGTCGCCTCCGGAGGCAGGGACCAAAGCCATCTCGCCAGGTGATGGTCCCTTCCTCCTCGCAAGGTGGCATTCCCTAGCTCTGAGAATAGCGCTGTAATATAAACAGGGTACAGTAAACTCTTGTTTAAATGGCACTTAATCATCCGGAATTCTTTAATAACTGGCAAAATAGATAACCGGTAATCTTGCCGAATCCATCCAGTTTTCGTTTTTCCGAGTCCGAGTTTCCCGCGGTGGCCGAGTTAGTCCGTGGTTTTTATTCTTTTTTGTGTTAAAAATTGCCTACCTCTCTGTTATCCGGAATTTTTCATCAACTGGCACCATCCCAGTCCCGTAGGTATTACACTTTGACAGTGGGCAGGTGAAATTTGGCTTTGTGCGGTGCCGACATCGGCCAAGAGAATTTCACAAAATCTAGGACGTGGGGTTTCCTCGGAGCCGCTCCCGCTCCACCGCCGTAACTTCGGCGCAAGTACGGCGTAAATCCCGCTTACCCACGTGAAAGGGGGTTCCGCTGCACTTCTGGCACAATTGCAGCGGGAGCAGCGCCGAGGAAATTCCCGACCGCAAATGTTTAAAATCGTTAGTTTTAGGGACGTCAGCAGTGGGTTCTTTGACAGTGCACCACGGCTGTGATCATTAAAAACGTGAACACGTTTGCCGTCCCTCAGGCAGAACCTTTAATCTCCCCTGTCCGTTATCTACTGATTACGATGTTTTAAGTAAAAGGTTAATTACAGCATTAACGGGGCATAGACAGGAATTTATGGGGTAAATTCAGTAAAGCCTTGCGCCACTATAGAGACAGAACCGTGGTTTGGAAATTGGGCTTTTACGCTATCAGGCTGCTTGTCCAACTCACACTTCATCTTTCCATTCGCCACTCTTTTGACGCAGTCCTTAGTCCTTTTTACTGACACAGAGAGGACATTTTAAAAGATTAGTTATGGGCAACGCTGGCAAGGTCACATTTATTGCCCATCACTAGTTGCCCTGCTCAAATTGTTTTTTTACAACTGAGAGGCTTGCTGGGCCACTTATAGAGGCAACCGTGTGATGTTGGACTGGGGTCACATGTAGGACCAGACTGGGTAGGGGTGGCAGGTTCCCTTCCTTGAAGGACGCTGTGAACCATGTTGGGTTTTTACAACAATCCAGCAGCTTCCGGAGACAATTTTCTGTTCCCCGCTCACAAACGCCAAATTTATTTCAATTTAATGTCATAATTTGAGCTCATGACCTCCAGGTTGTTAGTCCAGTGCCTTACCCACTACACTACCATACCCGCTAAATTAAATCCCCCTCTGACCTCACAGAATCTGAAGAGTTAACGTTATACGGCTGAATGTGCAAACATGCACTACCAGTAGGAGGGAAGCTGGAAATAGCCTTTTTCAAAATATATGAATACCCTGCGGGCCACCAGATTGAATACTGACCATTACTGACCTTCTTCAATTTACAACTACTCCATTTAAAGGATTCATATTTATACTGCCGTATCCTTGTAGACATTGGCTAATGGAAATCGTATACAGTAGTATGTGTCCTACTAAGGGTGTGGCGAATACTCCTGAGAATGAGGTAATATTGCATGTGTGGGGGGTGGGGGGTGTTGGAGGTACAGTGTTTTCTGGAGATTTTGAAATTGTTCTACCAATATTCACAAAAGGGTTCTAGCTCAGGGGTGTCCAAACTACAGCCCGTGGGCCATAAAGGCCCACAATCCCAGGCCATCGAAGCCCAAACACCTCATTTGTATGTGCACTCATATTTCTTATTCACTGGTTTGTTAAAGTGACTCCATCCCTCTCTTTAACATCTGTCTGAGGTTGAACCACACTGTTCGCAACCTTGGTGTCATATTTGACCCTGAAATGAGCTTCCGACCACATATCCGCAGCATAACTAAGACAACCTATTTCCACCTCCGTATCATCGCCCGTCTCCGCCCTTGCCTCAGCTCATCTGCTGCTGAAACCCTCATCCATGCCTTTGTTACCTCTAGACTTAACTATTCCAACGCACTCCTGGCCGGTCTCCCACCTTCCATCCTCCGTAAACTTGAGGTCATCCAAAACTCGGCTGCCCGTGTCCTAACTCGCACCAAGTCCCGTTCACCCATCACCCCTGTGCTCGCTGACCTACATTGGCTCCCGGTTAAGCAATGCCTCAATTTCAAAATTCTCATCCTTGTTTTCAAATCCCTCCATAGCCTCGCCTCTCCCTATTTCTGTAATCTCCTTCAGCACCACAACCCCCCGAGATATCTGCGCTCCTCTAATTCTGCCCTCTTGAGCATCCCTGATTTTAATCGCTCAACCTTTGGTGGCCGTGCCTTCAGCTGCCTGGGCCCTAAGCTCTGGAATTCCCTGCCTAAACCTCTCCGCCTCACTACCTCTCTTTCCTCCTTTAAGACGCTCCTTAAAACCTACCTTTTTGACCAAGCTTTTGGTCACCTGCCCTAATTTCTCCTTTTGTGGCTCAGTGTCGAATTTTTTGTCTTTTAATACTCCTGTGAAGCGCCTTGGGACGTTTTACTACGTTAAAGGCGCTATATAAATACAAGTTGTTGTTGTTGTTGCTGTTGTTGTTGAAAGGGCCATTCTTAGCAGTGTTACCTCATGGGTGGACCAGTCCTAAATCAGAACATCGAGACCTGTCAACACCAGCCGCTTAGGATATACTCAAATTAGCGGCAACCTAGAGTTAATCCGTAGACATGGACCGCTCCATGTTACCTGCCTACGTGGCCCACAGAGTCAAAAGGATGGACAGCCTTGCTCTACGTTGATGGATTCTACCAGATGGAAGGGTAGACACTGTTCCAAACACTGAATACTTTCTTCAGACAAGCTTGGGCTCCACTTCTCTTTTCATCTGAAAACAACAACGTGAAAGAATCATAAACAACCATGTCGCCAACAGGGGCGGTCAACTGCTTCTCTGTGCCAAAAAAAAAGTAAAAGATTAAAAAGCTGCAAACTCTCTCTTTTGGGGGCCTTTGTGGTTCAAGCTTGGTGCACGTCACAAGTGTTTTACATTAGCAGAGGGGTCAAAAACCAGGGGGCACAGATTTAAAGTCATTGGGGGAAGGTTTAGAGGGGATTTGAGGGGAAATTTCTTCACCCACAGGGTTGTGGGGGTCTGGAACTCACTGCCTGAAAGGGTGGTAGAGGCAGGAACCCTAACCACATTTAAAAAGTACTTGGATGTGCACTTGGGATGCTCTAACCTGCAGGGCTACGGACCAAGAGCCGGGAAGTGGGATTAGGCTGGAGAGCTCTTTGTTGGCCGGCGCGGACACGATGGGCCGAAATGGCCTCCGTCCGTGCTGTAACTTTCTATGATTCTATGAAAGCTCTTCTCAACACAACGCATCAGCTGACTGCATCCGTGGCATGCTGCGACCATCACGCTGCACAGGTAACACTATGATCTCCAAATAATTCAATGCTTCAGCGCTTTATGACATTGTTCGCTTCCCATCCTGTGCCAAGTACGTCACAGCACTCAAACGTCATTTTCAAATAAATACTGAATCAGCCTGAAATGCACAGACAAATCCATCCACCCACTTCCCGAACTTCTGCGCGGTAAAAGCAGGGGCCCAGAATTTGCGGTCAGCGGCGAAGCGACGGCGCTCGCCGCTGACCTCGAAGAAAGCTGCCCACAAAGATCTCGTAGATCTCCGCGGCGTCTACTTCAGCTCTCTCGACTTTAGTTTGAATCGGGCGCCAAATCAAGCGAATCTCCAGCGTCCAGCAACAGTGATGTCATCAACCAGGCTGAGCAGCCAATCACATTGAAGAATTCTCACAGACAGCAAACCAGGAAGTAAAATGCACAGATTCTAATTTACTTTTTATAAATTTTACGGAGAGCGAAATAAAGATGGCGTCTGGAAATACTGTGTTGACGTCCAGCAGAGGATTCGTATCCAGGCAGAGTGACCACTGGCTCAGTGGTCGTAATCCTGCCTCTGAGTCAGAAGGGTTGGGTTCAGGATCCCACTCCAGATAGCTCCGGCAAGCGGAGACTGGAGCGCCGTCTCTGAATACTGGGTTGGCGTCTAATGGGTTGGCGTCTAATGGGTGCGGCTGTCCGCCCTCCATCGTAAAGGGTAGGAGGGGCTCTTTAGCCTTGGTTGCAGCCCAGCTAGGAGATGGTACTCTCCAGATAAAAACCATGAGGAAGGCAACGAGAAACCACCTCAGCTACTCTTCCCTAGGAAGTGGATCAAAAATCTCGTGGGTGAGATTAGAGTTAAGACCTGCCCGAGGCCAGAACACAACAGGTGGGCGGATAATGTGACTAAGGCACACAAAGCAGGAAGGTGCCAGCTTTGATCCCTGTGCTGATTTCAGACAAAGCTTGGCAAGGCTTGAATCTGGGACCTGCTCAACAGATGTGTTTGTACTGTGCCATCACTGAGGGGGATCCCAAGCAAGGATCTTGTACTGCTGGCTACAAGCCAAATGTTTTTATATTTTTGACTTCAAGATGCAGCCCGGATTTATGGCCCATCATTGGTTGCCCTGAGGAGGTGGTGGTGGGCCTTCTCCTGGAACCGCTGAAGTCCGTGTGGTGAGGGTGTTCCCACAGTGCTGTTAGGTAGGGAATTCCAGGATACCGACCCAGCGACGATGAAGGAACGGCGGTATATAGCCAAGTCAGGATCGTGTGTGACTTTGAGGGGAAATTGGAAGTAATAGTGCTCCCACGACATTGCTGCTCTTGCCCCTGTTGACTATAGAGGTTGCATGGAAGGGAGGGTCTGCAGTGAAACCTGTAGATCGTGCATACTGCAGCCACAGTGTGCTGATGACGGAGGGGATGGACATTGAGTCCAATGGCAGAGCTGCCGATCAGGCCAACCGCTCTGTCCTGTAAAACTGCCAGACTCACTACGACCAGCATCCTGCTAAAAATGTCATCCCGACAGCCAGTCTCAGCGAGTCCTGACCGTTGTACGCTTGGCCTGTGGCCAGTTACGTACGAACTGCGTTTGGGTGGCATTAGCATGGGGTCCCACGCAATATGAAAAGTGCCTTGTGACTCAGTACCACACCACACCCACACTGCGTTTACCCAACAGGCCTTTCGGTAGTTTCACGAGCACAAACAATTCGAAACGTACGGTGCCCGCGGAACACGGTTTCCAATGTGGCGAACTAGCCAGTGGACCCGGGTTCGAATCCGGCCTCGGGTGACTGTCTGTGTGGAGTTTGCACATTCTCCCCGTGTCTGCGTGGGTTTCCTCCGGGTGCTCCGGTTTCCTCCCACAGTCCAAAGATGTGCGGGTTAGGTTGATTTGGCTATGATAAATTGACCCTTAGTGTTAGGGGGGATTAAATACGTGGGGTTACGGGGATAGGGTGGGATATGTTAGGGGGGATTAAATACGTGGGGTTATGGGGATAGGGTGGGATATGTGTCGGTGCAGGCTCGATGGGCCGAAATGGCCTCTATCTGTACTGTGGGGATTCTGTGATTCTGTGATTCTGTGAACTAGCCAGGCGGTCATCAGATCAAAGCATGATTGTCCATTTCAAAAATATCGCTGACATTCTGGTCTTCATTACCCATTACCACTACTCTCTGAAACCTAATTGAAAAATCGGATTATCTTACATTCGAGAAAAACCCTTTCGCCAGCTTTGTAAGTTTAAGGCAAAACAAAGCAGCCAAGAACAAATTATACACAGCGGAGCTTAGAGTAAAAAGTCTTAAATTTAAGATGATTCTCATATCTTCTATCGTCATAGAAAAATCACTGAAGGTGCTTTGGGGAAAGTGTTGTTATGTCGACAGCGGGAATCACTGTAGAAAACTTAATTTGTGGAGATGATGAACTCATTGATTTTTAATATTTTAATAATTCAGGGCTGAATTTTCAAACAGACTCAACTCTTGCTTCCTTCATTCACTTGGTCTGAATCTGCTTCTAATTTAAGCCTTGCGAACATCTGCACGCATTTTCTTTTCTTCCTCATTGTCATTTATAACTGCGGCTGTTAATTTCCTGAGGCCAATCACGAAAACGTTATTTCTGGGTTTTTAGCAAGCGTGAAGATGAGACTGACATTTCCTTCCTCCTCCAGTCTTTCCCCTCCTGCATCCCCCCTGAAGGCGCTGACTCATGCTGGGTTCCACACGCGCCAGCTGTCACCCGCTATCTCACCCTTCACATGTCAGCGTCGACGGTTTTGTGTCAGCAGCCCATTTGAGTGGGAATATCACAGCCGAACCCAAACCTGTTCTCAACTGATGCCCACACACACACGCACTTTCCGGAAGGAGCCCCAGAGAGCGACCAGGCCTATGGAACAGCCAATTTCCCCTCCCAATCTCCATCAACATTCCCATCTTGCAATCAAAAAGTGCTATAGCTTCAGCCGTGGCTCAGTGGGCAGCACCCTCGCCTCTGAGTCAGAATGGTTGTGGGCTCAAGTCTCACTCCAGAGACTTGAGCACAAAAATCTAGGCTGACACTCCAGTGCAGTGCTGAAACATAGAAACATAGAAACATAGAATCTAGGAGCAGGAGTAGGCCATTCGGCCCGTCGAGCCTGCTCCGCCATTCAATACGATCATGGCTGATCATCCAAATCCAGCACCCTGTCCCTGCCCCAATCCCCACAGTACTCACATCCCACCCTACCCCCGTAACCCCACGCATTTAATTCCCCCTAACATATCCCATCCTATCCCCATAACCCCACATATTTAATCCCCCCTAACACTAAGGGTCAATTTATCATAGCCAAATCAACCTAACCTGCACATTTTTGGACTGGGGGAGGAAACCGGAGCACCCGGAGGAAACCCACGCAGACACGGGGAGAATGTGCAAACTCCACACAGACAGTCACCCGAGGTCAGATTCGAACCCGGGTCTCTGGCGCTGTGAGGCACCAGTGCTAACCACTATGCCACCGTGTTGAGGGAGCGCTGCACTGTCCAAGGTGCCGTCTTTCGGATGAGACGTTAAACTGAGGGCCCCGTCTGTCCTCTCAGGTGCCCGTAAAAGATCCCCAGGCACTATTTTGAAGAAGAGCAGGGGAGTTCTCCCCGGTGTCCTGGCCAATATTTATCCCTCAATCCACAAAACAGAAACAGATTATCTGGTTATTATCACATTGCTGTTTGTGGGAGCTTGCTGAGCGCAAATTGGCTGCCACGTTTCCCAAATTACAACAGTGACTCCACTTCAAAAGTACTTAATTGGCTGTAAAGCGCTTTGAGACGTCCGGTGGTCATGAAAGGCGCGATAGAAATGCAATTTACTTTATTAAATATCTATGTAAATATAAAATACGTGTGCAAATGTATACCTAAATATACAATGACCTCAATAAATATGTATGTGAATAAATACTTAGAAGTACAGTGGCTTTAGTAAAATATAAGTGTGAATGAACACTGATATGCACAATGGCCTCATAAACTATTCTTATGAAAGATACTTTCGTGAGAATGTTATAAAAAAAATGATAGAAATTGATAAGTGATCCAGGGCAGTTAAGAAAGACACCAAAATTAGAGCAGGTCCCCTCCTGCCTAACAGAAGCAGGTCAAGTGCGTTTGAAAGACTAGTTATAATAGGTCTGGATCATACTGGGTGTGGAGCCATTCCGAGGAGCTCAACAGTGAAGAATCTGCAGTAAATAATTCGAAACAATCCTGGCAGCACTCCCACTTCTGGGGGGGGGGAGAAAATTGTGGAGTCCAGTGTCCCGCAGGACTCGAGCACATAGCCTAGGCCGACACTGAGGGAGTGCTGCATGGTCAGAGGTGCCGTCCTCCCGATGAGAAGTTAA
Source organism: Squalus acanthias (assembly GCA_030390025.1). Classification (NCBI taxonomy): domain Eukaryota; kingdom Metazoa; phylum Chordata; class Chondrichthyes; order Squaliformes; family Squalidae; genus Squalus; species Squalus acanthias. Next base: position 5,801,062 of record CM059438.1, on the reverse strand, counting down.
ACTGAGGTCCCGTCCGCCTATTCGGCTAGATGTTAAAGATCCCATGGCACTATTCGAAGAAGAGCAGGGAGCTCTCTCCGCTGTCATTAGCCCATGCTCCTCTCTTAATCAACAACATCTAAGAGCAAGTTAGTGGGTCACTCACCTCATTGCTGTTGGTGGGACATTACTGGTGCCTGTTTGCCTACATAGCAATGGAGTCAATCATTGGACGAAGCGTATCTTTCAATGATAAGATGCGATGTAAAAGTATTGTAGCATTACTTGTTACCTGATACATTATGTAAACCGCTGGCAATGAACATCACATTGCCATACCAGAGACTTCAGGGGGTGGCAAATTTACCTGGGGTGATTATTGACGAGTTCATAGATCAAAACATTTTTCACCTGCAGTTTTCTCCCTTTCTCACTTACGTCCTGATGCGGAGATGCCGGTGTTGGACTAGGGTGGACAAAAGTGAGAAGTCGCACAACACCAGGTTATAGTCCAACAGTTGCAGCCGCTCCGAAAGCTTGTGATTTCAAATAAAACTGTTGGACTATAACCTGGTGTTGTGCGACTTCTCACACTTACGTCCTGACATACAGCTCAGAGGCGACTACCAACCTCCCCATACCAGAGCTGACCCAGGATCTACAGTTTGAACAGTAACAGGAATCAGTTCTCTCTGCAAATGCTGCCTGACCCGCAGCGTGTTTCCAGCACTTTCTGTTTCGGATTTCCAGCATCTGCAGTTTTTATTTTAAACCAACAGTCCCAAATTTGCCTTGAACCTTTGCCACACGGTCATGGCTTAGCTTGAAGCAGTATTCCAGAGTTTCTACACCATTCGCCGTCTTATTTAGCTCCAGGAGATCACTCCTCGGTTACTTCCTTTTCAAGGCTGAAGATTGCAGCCACAGAACCTGTGATACTGTGACCGAGACACCAGTGGAAAAAAAGAAAGACTTGCATTTATACAGCGCCTTTCACGACCACCGGACGGCCCAAAGCACTTCACAGCCAGTGAAGTACTTTTTGAAGTGTAGTCACTGTTGTAATGTAGGAAACGTGGCAGCCAATTTGTGCACAGCAAGCTCCCACAAACAGCAATCTGATAAAGCAGATCATCTGCTTTAGTGATGTTGATTGAGTGATAAATATTGGCCAGGACACCGGGGATAACTCCCCTGCTCTTCTTCGAAATAGTGTCGTGGGATCTTTTACGGTCCACCTGAGAGGACAGACAGGGCCTCGGTTTAACGTTTCATCCGAAAGACGGCACCTCCGACAGTGCAGCACTCCCTCAGCACTGCACTGGGAGTGTCAGCCTAGATTTTTGTGCTCAAGTCTCTGGAGTGGGACTTGAACCCACAACATTCTGACTCAGAGGCGAGGGTGCTACCAACTGCCAACAGCTGACACGTAACCAGTGGGAGGCAAGTTCAATAGGGAAGAAGTGAGGATGATAGAGGTTTTATCATTTTGCCTGATTATCTTGGGGGTGGGGGGGGGGGGGTTGCGGTGATGTTCAGAGGAAAATTTTAGCAGAACCTTCCCTCTTGTAATTAAATAGGTAGATAAGGTACACGGCTGGTTGGTATTTTCTTAATCCGTATCGCCTTAAGATAACTGTGCAGTTATTCATAGTGAAATCCTGTCAACTCAGCCAACGTATATAAATGTGTCAAAGTCTGTTAATCTAGAAATAATCCTCCGTCATATTGTTCCAATTAAAGATCTCTCCTGTGCACTTGGCTCTGGGGAGCTTCCAATACAAATCATAAAGATCAGAGCCAAGAAGTTTCCCATTGCTGATATTAGTGGTTGAACGCTCAACTCGTTCACATGACATCGCTCTCTCTTTGCGGCTTTAACATTGACCTGTTTCATTTAAATGGGTCAACACCTCCACTAATAAAGCAAATGGGCATCCAAGGAACACACTAAAGAAAGAAAGAAAAAGAAAGACTTACATTTATATAGCGCCTTTTCACGACCACCGGACGTCTCAAAGGGGGGTCATTTAAAACTACCCCGACCGGAGGACAGTTGACGGGTTCGGGTTTTAAACCCCACCGATTTTTAACCCCCACCCATTGACTTGAATGGAGAGTAAAATCAAAAGGGGAGTAAAATCGGGAGGGTGTATTCGTTGTACTTCATTGGCTGTAAAGCGCTTTGGGACGTCCGGTGGTCATGAGAGGCGCTGTATAAATGCAAGTCTTTCTGCTTCTTTCTATTAAAAAATAAACCAAACGCCCGCAACACTTTTAATTATTTTTGGTTAAAACAGAAAACAAGCCTTATCCCCAGGCATGAGGCGGAACGACCGGTTTGCCCCGATCACGAGGACTCTGCCTATCTTGCTCCTGGAAATAAAATTCTGGTTATCGCACTGTATCTCCTCCGTGTGACTGCCACATCACAAGTGCTCCGACTCACACAAACCAGATGGTCTGAGGCGCGGTCAGGATATTTTAGAATTTATCATCTTGCGACACTGGCCCAGAATTTGCTGCCAAAATGATGGGGAGATTAATGTCGGCACTGGTCATTATTAGTGCGTAAATAGTCCAGCGACTTGTGGCGGGGAAGAGATACCCCCGTGAATTGCGAATCGCCACAAGTTGCTGGACGATTTTCGCCACTCCGCCATTAGCCTCACAAAAACGGCAGCTCGCCCCCAACCTCCCCGTGAGTTTCAAGAAATTGCTGCATTTGTGCATTGATTCCCAATTAAACTCGCTGCCGAAATTTGGGCTGGTACTTAACACCATAAGTATCTTTTCAATGAGGATATTTATGATCCTGCAATGCCAACCAACCTCTCCGGCCCAGAAAGGGAACAATTTAAACCACGATGTCTCATTCCTACAGGTAGTAAATAGTTGTTAGAAGTTTTTAAAATTTTAAATGTATTTTAAATTTTTTTTCTTACTTTTCCTTTCTGTCTCTTTTTTTTCTCTCTCTCTTAAGCCAATCTTTCTTTCCCTCTTTATTTCTCTTTCTGTACCTGATTTGACTCTAATTTATCCTATTTCTTTCTCAGTCCTTCCTCTGTTTCTTTCTCAATCCTTAAATCTCATTGGTTAAGGAGATAAACTGCTGGTCCCGCCATTCACCAAGGCCCCAGATGCCCCGTTGCCCTTGCCACGCCATTATAAGAACATAAGAAATAGGAGCAGGAGTCGGCCATTTGGCCCTCGAGCCTGCTCCGCCATTCAATAAGATCGTGGCTGATCTTTTACCTCATCTCCACTTTCCTGCACTATCCCCATATCCCTTGATTCCCTAAATATTCAAAAATCTATTGAACTCTGTCTTGAATATACTCAATGACTGAGCCTCCACAGCCCTCTGAGGTAGATAATTCCAAAGATTCACCACCCTCTGAGTGAAGAAATTTCTCCTCATCTCAGTCCTAAATGGCCGACCCCTTATTCTGAGACTATGACCTCTGGTTCTAGACTCCCCCAGCCAGGGGAAACATCCTCCCTGCATCTACCCTGTCAAGCCCTGTAAGAATTTTGTATGTTTCAATGAGATCACCTCTCATTCTTCTAAACTCTAGAGAATATAGGCCTAGTCTACTCAATCTCTCCTCATAGGACAATCCCCCCATCCCAGGAACCAGTCTGGTGAACCTTTGTTGCACTCCCTCTATGGCAAATATATCCTTCCTTAGGTAAGGAGACCAAAACTGTACACAATACTCCGGGTGTGGTCTCAATAGGGCCCTATATAATTGAAGTAAGACGTCTTTACTCTTATACTCAAATCCTCTTGTTATAAAGGTCAACATACCATTTGCTTTCCTAATGGCTTGCTGTACCTGCATGTTAACTTTCAGTGATTCGTGTACAAGGGCACCCAGTCTGCTCGCACTTCCAGCAACTTACAGAGCAAAACATTTTCGAGCTGAAGGGTGCAGGGAAAAAGTCTAACTAATGGGGCACGCTGTGAGATGCCCCGCTCCAGCAAATTCCAGCCCATCATTTTTCTTCAACAGTGAGATGTGTTCAATAGAAAAGTCTTTCATCGACAGACATCCAAACAGAAAAGAAATCCCTCAAAAATGATAAGTGATTGGTGTTGGTGTAAGCTATTGCTCAGTGCTAAGGAGTGGGGGCAGAGTTGGATTTGAGTCCTATTCTACTCAGTTCCTGTAAACTCTTAACTGTAACATGAGAGGAATAAGCTTTGCGTATCTGAAGGCCCCATGTTACAGTGTCACATAACGTTAGTCTATCTCTGTCAACTTAAAAAAAAATCAAATTAAAATTAAAAACTTGAGAGTTTGCTTTAAGAACCAGCTCACCTAGGCTCACCTCTATCCAACTGAGGTGTCTGTTGTTACAGTATCACTTTGGGATGTAGCCTATCAGCACATTCACCATTGTTACAGAGCCAGTACTGGTGGAGCAGGACTTGAAACAAAAGCAAAAGCCACCCATCCCCCAGTCCTCCTAATGGCTCAGCAAGTTTCTCCGGTGAAAAGCTGAGCCACACAGAAACAAGGAAGTGCCCCAGGTTCAATCATTCTATGCTGGGTTAGCTGGTGCGCTATAATTAGTCTCATTATCTCTGAGATACGGAGGGGTAAAACAGCTAGTGTGCCTGTTCCTGATCACTAAAATAAAAGAAAAGAACTTGCATTTATATAGCGCCTTTTACAACTTCAGGACGTCCCAAAGTGCTTTTCAGCCAATGAAGTACTTTTTGAAGTGTAGTCACTGTTGTAATGTAGGAAACGCAGCAGCCAATTTGCACACAGCAAGCTCCCACAAACAGCAATGTGATTGTCATAAATCGCAAGTAACAACTCAGGAAGTACTACTGGGCGGCCAGCTGGGGCGCCGTCCAGGGAGTATAAATACTCAGGCATGGGCCCACCTTGGGCAGAGACAATCTGGAAACAGGAAGCTAGTGACTGCTAACTAGACCTCCATGTTTTGTTACAAGTTGATTAAAGCCTTGCTTTATGTTCAAGTGCGTAGTGAGTCTTTATTACGTCAGTGATAATGGCTAGATAATCTGTTTTTGTTATGTTGGTTGAGGGATAAATATTGGCCAGGGCACCAGGGAGAACTCCCCTGCTCTTCTTCGAGATAGTGCCATGGGATCTTTTACGGGCGCCTGAGAGGGCAGACGGGGGCCTCAGGTTAACGTCTCGTCCATAAGACGGCACCTCCAACAGTGCAGCACTCCCTCAGTACCGAACTGCTCCTGCTCCTGATCACCATTCAGTAATCCCTGCTGTAATCCCAACTGGTTCACTAATGTCCTATAAAGAAGGAAGCCTTCCACCTTTAACCCGTCTGGCCTATATGTGGCTCCAAACCCACACCCACGTGGTTGGCTCTTAACTGCCCTCTGCAGTGGCCGAGTGAGCCACTCCGCTGTACAGGGCAACTAGGGATGGGCAGTGGCGGCCTTGCCAGCCACGCGAAACCCGCATTCCACAGAATGAATAAAAGAAGATCAGGGCATGTGTGGATATCTGCAGAAGACAGGGTTGGACACAGCCAAGTTGGCCCTCACCCTGTAATAGCTTGTCGACATTCATTATCTAAGTAGTGCCAGCTGTGGCTCAGTGGGTAGCACCCTTACCTCTGAGTCAGCAGGTTGTGCGTTCAAAGTCCCACTCCAGGGACTTGAACACATAAAGCTAGGCTGACACTCCCAGTGCAGTACTGAGGGAGCGCTGCACTGTCGGAGGTGCCGTCTTTCGGATGAGACGTTAAATTGAGGCCCCGTCTGCTCTCTCAGGTGGACGTAAAAGATCCCATGGCCACTATTTCGAAGAAGAGCAGGGGAGTTATCCCCGGTGTCCTGGGGCCAATATTTATCCCTCAACCAACATAACAAAAAACAGATTATCTGGTCATTATCACATTGCTGTGTGTGGGAGTTTGCTGTGTGCAAATTGGCCGCCGTGTTTCCCACATTACAACAGTGACTGTACTTCATTGGCTGTAAAGCGCTTTGAGACGTCCGGTGGACGTGAAAGGCGCTATATAAATGCAAGTCTTTCTTCTTTCTAAGTTCACACGTGAAAAATGACCATCTTACTGAAGCACGGGTCAAGTGAGCCAATAGTATTGATACAAATCTGCATGATTGGTTTTGCTATAAAGTAAGAATGACTTGTATCTAAACAGCCCCTCCTCCCTCCACCCTCTCCCACAGGCCTCTCTCAGGCCTCATGGCCTGCTGAGAAATAGATTGATGTCATTAGTAGATAGACTCAGCTCCCGGCAGTCAACCTTTCAGTTGGAGCTGCCCAGTTTGCCTGAACCGTCACTGGCCAGGCCGAGACAGATGATGGTTTATTTTATTTTGCCACATTCTTCCAGCTTAATGCTTGTCAGAACTGTTCAAGGTCTGGATTGCAACAGCGTTTTATCAGAAGGCCCCTCTGCTTGCCACGTGACCACTTGCTGCTGATTATGGTCAGCTAGTCATGTGTATTTAAAAAGGAATTCAACCTTTGTACTGACAGACTACAAGGAACATACATCAGTGCAAGCTGCTTAGAGCTGTGAAGACTGTGGGAATCTGAGTTTAGCTGATTTATCAATTTTATTGCTACACTGAGGGAAAATACTAACGGGCTGCATTAGTGCCAGCACAGAGTGTACATATCATTCTCTGGCTCTCCTTTTCCTATGATAAATATTTCCAATGTTGCAAACTTCTTCCCATCCTTCTCTTTCTCCTTGGCGGTTTTATCTCTCCTCTTGTTTCTTTACTTATGAACGGTTCAGTTCCACACTGGGCAGTGTACTTCCCAACTGAGCCACCAGGAGAGCTCCTCCTCTTGTCTACTCCTGTGTCTCTGCATTTTCCCCTCCCCCCCCCCACCCTCCTTTTTAAGTCTAGACTTTCCTCCCATTTCTATTTCCTGCGCTCTCTTTTTTCACTCAACAGTCCCTTCATCAGAGCCAAAGGAGGAGACATTAAGACCGGTGACCAAAAGCTTGGTCAGAGGTAGGTTTTAAGCAGCGTCTTAAAGGAAGAGAGGTGGAGAGGCAAAGTGGTTTGGGGAGGGAATTCCAGAGCTTGGGGCCTAGGCAGCTGAAGGCACGACCACCAATGGTGGAGTGATTAAAATCAGGGATACGCAAGAGGGCAGAATTAGAGGAGCACAGATATCTCGGGGGGTTGTGGGGTTGGAGGAAATTACAGAGATAGGGAGGGGGCGAGGCCATGGAGGGATTTGGAAGAAAAGGATGAGAATTTTGAAATCGAGGCGCTGCTTAACCGGGAACCAGTGTAGGTCAGCGAGCACAGGGGTGATGGGCGAACGGGACTTGGTGCGAGTTAGGACACGGGCAGCCGAGTTTTGGATGACCTCACGTTTACGTAGGGTAGAATGTGGGAGGCCAGCCAAGAGTGCGTTGGAATAGTCAAATCTAGAGGTAACAAAGGTATGGATGAGGGTTTCAGCAACAGATGAGCTGAGGCAAGGGCGGAGACAGGCAATGTTATGGAGGTGGAAATAGGCGGTCTTAATTATGGCGCAGATATGTGGTCGGAAGCTCATTTCAGGGTCAAATATGACACCAAGGTTGCGAACAGTGTGGTTCAGCCTCAGACAGATGCTAGGGAGAGGGATGGAGTTGGTGACTAGGGAACAGAGTTTGTGACGGGGACCGAAGACAATGGCTTCGGTCTTCCCAATATTTAATTGCAGAAAATTTCTGCTCATCCAGTACTGGATGTCGGTCAAGCAGTCTGACAATTTAGAGACCATGGAGGGGTCGTGAGAAGAGGTAGTGAGGTAGAGCTGGGTGTCGTTAGCGTACATGTGGAAACTGTCACTGTATTTTCAGATGATGTCGCCGAGGGGCAGCATATAGATGAGAAATAGGAGGGGGCCAAGGATAGATCCTTGGGGGACACCAGAGGTAATGATGCGGGAGCAGGAAGAGAAGCCGTTGCAGGTGATTCTCTGGCTACGATTAGATAGATAAGAATGGAACCAGGCAAGGGCAGTCCCACCCAGCTGGACGACAGTGGAGAGACGTTGGAGGAGGATGGAGTGGTCAACCATGTCAAAGGCTGCAGACAGGTCGAGAAGGGCGAGGAGGGATAGTTTACCTTTGTCACAGTCACAAAGGATGTCATTTGTGACTTTGATGAGAGCCGTTTCGGTACTGTGGCAGGGGCGGAAACCTGATTCGAGGGATTCAAACATGGAGTTCCGGGAAAGATGGGCACGGATTTGGGAGGAGACAACATGTTAAAGGACTTTGGAGAGGAAAGGGAGTTGGAGATGGGGCAGTAGTTTGCAAGGACGGAGGGGTCAAGGGTTGTTTTTTTAAGGAGATGGGTGATGACGGCAGATTTGAAGGAGAAGAGGAGAGAGAGAACCGTTAACAATGTCAGCTAACATGGGAGCCAGAAAAGGAAGTTGGTTGGTCAGTAGTTTAGTGGGAATAGGGTCGAGGGAGCAGGAAGTGGGTCTCACGGACAAGATGAGCGCAGAGAGGTCATGAGGGGAAATCGGAGAGAAACTGGAGAAAGATGTGAGTTCAGGGCTTGGACAGGGGGGACCCTTAGAGGAAGTTTGGCCCGGTGGGCTAGTGGAAGGAAGGGAAGTGGCAGAGGCAGCTGATCGGATGGTCTCAATCTTAGAGACAAAGAAGTCCACGAGCTCCTCGCACTTGTTGTCGGAGTTCAGGTTTATGTTCGGGTGAAAGATGAGAGACCGGCCAGCAGAGCATTGGAATAGTCGAGTCTGGAGGTAGCAAAAACGGATGAGGGTTTCAGTACTGTTGCTGCTCCCACTGCTTCTCCATGTGCACATAGAGCTCTGAGCTTTTGGCTTTTATCTATTTTTTTCAGGGTTTATTTTGGCGCTTTAAGAAAAAATGGATGATAATTGAGTGGGATGAAATAAAATCTAAACCTCTGTGCGTGTCATTATTGTCCGTTCTCAGTGTATTCTCAGTATGTGTGAGTGTGTAAACTGGGGAAGTTATTACAGCAGGAGGCCTTAACAACTGGTGCGCAGAGCGGGAATTAAAGACACCAGAATTGCAACATTTACATACCACCTTTAACGTAGTAAAACGTCCCAAGGCGCTTCACAGAGGCGTAATCGGAGACCGGGCCACAGAAGGAGACATTAGGACAGGCGACCAAACGCTTGGTCAAAGAGGTAGGTTTTAAGCAGCGTCTCAATATTCGCAATTCGAACCGAGGAGAACACAAGGAGAAACTGTGTTTGCAATCAGAGGAGAAGAGAAGGCCCAAAAGTAAAATCCAGCCAAACAAAACGAATGGCCTGAGGAGGCAATGATTTCAGGCCACATCAGTTAAAACTGAAAACACCGAGCTCAAAAGATGCTGCTACTAAACGTCACCCTTTGACCCGGCCGGGAGCTTCTGCCAAACGTCCGATCCAGAATAAACGCCGCTGTTTTTGTTCCATAACCGGTACAGGTTATAGAGCGTCCCAAATCCGGAGTTCCGGAATCCGGAATGTTCCCGGAATCCGGGCTCAGGGACGATTGGTGGCAGGGGTCCGGAATCCGTAAAATGTTCCGGAATCCGGACACCCTGAGGGAGGCTTACCAAAAACCGGAAACAGCGCAACCTGGGCCCGGGCATTTCCGGACTCGGCATGTGTTCCTGACGTCCGTAGTCCGGAAATATCGCAACCTGGGCTCGGGCGTTTCGAAGTCCGGAAAAACCCGAAGACCGGCTCGGCCTCGGTCCCGAGGTTGCCGGATTCGGGATGCTCAACCTGTACTGACAAGCTCAGCGAATTTATTTACTCAAGACGCAGCTCACTAACGAGTCACATGTGATGGACGATTAAATCAGAGTGGTTCAAGGACTGTGTCCTTTTCCAGGCCTCACTAGTGAAAAGGCCTCAATCTATCTCTGTGCATGTTAATAAACACCGGGTCGCACGTTAAGCCCTTGTTTATTAACATGGAGGTTTTGGTAATTGTGCACAACCACAGAGACTCATTTTTGTTCTCTCCAAGAAGATTTGTAGGTTTGCTGATCCAGAGCTCTTAATAAAACAGGGTCCTCAGGGCATACTTCAAGATATTCATGTAGTCCTGTGCTCTCCTCTCTCTCTGAGCACCCTCTAAGTCCTTGCGCACTGATTAATCCAACACTGCTTGGCCTCATTGAGTTATCTTCAGCGTACGCTATTAAATCACATGAACGAGTGTTACAGCTCTAAGGTTACCCATTAAATTGGTGATTGGCCGTAAAGCCTACAAAGAACGTAGCAGTGTTTCAGTGCCGCGTCCAAATAAACTTAGCTTTCTCTCTTAAGAAACATACTAGGAGCAGGAGCCGGCCATTCGGCCCCTCGAGCCTGCTCCACCATTCAACAAGATCATGGCTGATCTTCGACCTCAACTCCACTTTCCCGCCCTATCCCCATATCCCTTGATTCCCCTAGAATCCAAAAATCTATCGATCTCAGCCTTGAATATACTCAACGACTCAGCATCCACAGCCCTCTGGGGTAGAGAATTACAAAGATTCACAACCCTCTGAGTGAAGAAATTTCTCATCTCAGTCCTAAATGGCCGACCCCTTATCCTGAGGCTTTGCCCCCTAGTTCTAAACTCACCAGCCAGGGGAAACAACCTCCCTGCATCTACCCTGTCAAGCCCTCTCAGAATCTTATATGTTTCAATGAGATCATCTCTCCTTCTCCAGAGAGTATAGGCCCAATCTACTCAATCTCTCCTCATAGAACAACCCTCTAATCCCAGGAATCAATCTAGTGAGCCTTCGTTGCACCGCCTCTAAGGCAAGTATGTCCTTCCTCAGGTACGGAGACCAAAACTGTGCACAGTTCTCCAGGTGTGGTCTCACCAAAGCCCTTCATCCTGTAATATGATAATTTTTACGAGAAACACAACAACTGAGGAAAAGGTTGCCTCAGACCATGTACAGCATTCACCACTAGATATTTGAATTAAGGTGGATGGAGCACGACTCTTACAGAGGCCATTTGCATGGAATAGTTAAGGCCTATGCTAGTTCAGGGGGCTTATCATCTAGCTTTCCAGTGCAACTTATATAGCACCTTTCAAGACCTCAGGACACCCCAAAGCACTTTACAGCCAATGATGTACTTTTGAAATGTAGTTACTGTTGTAATCGATAGATTTTTGGATACTAAGGGAACCAAGGAATATGGGGATAGTGCTGGAAGGTGGAGTTGAGATAGCAGATCAGCCATGTTCTTTTTGAATGGTGGAGCGGGCTCGAAGGGCCGAATGGTCCTATTTCTTATGTCCTTATCTTATGTTCTTATATGGGAAGCACGGCAGCCAATTTGCGCATGGCAAAGTCCCACAAACAGCAACGAGATAATCTGTTTTAGTGAGATTTGACTAGCAATGCGACATCTTCCAATACGATGCCACAGGCTGGATCATTTGCTCACATTGTGCTGAAGTTGAATTCTTCGGGCAGTAGACAGTGTGCGGCCTCGTTGCGCGAACCCGCCAACTGGCACCGACTCGGAGCCGTTTTTGTGCTGCGGGCCCCACGTCCACCAGCAGCTGGATTGAGGCTGCCCAAACTCGTAGCGCGTGGGATCATTGCAAATCGGAGGCTTTCAACCCATCAGCCTGGACTGGATCTGAACCTGGGATCTAGGAGTGAAAGCACACTGTGCTGTGCCAACCCACTGCAGTATCCTGACCCTCTCACATGCACCTGCTTTAATCTAGGCATTTAAGGCCACATTTCCTGTGTAGTCACTCGAGACAATTGGTGCAATCTGGGCGGGTTGAGTGCACGAAATGGGCTGGCAACCCATTACAACAATTCCCCGCCCATTGTGCGCCTGTCAACAATTCCCCCATGACTGGGGCCGAGTCCGCAATACCCCCACCCGTACCTTGGCGGGCATTTTATGATGATATGCAAATTAAGGAAATACATCATGTGACATATTCCCCCCATCATTTGCGCCCAAGCCAAGGGGGGCCTCAGGAGAGTTTGTTAAATTTTAAATGGGCCACTTTAGGCAGATCCGGCATGAAAGAGAAACCAAGAACTTCAAATAAACATTTTTTTAATTGTTCTGCGTGATCATTCGAGGGCTGACTTACACTGTGGCGAGGTGGCGGAGCGATTTGCTTCCTCTCCACCTGAGGCAGGTGCAGCAGGTGATCCATAAATGTACACCGCACCTAACCAAAATATTTATGGATGCCCCCTGGCACTGGGAAATGGGCCAGGGGTTTGGGAGCAACTCAGGAGGTGGGCGGAAGCCCCACCATGCCAAAGATCTGTCACCACAGAGAGGCAGACAGGAAATTCAGGGCCTGCTTCTCTATGTTCAATAATTAAGCCTTTTCTTGACTTCAGAACACGCAGAATTTGTTACTCGCGCTTTGCCTACTTTGACCACGCTCGATCAGCTCCGATGGACGGGCCACATCGTCCGCATGCCCGATACGAGACTTCCAAAACAGGCGCTCTACTCGGAGCTCCGACACGGCAAGAGAGCCCCAGGTGGGCAGAGGAAACACTTCAAGGACACCCTCAAAGCCTCCTTGAAAAAGTGCAACATCCCCCACCGACACCTGGGAATCCCTGGCCCAAGACCGCACAAAGTGGAGGAGAAGCATCCAGGAAGGCGCCGAATACCTCGAGTCTCATCGCCGGGAGCAAGTGGAAGCCAAGCGCAAGCAGCGAAAGGAGCGCACGTCAACCCAAGCACCTCACCCACCGCCCCTTCAACCACCGTCTGCCCCACCTGTGACAGAGACTGTAGGTCCCACACTGGACTCATCAGTCACCTGAGAACTCATTTTTAGTGTGGAAGCAAGTCATCCTCGGTTCCGAGGGACTGCCTAAGAAGAGAAGACTTTGGATCTTGGTTAGGTGGCAGAAGCCAGGTCTTCAAGTACGCTCCTGGGCTTTATTCTGTAGCCCACAGTTGAGGATTAGTAGACACACGATGGCAATCACTTTGGTTGCGGAAATGAAGTAACAAACACAGTGAAGGATGGAAATAATCTTAATTTAATGTATAAATGGAATTAAGCAACAAAACTGTTCCATGAATAAATTAAGCAACTTACATGCAGAATGTGTTCCGTACATTAAAACATAGAATCATTCATACAAACTCCAATATGGATTAGCAACAAGTAGCCGCTTACTCTCACAAGTCATTCCAAAAATATTCTCTCAACTCAGGAACATCCCAGATCTCTGGGACTTTGTGCTCATTAATATTTGACATTGTATTTTGAGGCAGATTATCATTTTCTCAAAAAAAAAGTTGCTTTTCCAAATGATTTTGCTCGCTCTTTAAGTCTCATTGCATAATTTCCTCGCTGGTGCTTCAGTTGGTCGCTAACGGCTGTGTAGGGTTGTCTTAGTTACCCGGTTTATTTCTCCCTCCTTGTGGGTTAGCACACCGTATAACCTCGGCCCGCCCGTCGCTCCCAAGAGAGCCTGGTTGAGATCAGGATATCACCATGCAGGCCATCACACGTCCCACCACCCCAGTGACCCGGGCAGCTAGTCCAAAGGGGGCTGTCTAAGCAAAATAGTTCACTTCAGTCGAAATAGTTTGTTTCTCGACAAAAAAAAAAAGAATTTAGGGCGGTTCAGTGGGGTACGCTTCGACCTTTCACCTCTGACACTTGGGTTCAAATCTAGCCCGACTGCTGGCTGTGAAGGGCTTATGCAAAATGGGTTTGGGCTTCCTCAGTCCAGTTCCTAATGGGCATGGGCCCATAGCATAATATTGGCGCTAATTGCATAATCACACGCTGACGATTTGTGTGGGATATGGAAAAATGTCACAGTGGTGCACTAGAGATTGCTTGTCTGAGGTGGGGGCTGAGGCAGTTGTTTGGGCAGTGTAGAGGAAGCGTTACACTGCATCTCACCCTGTGCTGTACCAGATCTGGGAGAGTGCTTAATGCTGTCGCTGGGTGCCCGAGCCTAGCATTAACATTCCTCTGCTTGATGTGCACCAAAAAAAAAACTAAAAAAGGATCCGATTAGTCCTTCAAAAATTCCCAAAACACTACACCGTCTACACAAGCTAGAACGTATGGGTTAACAGCAAGCAGAGCACATGACAATTAGATTTACCAGCAGTTGCTCACTCATCCAGGGGAACAGAGTCCAACATAACACAAGCGGAAATCTTTTAAAATTACCCAAAGCTAAAGGAACCTTAAATGTGACAGAGTGTAATGACTGCGATTGTGGCCCAGCCACTTCTGAGATGCCCTCACGCTCGGTGTCTCTGCCACAGAATTCATCAGCACAGCTCTTATCATTTAACAGGCCGTCGAGCGGATCAGAGAATGGGTTAACTAAATCATCGCTGGCCGATTGGCTCTGCGCCAGAGAGAACGGTGCAGAAGGGGATTTTTTTTAATTTTAAACAGCATATAAACGGGTGGAACTTTCAACTGAAACGGGCGATATCGGATCGGCCGTCCATTTGTTTCCTTTTTTTACGTTGACGGAAAGGAAAATGGCGCTGGATGGAAAAGTGGGCGACCGATCCCATTATCGCCCATTTCTCGCCACCATGCCCCCCCCCACCCCCCCGCCCGCTGAAGTTGAAGGCTCCAGCCCAATTTTCTTCCCAATGGCGAAAATAAATTTTACCCAATCACATCACCAGCAAAAGAAGATTGCTCCTGTTGTTGCCATGACACCCCCTCAACCCAACTTAGACTGAGGAGATATTTTTGAAAAGAGTGTAACTTTAAACGTTTGAGTGGATTATCTATTGTATGGAATGGGAGGAGTCCCAGTGTGGAGTATAAACACCAGCACAGACTAGTTGGGCCGAATGGCCTGTTTCTGTGCTGTAGATTTGGTGTAATTCTATCTTCCCAGAACTAAACTGGCAGAGATGCTTCCTGCACAAATCTGCAACTCCACTTACAGCTGATACGTAAGATGGCTGGGCCTTCACAACTCTCAGACTCAACTGAAAGAACCGGCACCCGTCCCCCCCAGCCGCCCTGCGCTTCTCTCCTGGGCTTATCTTTCATTTTATTTCATTTTCCTCCTTCTTGTGTAGAGTGCACGGTCACCTATGTTACCAGGGCTAGCAACTCAGAGGATCAAATGGCCACCATGGCACGCTGTCAATTCAGTACATCTCGCAATTTGTGGGCTGGCACGAGGCAATGGCCATGTTGGATTGTCATCAGAACCCAACTGGTTCATTAATGACCTTCAGGGAAGGGGACCTGCCAGCCCCCCCCCCTATCTGCTTTGAAGCTACGTGACTCCATACCCCACACTAAGTGGTTGGCTTTTAAATGCCCTCGGGGCGACCAGAGATGAGTAATAAATACCACCTTGCCAGAGCAACCGATAGCCCAAGAACAAATGCTAAAAAAAATGCTCCCCGTCATACAGCCCACATCCCTCCACCCCCCTCCCCCCCCGCCCCATCTTCCCCTGCACACCCCAAACATCACCGCCCAGCAAACCACCCCTCACCCTAATCCTGGGCACTAACCTCTGCGCCCTCCTCCCCCCCCGTACCTGGGCCTGCCAGACACTGTACCTCATCGACCTGCAGATGATCCACTGTTTATAATTTTAAAAATCCTTTTGATATGCAAATGGATGCCTAATGATCAATTCGAACCTGCCCCTACATATTTGCTAGTTAAGGGCCAGCATCGGAGTTCTCTTTTAAACAGAGAGGGGATGATTTGAAGAGATTCCCCCCCCCCCCCCGCCACATATAGTTCTCTGACTATATATACTGTGCCTATATGCATCTCTTCACTTCACCTGACGAAGGAGCAGCCGCTCCGAAAGCTTGTGATTTCAAATAAAGCTGTTGGACTATAACCTGGTGTTGTGCGACTTCTCACATTTGTCCACCCCAGTCCAACACCGGCATCTCCACATCGTGGCCCCCCCACATACACTTCTCCTTTGCAAATTGTCTTCCAGAAGCGCCCAAAAAGGTTGTTGTCACTCGGCGCAAACATTATATTTAAGCCAATACACTTTGGGCAATGCACCTCCTGCGATACTCTTCCCCTTTATCACCTGAAGCCGTTCCTGCCACCCCCCCGGTCACGGCCTAGCAAGCGGCAGTACTTCACTATGGCGGCGCGCAGCTCGAAAATAAACCCCGGGCTGGACGAGGGGTAATTTCCACACCTCAGGCGGGGATAATCTAAATGAATTTCAGATGGCCAGCTGTGATAATTGACTGAAACCGTGCGGTGCCAACACACTGTGGTGTGTAAAGGGAAATCAGGGTGACAACGCACGATTTTATATGCAAAATATATATAAATAAAATGTAATCGCCATTTTCTTCCACAGTCTGGAAGTACAACAAAAAAAAAAGTAACAATCAGATTCAATGTTTGACTCACCATTGTGATTGTCCTGCCGGTTTGTAGCAGTCTTGCCTTTTAAGAGGAGTTTCTCCCTAGCAACAGGAGTAGGCCATTCAGCCCCCTGAGCCTGTTCCGCTCGGGGACATGACACGTTCGGTTGACAATTGTCAAAAGTTCATTCGAGTCTCTCATTTTAATCTCCTTCCGTGCCTCACCATTTTAAAGCTTCAGGCGGCCTCGTGGGTTTCGTATAAAAATCTCTCTTTTGATTGTTATCTAAACAGAGTCGTATATATATATTAAAGATCAAGTGTTATTTACAGACGATAAAGGGTTTACTTTTATATACAATTTTTGTTTTGATTTCTAAAAGGGCCTCGGATGAAGCGGTAAAACACTAAGTAGGCCATCCACAGGGGATTTTCTTTGAATACTGAATGAGGTAGATAATTCGGAGTTCTCACTGGGAGGTCCCACCGCCTCGCCTCGACCTCTCACACCGAGCTTTCATCCGGCTTCTCCACCAGCTGGGCGTGCTTCCTCTTCTCCAGCATTTTGCTCAGCTCCTCGGTGAAGGAGTGGTAGTGGGGCGAGGTGGACTCCATCTCGCTGGCCTGCCGCAGCAGGACGTAGCTGTTGCCGTTCATCTTCCTCAGCACATGCGGCAAGCCCGGCAGGCCGTTGGGGGTGGTGGCGTTGGCAGGGTCGGCGGAGCAGGAGGAGGAGGAGGAGGGGTCGGGGGGCAGCGGCAGCGGCGGAGGGGGCGGGGGGGGCGGCAGCAGCTCGGCAGTCGGCGTCCGGTGGTTGCCCGCCGTGGCGCCCTCGCCGGGGATTATCTTCAGGAAGCGGTCGCCGGGGTAGTGGCCCGGCTCTCCCTCCTCGGCCTTGCCCGCGCAGCTGCCGGAAATGTTCTGCAGCTCCACCAGCGACGACCTGGGAAGCCGCATGTTGTAGTTGCCCCTCTTGGAGGGCGAGCAAAAGAGGAAGATGGACAAGGTGGACAAGACGAAGGAAACGGCGGCCAGGATGGAGATGACGATTAGATATATGAATTCCCGGCCCTTGGAGATCTGGCGCTGAGGTAAAGACGGAGGCGAAGGCAGTGAGGCTGCCATGCTTTCCATGACGCTGATGTTGTACGAGGCTGCCGCGTACCTCACTCCATTTTCTTCGGCGAAGCAGCAGTATTCTCCAGCGTCACCGACCTGCGCGTCCTTTACCACCAGAGAACCGTCTTCTTGTCGGAAGTGTTTCTTGCCGTCGTCAAGGAGCTCCCCCTCATTGATTTTCCATCTCGCGATGGCTATGTTCGAACTGAGACGGCATTGCAAGAAAATGTCCGATCCCTTCTGGACTCTTCTGCTCGTCACTTCTAAAGGAACTGTGGGGGTAAAAAGGGTACAATTTATTATTTGGAGCAACGTTATTATTGCTGTGAATGTAAGAGCTTCTTAAGGGGAGCGCTCTTACAGTGAGGGAAGTATCTGTATCCAATCGATGCTATGAAGCAATTATTATCGAATGCAACCGGGGAAGGACTCCATTTCTGAGCAGCTGACAGCCTATTAGTAAACTGTCATGGTGGCACCGTGGGTTGGCACGTCAGTGTAGAATGTAACTGAGCCACCTATAACATCATAGGGAGACAGAGGGTGGAGCCCAAGATACTTCCCCAAAGGGGAAGAATCACCCTCGTGCTCTTGCAGCTTCAAGCCCTTTGAGTAGGCCCGCCCTCTTGATCCACCATGAAGATCTCGCAAAAGAGGCCAATCCCGTCCACAAATTTTACATCCTGTCGCCGTGATTTTTGGTAATGCTCTTTTGTTGACATTTGCCGCTGTAAATTGAGAATGTCAACATTCCCTCTTCAATTCGGCAACGTCAATTGTCACGATGTAGTTACAGACTCTGGCCACTAGGTATAGTTCTGTGAAGCCAGTTTCTGAAGTATCTCTCCCAACTCCGTTGCCACCTTGCATAGAAAACACAATCTCGTCTTCATCCACTGACTGTATGTAACAGGAGGGACAATTTACTGTAAATACATTTAGCGCATTAAATTAGTTATAACTTGAGCACAAAAATCTAGGCCGACACTCCAGTGCAGGAGTGCCGCACTGTCAGAGGTGCCGTCTTTCAGATGAGATGTTAAACCGAGGCCCCGTCTGCTCTCTCAGGTGGATGTAAAAGATCCTATTGCGCTATTTCGAAGAAGAGCAGGGGAGTTATCCCCCGTGTCTTGGCCAATATTTATCCCTCAATCAATATCACTAAAACAGATTATCTGGTCATTATCACATTGCTGTTGGTGGGAGCTTGCTGTGTGCAAATTAGCTGCTGATGGCTGGAACCAGCGTCCTGGCAAATCGAATAACTAGGGCTGTAGATAGGGCTTTAAACTAAAAAAGGGGGGGAAGGGGGGGGAGGGGTCAGGTGAGGGTAAATTTAGAAATCTAAAGGGAAAGGCCAAGGCAATAGAGCAGTGTAGCGATTTGGGTAAAAATAAGCAGAGTGTGACAGGAAGGGACAGAGAGTTTAACGGTAGCAGTGCAGCAGAGAATAAGGTCAAAGCAGGGAATAATGGTCAAACGTTTAAATTAAAGGCTCTTTATCTGAATGCACGAAGCATTCGTAACAAAATAGATGAACTAGTGGCACAAACAGAGCTAAATGGGTTTGATCTAATAGCCATTACAGATACGTGGTTGCAAGGTGACCAAGGTTGGGAACTAAATGTTCCAGGGTACTTGACGTTTCGAAAAGACAGGCAGAATGGAAAAGGAGGGGGAGTAGCCCTGATAACAAAGGATGACTTAAGGACAGTAGAGAGAAAGGATCTCGGCTCGGAAGATCAGGAAGTAGAATCAGTATGGGTAGAGATCAGGAATAACATGGGGTAGAAAACACTGGTGGGAGTAGTATACGGGCCCCCTAACAGTAGCTATACCATTGGACAGAATATTAATCAAGAAATAGTAGGATCTTGTAACAAAGGTAATGCAATAATCATGGGGGACTTTAATTTATCATATAGACTGGACAAATCAGATTGGCAAAGGTAGTCTGGAGGACGAGTTCATGGAATGCATTCGGGACAGTTTCCTAGAACAATACGTCATGGAACCAACCAGGGAACAGGCTATTTTAGATCTTGTATTGTGTAATGAGGCAGGGTTAATTAGCAATCTCATAGTAAAGGATCCTCTGGAGCAGAGTGATCATAATATGATAGAATTTCACATTAAGTTTGAGAGTGACTTGCCTAAGTCCGAAACTAGAGTCTTAAACTTAAATAAAGCCAATTACATAGGCATGAGGGGCAAGTTGGCTAAGGTAGATTGGAAAAATAGATTAAAAGGTATGGAGGTATATTTAAAGAAATATTTTATAATTCTCAACAAAAACACATTCCATTGAGAAACAAAAACTCCACGGGAAAAGTGATCCAACCGTGGCTAACTGAAGAAGTTAAGGATAGCATTAGATTGAAAGAAGAAGCTTATAATGTTGCGAAGAATAGTAGTAAGTCTGAGGATTGGGAGAGTTTCAGAAACCAGCAAAGGTTGACCAAAAAATTGATAAAAAGGGAAAAAATAGAATGAGAGTAAACTAGCAAGAAATATAAAAGCAGATTGTAAGAGCTTCTACAAGTGTGTAAAAAGGAAGAGAGTAGCAAAAGTAAACGTTGGTCCCTTAGAGGCTGAGACAGGAAAAGTTATTATGGGGAATAAGGAAATGGCAGAAACGTTAAACAAATATTTTGTATCTGTCTTCACAGTAGAAGACACAAAAAGCATACCAAAAATGGGAGGGAACCAAGGGTCTAATGAGGGTGAGGAACTTAACGTAATTAATATAAGTAGAGAAAAAGTACTAGAGAAACTAATGGGATTAAAGCCGACAAATCCCTTGGATTTGACGGCCTACATCCTAGGGTTCTAAAAGAGGTGGCAGCAGAGATAGTGGATGCATTGGTTTTGATCTTCCAAAATTCCCTAGATTCTAGAATGGTCCCAGTAGATTGGAAGGTCGCAAATGTAACACCGTTATTCAAGAAAGGAGTGAGAGAGCAAATAGGGAACGACAGGCCAGTTAGCCTGACATCAGTCATCGGGAAAATGCTGGAATCCATTGTTAAGGACATGGTATCAGGACACTTAGAAAATCATAACATGATTAGGCAGAGTCAACATGGTTTTATGAAAGGGAAATCGTGTTTGACAAATTTATTAGAGTTTTTTGAGGATGTAACTAACAGGGTAGATAAAGGGGAGCCAGTGGATGTAATATATTTGGATTTCCAAAAGGCATTTGATCAGGTGCCACATAAAAGGTTATTACACAAGATTAGGGCTCATGGGGTTGGGGGTAATATAGTAGCATGGATAGAGGATTGGTTAACGGGACAGAAAACAGAGAGTAGGGATAAACGGATCTTTTTCAGGTTGGCAGGCTGTAACTAGTGGGGTGCCGCAAAGATCAGTGTTGGAGCCTCAGCGATTTACAATCTATATTAATGACCTAGATGAAGGGACCGAGTGTAATGTATCCAAGTTTGCTGACGATACAAAGCTAGGTGGGACAGTAAGCTGTGAGGAGAACACAAAGAGTCTGCAAAGGGATATAGATAGACTAAATGAGTGGGCAGTAAGGTGACAGATGGAATATAAAATAGGGAACTGTGAGGTTATTCACTTTGGTAGGAAGAATAGAAAAACAGAATATTTTTTAAATGGTGAGAAACTTTCAAATGTTGGTGTTCAGAGAGATTTGGGTGTCCTCGTGCAAGAAACACGGAAAGTTAGCATGTAGGTACAGCAAGCAATAAGGAAGGCAAATGGCATGTTGGCCTTTATTGCAAGGGGTTGGAGTATAAGAGTAAGGAAGTCTTGCTACAATTGTACAGGGCCTTGATGAGACCACACCTGGAGTACTGTGCACAGTTTTGGTCTCCTTATCGAAGGAAGGATATACTTGCCTTGGAGGAAGTGCAACGAAGGTTCACTAGGTTGATTACTGGGATGAGAGGGCTTTCCTATGATGAGAGATTGTATAGAATGGGCCTATACTCTCTGGAGTTTAGAAGAATGAGAGGTGATCTCATTGAAACATATAAGTTACTGAGAGGGCTTGACAGGGTAGATGCAGGGAGGCTGTTTCCCCTGGCTGGAGAGTTTAGAACTAGGGGGCAAAGCCTCAGGATAAGCGGTCGGCCATTTAGGACTGAGATGAGAAATTTCTTCACTCAGAGGGTTGTGAACCTTTGTAATTCTCTACCCCAGAGGGCTGTGAATGCTGAGTCGTTGAGTATATACAAGGCTGAGATCAATAGATTTTTGGATTCTAAGGGAATCAAGGGATATGGAGAACGGGCGGGAAAGTGGAGCTGAGGTCGATGATCTTATTGAATGGCGGAGCAGGCTCGAGGGTCTGTATGGCCTACTCCTGCTCCTATTTCTTATGTTCTTATTTTATAAAAAGGATATAGAGGAACTGGAGAGTGTGCAGAGAAGATTTACAAGGATGATACCAGAAATGCAAGGTTATACCCATCAGGAAAGGATGTACAGGCTGGGAGAAGGCTGAGAGGTGACCTAATAGAGGTCTTTAAAATTATGAAAGATTTTGATAGAGTGGATACAGAGAGAATGTTTCCACTTGTGGGGAAGAGCAAAACTAGAGGCCATCAATATAAGATAGTCACCAAGAAATTAAATAGGGAATTCAGAAGAAACTTCTTTACCCAGAGGGTAGTGAGAATGTGGAACTCGCTACCACAGGGAGTGGTTGAAGTGAATAGTACAGATGCGATTAAGGGGAAGCTAGATAAGCACATGAGGGAGAAGGGAATAGAAGGTTATGCTGACAGAGATAGATGAGGAAAGACGGGAGGAGGCTCGAGTGGAGCATAAACGCCGGCATGGACTGGTTGGGCCTGTTTCTGTGCTGTATATTCTATGTAATTCTATGTAATTTGACTTGGGACCCCCCAGAGTGAAGGAAGACACTTACACAGTACCAGATTGCCTGGATTTAAATCCAGGTCCCAGAGGTGACACTAGGACCTCAGTTGTGCTGGGATGAGGTCTGGAAAGGAACAGGTTAAAATACAATATTTCCATGAACAAGGGCTTTAATCAGCTCTAGACCTCTTATTCTAATGCTGATTAAGCTCATTAGTAGATTGCCAGGTAACCGTTGAGCCTGTTCCAGGAATGCAGGTTATAACTGAGAATTAGCACCCATTCTCCCAATTTACAGGATTGAGCAACTAACCACTGGTTATAATTGCCTGATCCTACTTCCGATCTCCTCAAGCTGTGAAAACCTGAGGGCTGATTCCGTGACCGGCTGCTCCCAGTGAGGAGCGGCACTCGTAGGGAGGGCAGGTTGGGGAATCGCGGGTCCATGATTTCACATCCTGTGACTCCGATGAGCGCCGCTCCTCGCTGGGTTGCCCGATCGTGCAATCAGCCCTCTAATAGCGAGTAGTGTGCGTCACCCTTGTTTGTAACTCCATTTGTTCCCCCATTTCCTCCCCTCATCTCCCGAAGATCCCCGGGGCATGATTTCTCCGGCGAGGCTCTCGCCGAGTGGCCATCCCTTCATGTCCAAGGCCTGACTGGCAGCAGGTTACTCATAGAATCATAGAAATTTACGGCACAGAAGGAGGCCATTCGACCCATCGTGTCTGTGTCGGCCGAAAAAGAGCTACCCAACCTAATCCCACTTTCCAGCTCTTGGTCTGTAGCCCTGTAGGTTACAGATTTAAAGTAATTGGCAGGAGGATTAGAGGGGAGTTGAGGAGAACTCATATCCAAGAGAGAGCATATCCAAGTACTTTTTAAGTGTGATGAGGGTTTCTGCCTCTACCACCCTTTCAGGCAGTGAGTTCCAGACCCCCACCACCCTCTAGGTGAAAAAAGTTCTCTTCAACTCCCCTCTAATCCTCCTACCAATTACTTTAAATCTGTGCCCCCTGTTTATTGACCTCTCTGCTCAGGGAAATAGGTCCTTCCTATCTACTCTTTCTAGGCCCCTCATCATTTTATACACCTCAATTAAATCTCCCCTCAGCCTCCTCTGTTCTAATGAAAACAACCCCAACCATCACGGCCGAGCCTGATCTCCATCTGATGTCCACCTTCCAGCAGGGATCATGGATAGCCCAACAGGAGTGGGTGATTTTGCACCTCCCTAGCAGCCCCAGCACTAGGGTTTATTTCTAGAGGGATAGAATTGAAAAGTAGGGAAGTTAGGCTAAACTTGTATCGAACCTTGGTGAGACCACACTTGGAGTACTGCGTACAGTTCTGGTCGCCATATTATAAAAAGGATATAGAGGCACTGGAGAGGGTGCAGAGAAGATTTACAAGGAGGATACCAGAAATGTGAGGTTATACCTATCAGGAAAGGATGAAAAGGCTGGGTCTTTTTTCTCTTGAAAAGAGAAGGCTGAGGGGTGTCCTAATAGAGGTCTTTAAAGTTATGAAAGGTTTTGATAGAGTAGATACAGAGAGAGTGTTTCCACTTGTGGGGAAGAGCAAAACTAGAGGCCATCAATGTAAGATAATCACCAAGAAATCCAATAGGGAATTCAAAAGAAACTTCTTTACCCAGAGAGTAGTGAGAATGTGGAACTCGCTACCACAGGGAGTGGTTGAAGCGAATAGTAGAGATGCATTTAAGGGGAGGCTGGACAAGCATATGAGGGAAAAGGGAATACAGGGTTATGCTGATAGAGTTAGATGAGGAGAGACGGGAGGAGGCTCGAGTGGAGCGTAAACGCCGGCATGGACTGGTTGGGCCGAATGGCCTGTTTCTGTGCCGTATATCCTGTGTAATCCGATGCAATCCCTGGTCTGCGGGTGCCGAGACCAGATATAGCACCCCAACAGCTGCCCTGCTGAAATCAGCTAACTCAGCCTGGACCGGGAACTGAGGCTGGGGCTTGTGGCCCGTATAGTTCAATGATACAGCAGGCGATGCCTTTAGTGGAGCCCTGGATGTGGGCGGCGCTGGTAAGGTCAGCAATTATTGCCCATCCCGAGTTGCCCCGGGCACAACTGAGTGGGCTTCCTGAGCCACTTCAAAGGGCAAGTTAAGCGTCAACCACATGTGGGTCTGTAGTCACAAGTAGGCCAGACCAGGTAAGGATGGTAGGTTTTCTTCCCTAAAGGACATTAGTGAACCAGTTGGGCTTTTACGACAATCTGACAGCTTCATGGTCATTTTTACTGATACCAGCTTTTTATTTCCATATCTTTAAACTGAATTCAATGTCAAATGGGATCTGAACTCACATTCTCTGGATTATTAGCCCAGGCCTGTGGATTACCATGATCAGTACCCTACAGTGCACATTACTTTACCCATCTGCCAGCAAACAACTCCATTTTCCTTTCCTTATCGAGACTGCTTCTTCTAGAAGCTCCACATTAAATTGGATCCCTTCCTCTTTCCTTCCTCCTCCAACCCTGCCGTCATGCACATAGTTTTCTCAATATAGTGAGTGACATTCTCCAGCCAAGTCCTCACGAGTCGTCCTGCGAGAGCAGTTCCCACACTCTACGGGCTGTTACGATCAACGGTAAGGATTACATGCACATGTGAAAGTAAACAGCCACATACCATCTGCACCACTGTCCAAACACCCTTTGTTCCCATTCACAATGTCTTGAATCAGCTGCGATCTGCAACAGAGAAAACAAACCTTGAGTGAAGTGCAGGAAATGGAAGTCGAGCAGCAGCAGAGGACCGGAGGGAAGAATTTCCGCGGTGCTCTTGCATCAACAGAAGGGCAGCGGGGTGAGAGGTCCACCCGCCACTTACATAGAAACATAGAAGATAGGAGCAGGAGTAGGCCATTCGGCCCCTCGAGCCTGCTCCGCCATTCGATGAGATCATGGCTGATCATCCAAACTCAGTACCCTGTACCTGCCTTCTCCCCATATCCCTTGATACCTTTAGCTTTAAGAAATATATCTAACTCATTCTTGAATATATTTAATGACTTGGCCTCAACTACCTTCTGTGGTAGAGAATTTCTTTCACCTGCCAATGACTCCATGCCCAAATCCCAGCGACGGGGTTATTTCAGTCATCAGGGTCGGCGTCCACACCTATAATGGCCTAAAGTGGCTGACCCGGATTATTACCCCGAGTTTATTACCCTTTGAGTAAAGATGTTCCACTGACTTATTCCTATCCTCCTTATTTTTAATTGCTCCCCCCTGGTATTTGAACCCTTTTCCACTGTGAACAATTTGGCTTCATAACCTTTAAAACTTTAATCAAGGCGCCTCGAAGTCTCCTCTTTTGCAAAGTAACCATGTGTTCCTGGGGTGGTACCAAGGTCCAGTACTGGGGCACCAATGCACTGCGCTGAGCTATGGTGCAAGATCACGGCTTTGATTCCCCTCGTGCTGAGTTCCTTATTACAGTCACAACATCACAGGAAGTGAGCAGGAGGCCAGGTGTTTCCCCGCAGAGACAGGAGAGCAGATTACACCAGGCGACGTTCGTGTATCTCCTCGAAGCCAGCCGTGAGAGAGTCAACGGCAATCACCTGGGCACAAGCTGATGTTCTCCACCAGTGATGGCGTCCAGTGTGGGCAGAGCAAGGGCGAAGAAGGAAATAAAGTATTTTAACAAAAACATAGATATTGGATGGAGCTAACTGGACCTCCAGTGATGCCTATAACCTCTTCTCCAGCACTCAGTTGGAGCTTTGGTGACACCATTGTCCTCTTCAGAACTGCAGGGGGTAGATTTTGACTTTGTGCGGTGGTGTATATATTTCCACTGAAGTAAAAAGAAAATCGGGAGAGATGTAAAATGGGCTGCCGACTCGCTATCGCCCGTCTTACACTATCGCAACAAAGTCAAGATCTACCCAAGGAGTTTCTAGATTTTGCAACTGTTTTCTTTCAGTTTCTGCATTTTTCTCTTCCTGGAACGTGTCTAATACGGGAACCACCCAGGCTGCTGTGTAAATTCAGAAGTCTAACAAACAACTTTAAACAAACAAGGCACTGCCGAGGCGACAGGAGTGCTTTTGGAAATCTTTTCATTCCTGTATTTTCACCGCTCCCTGTTAGTGCCAGCGTTTTCTCTACTTATAACAAGCTATTTAGATGGCGAGAGACACGCAATAGAGACCGTGCATTAGCTAACTGTGTGTTGTAGAGCATCAGGCAGCCCAAAATCACCCAGAATTGGCTTGGATTCCCCTGAAGTACAGACACATAGGAACAGGAGGAAGCCATTCAGCCCCTCGAGCCGGTTCCGCCATTTAATGAGATCATGGCTGGTTTGTGACCTAACTCCATAGCCTTTGCCCCATATCCCTTCATACCTTTGGTTAACAAAATTCGATTGATCTCAGATTTAAAATTAACAACTGACCCAGCATCAACTTCTACCACCCTTTGCGTGTAGAAGTGTTTCCTAACTTCACTCCTGCCTCTAATTTTTAGGCTATGTCCCCTAGTCCTAACCCCAGCTGCCTACTTTTAATGTACAAGGTTGTTACTAGTCTCTCACCATCCCAAATAATCTGAAAATAACACACTTTTCTTTTTCTCCCTTCCTCTGAAAGCATTTTAACTTTGGCCGATGGCATAACACAGGCCATAACGAACTAGCCGCCCACTCTACACCGCTCCCGATTTAACATTAATACATTAGGTCAGATATCCCGAGTGACATTAATGGCCGTAAAGCAGCTCAAGGACGAGGCGTTTCGCCGGTCGGACTCTCCTGGCAGGGACGCTGCCCCGAAAATCACAGATCCGATGTGCTTGATTTTCCACCCAACGATATAAATGGATGCAGGGTCAGACACTGCGGGTCCACGGTTGCCCTGCCAACGCTGCTCTGCTCCTGGAGCCCTGAGTCTGGACACTTGTAATACTTCTTTTAACTTCTTCACCCAGAGAGTGGTGAGAAGGTGGAACTCGCTACCACAGGGAGTAGTTGAGGTGAATCGCATAGACGCATTTAAGGGGAAGCTAGATAAACACGTGAGGGAGAAAGGAATAGAAGGTTAAGCTGATAGCGTGAGATGAAGTAGGGTGGGAGGAGGCTCGTGTGGAGCACAAACACCGGCACAGACCAGTTGGGCCGAACTGTGCTATAAAATTCCAATGTAATTGTATGTAATACTGTTTAATATTGTCACTGGACTGGTGTCAGGGGTTTGCCAAAAACAACAGCTAGGTTGCTGTACAAGAAATTCTTGTAACACAACTTCCCCGCTCTCTCCAGCTTGTAAACACAGCGAGGTTCTGTTCACTGCTGCACGATCTCTCCTGGAGCTGCTGTAACCCGGGTGTTGACCTGTTTATTATTTTAAACCCGCGAAGGCGGGAGAGGAATGGCGTCTGAGCGTCTGCCTGCGGCGCCCGGATTGTTATTTCTCCCCAGCAGTGCGGCGGTGCGGACGCCGCCGGATTCAAAAGCTGGGTCGTTTTCATGCGCTTCAGGTTGTCGGAAAACATACGAAAGGGACGGGGGCGGGAAAAGACCGACTGGCCCACCAAGCCTGCCCCACACCGCATGATGGTCGGAGCATCGTGACCAGACACTTCCTAACCCCACCCCGGGAGCGGCAACAAAAAAAACCCAGCGAAAAACCCAGGGCCAATTAGGGAAAAATAAAACTCTGGAAAATTCCTCTCCAACACCCTCAGGCGATCGAAACCAGTCCAGGAGATCACACGGACCAAGTTGTTTCCATTTGATTACCACTTACCTTCTACATGATGCAACCTCGGCCCCAGTCAGCAACCAGCCCAGCTCCTTTTAGTTTTGACCAGGTTTTAAAATTTCAATAACTTGGTTCAAAAAAACACTTGGTAAAAGTACTAATATGTTCGAGAGGAATTTCCCTCCGCGGTAATGAGGATAGATTGTACAGGGTAGGGTATTCCTGAATAAGCTGGGAACTTAAACTGCTCGTAATGCTCTTTAAAATCCGGCCCCCATTTTAGCCGATCTTGTGTCCAAGATACGTTAAATCTCAGTGAAGCGTTCATAGAATGATACAGCACAGAAGGAGGCCATTTGGCCCATCGTGCCTGTGCCGGCTCTTTGAAAGAGCTCTCCGATTAGTCCCACTCCCCCCTGCTCTTTCCCCATTGCCCTGCAAAATTTTCCCCTTCAACTATTTATCCAATTCCCTTTTGAAAGTTACAATTGAATCTGCTTCCACCACCCTTTCAGGCAGCGCATTCCAGACCATAACAACTTGCTGCGGAAAAAATTCTCCTCATCTCCCCTCGTGATGAGTTGCGTGAAACATTGGACCAAGACCCACCACTGGCCAGCTGTGTGATGAAGACAGACATTCCAGACACGGTTTTATCAAAGCTCGAGTCGGCCGACAGTACCTGTCCTTTTCCATCTGAATCTCCCGGCAAACTGTGCCGTCCCAACCGCAGTAAGGATCTCGAGCCAAGACACAATCGAAGCAAGTGGAGTATTTGCGGCAGCTTGCCACGGGGAGCTGGATCACGGCACTCTGTGATCCGATGTACAGCATCCTCTGTAATTAAAACAGGCACGGCATCAGAGTTACACCGTCATTCCACGCAGAGCGTGTTGTCGGCAAGCACGACTTCAACACGAATTTCCATCTGGTCAATGACATGAATCTTGTCATTCATGACTTATGAAATAATACTGAGTGGCCTGCGGGTGGCGCTGTCCAGGGAGAGTATAAATACTCGGGCACGGGCCCAGCTTGCACAGGACATTCTTAACAGGAACTAGTGAAGGACACAACTAGATCTCCATGTTGTAAAACAGTTGATTAAAGCCTTGTTTAACGCTTAGACCAAGTGCTTAGTAGTTTTCTTACGCCAGTCATAAATGCTGAGGTTGTATAATGAACATGTTGGGCTAACAGTTTGACCCTTTCCCTCCATGTTAATTGCAGACTAGGCTTTAATAACAATGGAAAAACACACGCCCTGTCACGGCTCTCTTGCTGAGCTGGCGGCTCTACTTGCATTATTAGTGTCTTTGCTTCATCAAGACTGTGGGGTGCCCTGAAGGCTCAGCGGTTCCAGCCGCTGCTTACTCAGCCATTGGGGCTCTGGACGGTGCCAGCCTCCGTCCCCACTCTGTGCTGATTATGCCGATCGCAGCCGAGCAGCACCCGGGGTGGCGCAATGGCGCTAGCAAGCGGAAGGAAAATCAACTGGCATTTGCACCCCTGATCGCGGTCCATTGACCCCCCCCCCCCCCACCGCCGCCAGCCCCCACGGGTGGGGGCAAGAGATCAGGACCGGATCAGGCTCAGTTGAGACCCCCCCATGGTCAAATAGCCAGATGCCACTTACTATCTGGATTCACGTGAGAAGCATCGTCACAGGCAAGGTGTTGTCTACTGCTCTCTCGAAACGCAATAGGATTCTAAACTTATCCAGTACATGGCAATATGTTGCTATTGCAACCATTTTCTTTGGTCCTTGCAGAAGCTTTATTTTAGTCCCAAACCCACAACCCGCAACACCGAGCAGGACAAGGGCAGCCGGCGCAAGGGGAACACCACCACCTCCAAGTTCCCCTCCAAGTCACACACCATTCTGTCTTGGAAGTATATCGGCCGTTCCTTCATCATCACTGGGTCAAAATCCTGGAACTCCCTCCCTAACAGCACTGTGGGAGTACCTTCACCACACGGACTGCAGCGGTTCAAGAAGGCGGCTCACCACCACCTTCTCGAGGGCAACTAGGGATTGGGCAATAAATGCTGGCCTTGCCAGCGACGCCCACATCCCGTGAATGAATTTTAAAAAAGTCAGCAGAGAACCTCAGACCTCAATTACATTATTTCCTGATCAGGAGAATGTTACTACAGTTGCCCACATTGCAGGATGGGGGGGGGGTAATCTTCACCTTCACCGCTTGGCTGGTAAACTGGCCAAAAGGATCGCTCGCCCGTTACAGAACCCGCCCGATTTTCATTCCCATCACCGCCCCACCAAGTTTGACTGAGCACTTTAATAATGGAGTCTGCCCGTGTCCACCTATCGTTTCACATGGTTATGAAGGTAAGGTCGTACCTGGGTCCTGGCTAGTACCAAACTTTCCACGGGCTGGGGCTCCTTGTAGAGCTGGATCTCCTCTATGACGTGCATGCTGGACCCAGTGTTCACTACTTTGTGCAGCCATCCATCAACTTTACAACAGGAGACATCAGTCACATTAGAGACAAACGCACTTGATTCTTTTGCAGCTAAATAATACTTTGGGAGTGAATACGTAGCAAGGCATGCAGAATAACAATCTTATCGCCACAGATTGATCCTGAATAATAACACAGGAAGACTGCGATATTCCCCTGCATCAGTCAGTAAAATAAATCAATGTCAACGTCACGGATGTTAAGGCCTTGGAGAGGGTGCAGAGGAGATTTACCAGAATGGTGCCAGGGGTTGAGGGACTTCAGTTATGTGGAGAGACTGGAGAAGCTGAGATATTCTCCTTTAGAGCAGAGAAGGTTAAGGGGAGATTTAATAAAGGGTTTTGATAGAGTAGATAGGGAGAAACTGTTTCCAGTGGCAGGAGGGTCGGTAACCAGAGGACACCGATTTAAGATAAATGGTAAAAGAACCAGAGGGGAGGTGAGGAGAACATTTTTAACGCAGCGAGTTCTGATGATCTGGAATGCGCTGCCGGAAAGGGCGGTGGAAGCAGATTCAATAGTAACTTTCAAAAGGGTATTGGACAAATACTTAAGAAGGAACCATTTTGCAGGCCTATGGGGGAAGAGCAGGGGGAGTGGGACAAATTGGATCGCTCCTTCAAAGAGCCGGCACAGGCACGATGGGCCGAATGGCCTCCTTCAGTGCTGTGTGATTCTATGAACGCCAGCACTCGTCAAATCTTGTGACTCAGTCACAGGAGCCGCCTGTCTGCCATGACCACACCGTCACCAAACAAAGCAATGCTTTGCTCTATTATCCAGAATGATGTGCTTTAGAGCACGTTCCAGGAGGGTAATGGTTGTTAATTGTTAAACGCAGGGGTTTAAGGCCAAGGCTGCACTACAGTCAGAAAGCTGGGAGCAAGGCACGGGGCAATTTTCACTCTTGGTGGGGAGGGGGCAGGGGGGGAATGGTGGATCGATTGCCCGAGACACAATTTCCTCTTCAGTAAAGTGTAGTGTCAGCCAGTGGCTCGGTGGGCAGCACTCTCGCCTCTGGAGTCAGAAGGTTGTGGGTGTCAAGCCCCACTCCAGAGACTCGAGCACAAAAATCTAGGCTGACACTCCAGTGCAGTGCTGAGGGAGTGCTGCACTGTCGGAGGTGCCGTCTTTCAGATGCGATGTTAAACCGAGGGCCCCGTCTGCTCTCTCAGGTGGATGTAAAAGATCCCATGGCCACTATTTTAAAGAAGAGCAGGGGAGTTTGTCCTGGGGCCAATATTTATTCCTCAATCAACATTACTAAAACAGATTATCTGGTCATTATCACATTGCTGTTTGTGGGAGCTTGCTGTGCGCAAATTAGCTGCTGTGTTTCCTACATTACAACAGTGACTCCACTTCAAAATTACTTCATTGTAAAGCACTTTGGGACGTCCGGTGGTTGTGAAAGGCGCTATATAAATGCAAGTCTTTCTTTCTTTTTGAAGTAACTGGAAAGAGAAATCAGGCGGGGTGTGTAGCGGACAAACGCTCCACAACCGCTAGCTTTCCTCCCCCACCGAAAACTGAAAATGATAAATCCTCTCATCTTTTTAAAAAAAAATAGTTTCTTGCCCACCAGTAGTTGAAGGGGCTGATTAAAAAAAAAATGTGACAAATTTGTATTTCACAAACTGACTCTGACAACCAGGACAGTTGCTCAGTGCGTGTCCAGGCCCGACAAGAGTCGCTAGCTACTGTGTAGAGTAAAGAAAGAATTTTCTTAACGCCTTATCGTGTCTCTCGCAAATGTTCGACAATGTTTCGCATACAGTGAAAGGCTTTGAGGTGCAAGTCACGGTCGTTTGGCAGAGAGCAGGGTCCCACAAACAGGAACAAGACGAACAACTGGTTGATCTGGTATTTTTTGGTGGTGTTGAGCGACGGAGGAATGGCAGGACATTGGGAGAACGCCCTGCTTTCCTTCAGATAGTACAGAGGGCTCCTCAACATCCACTTCAACCTCCAGAGCAGGCAGACGGGAGACTCGGCTTAATACCTCAACCAAAAATTAAAAAAAAGACTTGCATTTATATAGCGCCTTTCACGACCACCAGACGTCCCAAAGCGCTTTACAGCCAATGAAATACTTTTTGAAGTGGAGTCACTGTTGTAATGTAGGAAACGCGGCAGCCAATTTGCGCACAGCAAGCTCTCACAAACAGCAATGAGCAGATAATCTGTTTTAGTGATGACAGTTGAGGGATACATATTGGCCAGGACACCGGGGACAACTCCCCTGCTCTTCTTCAAAATAGTGCCATAGGATCGTTTACGTCCACCTGAGAGAGCAGACAGGGCCTCAGTTTAACATCTCAACTGAAAGACAGCACCTCCTACAGTGCAGCACCCCCTCAATACTGCACTGGGAGTGTCAGCCTAGATTTTTGTGCTCAAGTCTCTGGAGTGGGACTTAGAACTCTCAACCTTCTGACTCAGAGGCAAGGAGTGCTACCAACTGAGCCACTGGCTGACACATCAAAAGGGTGTGTCAACTTCTGACAAGACCGCACTTTCTCAGTACTGCACTGAAGTGTTATTTTAGACACTTGGTTGTTATCCTAGACATGTACTCGAGTCCTGCAGTGGGGCTTGATCCCACAATGGCCTGATTCAGAAGTCAGAGTGCTGTAGCGTTATGAAGAGAGGATATTTCTTGGTACAACACATACCTGTGCCAATGAACATCACATTGTACTGTTTATCGTCCAGCGCTGTGATTGTGTCCACGACAATCTTTGTGTAGTTCACATTTTTCTTCAGAAAAATCGGACGCCCTCCCACGGGTCTGACCTCTTCGTCCATCAGTGGATGTTTCTTCACAAAGTCCAGCACGGTGTCCGGCAGATCACGTGACGTCTTGAAGCCCCTTTTCCTGAATTCGTCTGTAATGCACTGTCAGACACAGCAGGAGAGAGCACAGCAAGTCAGTAAAAACAGTCCTTATAATAATGTTATTTCTGATAATTGTCTACCCCCTCCCACCCCTGCCCCCTCCCCCCCAATACCATGACTCCTTGCTGGGGTATAATGCCACAGAAAAAAAAATATGAAAGACTTGCATTTATATAGCGCCTTTCATGACCTCAGGACATCCCAAAGTGCTTTACTTTTGAAGTGTAGTCACTGTTGTAATGTAGGAAACGCAGCAGCCAATTTGCACACAGCAAGATCCCACAAACAACAATGACCAAATAATCTGTTTTGGTGATGTTGGTTGACTATTGGCCAGGACGAAATCCACTGTTGTTCTGCATAGTCGTGCCATAGGATCTTTTACATCCACCTGAGAGGACAGACATCTCATCCGAAAGATGGCACCTTCAACAGTGCAGCACTCCCTCAGCCCTGCACTGGAGTGTCAGCCTAGATTTTTGCACTCAAGTCTCTGGAGTGGGACTATGAACCCACAACCTTCACAATTCAGAAGCAAGAAGTACTACCAACTGAGCCACAGCTGATACAGAGGTCAGTGGCCCTCCAGTTTGTCATCCAAATGGCAATTTGGCATGTGTGAGGGAGGCTGTGTGTTAGCAGGATATTCCATAGTGGGGAAGGGTGAGGGGAGGCAGGGGAGGAATCACAGTCAAGGACAAATCACTGTCCTCACTTGACAGCCACACGCCCAAGCAGGAGTGGCGGGATAGGGATCAGGAGCCGGCCTGCCTGGATGATCTTCTCCTCCCTAATCCGGGAACATTAAGGCCACTTGTAACCCTTAACCCAGACCGAGATCCAGCTGAGCTCAGCATGGGCGGACCTGGGATCGAATCTGGCCTATTCCCAGTCGATAAGCCTCAGTGCTCACCAGATGAGCTCACTTGGGGTAGACTTTGCCTTTGCGCGGTCGAGTAAAACGGGTGACAGCGAGTCGGCAGCCTGGTTTTACATCTCTCCCGATTTATATTCCCATTGACATCCCCGCTGGAGGCAGCAGCTCAAAGAATCCCCTCCCCTCCATGGTATCAACACAAACCATGATCGATCGGGTGGCTGGGAGGAGGACCCGGGTGTAGGGCAGCCATAGGTAGAGATTGAACTAGAAGGTATTTAACATGAGACGGTTTCACTGGGTGTATATAGGTTGATATAAACCTCCATTTTAAACCTAAATGTGTGAGCTGTAGGACAAAAAAAACAAACCCAAAATGTTACTTTTAAACGGTGGAGGGCCTTACCGATCCTGGCCGTGGCTCTGGAACCTTGTCCATGTGTCTTGACCACCGACGTGGAGATTCCTGGTCTTCCTTGAACGGCCCTTCAAATGTCTTGCGAATGTCGGCGATGGTGTACTGACAGACAGCGGATATCTGTACATTTTGCCTTCATTATGAGCGAGAAGATTGAGTAAACATTAGTGAAATCTCGGAGGCATCGACCTCACATTCTGCTGTGGGATATTAGCCGCCCGAACGCTTCAGGCGCTTGTCTGAAATTCCTCTTTCCCTTACTGTGGCGGGGGTGTTTACTCCTATCGCTCTGTGGGGTTTAGAGGTCTTGCAAACAGACGACTCTTTTTGCAAGCGTCACACGTCCCCCATCAAACTTTTCGAATTCACCGTGAACAATCTCGCGAGAGATCTGTTTCTTTATTTTATATGGGTTCACTCTAGTGTTGCCAACCCTCCAGGATTGGCCTGGAGTCTCCAGGAATTGAAGATTAATCTCCAGGACACCGCAGCGAGCAACACCCGGGAGAAAAGTCACAGGGGCAGTGAACAAAATAGTGGAGGTTTTTTTCATTTTTTTCTAGCATTTTTGTTTAAAAATATTGGATATGGGGAAAAAGGCTTGTTTCACTGACAGTCAGAGTTAATCCAATGGGGAAACAAAGAGTCTGTTCCCTTTCCAATTGGCCAGGGGAAGGCAGTGCACCTGGAGAATGGGCCAATGGCGGGCGTGTGGGGGATGTGATGGCGGCCATGTGATGACACCTCCAGGAATACACCCAATCAGAGTTGGCAACCCGAGTTAACCCGTCTGCTAAAACAATGCAGAGGGGAATGTCAGACGGCAGCACCTCCCAAACCCGCGACCTCTACCACCTAGGAGGTCAAGGGCAGCAGGCGCATGGGAACACCACCACCTCCAAGTGCCCCTCCAAGTCACACACCATCCTGACTTGGAAGTATATCACCGATCCTTCATCGTCGCTGGGTCAAAATCCTGGAACTCCCTCCCTAACAGCGCTGTGGGAATACCCTCACCACACGGACTGCAGCGGTTCAAGAAGGCCGCTCACCCCCACCTTCTCTCAAGGGCAATTAGGGATGGGCAGTAAATGCTGGCCTTGCCAGCGACACCCATATCCCAGGAACGAGTAAAAAAAAAAGTCTTCGTACACTCATGTCGTACAGTATAATTTCGGGATCTATCTGCATGTACATATTTTTAAAACCTGCCTGGCATTCTTTTTTACACGACCAATCTAGCTAGACAGCTTAGCACATTTAACAAAAACACTAGTTGGAAGAGCTTGAAGAGAGACGGCTCCGCCCCAAAATCACCGTGTTCATTTCTGACCTTGGAACAAAAAAAAAATACTGACAAAATCTTTTCGCACTTTTGAAATGAGAACCACAAAGGAATGCTTGGGCTCTCGACAGAACTAGTAACACAGATGCGTGAAAGAGTGTCAAACAAATCAGGGAACTGGCAGCGTGTTGCACTCAGGGTAAACATTCAGAAGTGAAATCAGTGGTCCGAGGCTGCACAGCAGGAGGGGTAAGCGTGAGAGACACCACTGATTACCAAGGGCCGGTTGTACATCACTGATGACTCAATGGGGGGTCATCTTGACTTTGAGGGCAATAGTATAAAAACGGACGATATCGATTCAGCCGCCTGTTATACATCTCTCCCCATTTTAATTTCCTTTGAAGGCGAAAGAAATGAAAATCAGGAGAGATGTATAACAACAACAACAACTTGTATCTATAAAGCGCCCTTAGCGTAGTAAAACATCCCAAGGAGCTTCACAGGAGTGTTACCAAACAAAACAGGCGGCTGAATTGAAATCGTCCCGTTTTACACGAGTGCCGGAAGTCAGAATTACCCGCCAATGAATTCATCCAGTAAGCAGCCGTATAGACCAAGAACATCCCAAGTTGGATCCATGTCCGATGGTGAGTTAGCTGACATCAGACAGAGGTTGGGGAAACTACTACCATTAGAGAAAGAAAAATCCTGATCACCGACTGGTGGCCCCCCCCCCCGTGAGAAATGCGGACACTGGCTGGGGACAGAAACAGGCTCAGCTGTGATGCCCTCATGGTCAAATTGCCTGACGACATTCACGCCAGCGTAACGGCCACTGGTCTGACGACTCAAAGAGCCACAAAGGTTTTGGCCAGTCGAGTCTTATCCCAGCAATGGCGTTAAATGGAAGATGAAGCCAAAATACAAGGGGAATGAGAAGGAGCTGCAGGACCATCTGAGGGTAAAAGGGGAGAGTTAGGAGTTTAGATAAAGGGGAGGAGAGGCAACCCAGTGAGACAGCCCGGCGCGTGACAAGGCTGTATCGCTTCCACTTTCTGCAACATCCGAGGACCACCCTTCCTAGATGATTAATCGCGCTCACACTGGTGACAAACCTGTCAACAATCCATAATGGCTCTCCCAAAGCAGGCGTGACTAATCAAACAGGGAAACAATGCATCCGATTCAGGTGCGCGTAATCAATCTCTGAGGTCCTGAAGTTTCTCATTCTCTAAAATGCCTCATGAAATTCAATTCTCCTTTCCAACAGAGATAATTGCGGAACATTTGCACTCACATTTCAACCCATCGCCTTCATTACTCTTCTCTGGTGAAAAAACATTTTTTTTTTTTTTGAGATGTAATGAAGTGACTCAAGTGTATAAAATATTCCAAAAGTTCTCCTGATCTTTTGAGTGAGCAAGTTTCGTTCTGTGAAACATCACCCTTGGAGATGGGATTTAATCCAAGGAGAAACACCCGTTATCACACAATGAGATTCGCAGATCAGGACAGGTATAATTGGAAGGATCCAGCCAAACTCTGTCCTTCTATTATGAGTCACTGTCTCCACGGGGACAGATTCTGTTACATGACAAAAGCTGCCAAGGGGGGCATCTCTTTATTCGCTTCCACAATCCTGCAGCACGTTGAGGGATATTGACGACTGCAGTGCTTGTGGTCTCCCAAGGTTGGTACTGGAGAACCACATCACCTCGGTGGAAAGGTAATGGCCCGGAGTCATTGAGTCACACAAACAGCTGGGGGGTACCGAGGGAGGATGAGACATTAAACCCAGGCCCCGTCTGCGCTCTCACTTGGACGTAAAAGATCCCGTGGCACTATTTTGAAGTAGAGCAGGAGGAGTTCTCTCCCCGGTGTCCTGGACAATATTTATCCCTCAATCACCATCTCAAAAACAGATTATCTGGTCATTATCACATTTCTGTTTGTGGGAGCTTGCTGTGCGCAAATTGGCGGCCGCGTTTCCTGCATTATAATGGTGACTACACTTCAAAAGTACTTCATTGGCTGTAAAGAGCTTTGGGAAGTCCTGAGGTTGTGAAAGGCGCTACATAAATGCAAGTCTAATAGATTGAGTTTCAAATCTAGGGGTTGCTGGCTTGCCTCTACAAGCTTGTAAAGCGGGTTTTGAGTAACTTGAAGATTGTGCTAGATTTATTTATATAAAATGTAGAAACGTAAGCCCCAATTTTAATCTAACTGGCCAGCAAGAACGGGGCTGGGTTTGGGTCAGACGCCTGTTTTTACACCTGTGGTCGCGAAAGGCGCTATATGGGAGCAGCAGCGAGAGCGGACCGACCTGTGAGGGAACAGGCGAAGGAGGAGCGAGGAAATAAAGCCCGAGGCTCGAGGCCCAGACCGAGCTATTGGGAGCAGCAGCGAGAGCGGACCAAAACAGGCAACATTCGAAAGTGACGTCAGAGATTAAAAGTGACGTCGGCACAAGGGAAGGAGCTGATTGGTAAGTAGGACCTGGTGAGTATTTCTGCAGTCCGGTCGTTAAAGTAAAAGTAAGGTCTCTAGTTTAGAGTGAGTAGTGTTTAAAGTGAAGTAAGGTCCCTAGTGTATTTAATATTCTTTAATTTAAAGGAAGTAAAGGGAGTAAATTAAGGGTAGGGCATGGCAGGGCAGCTCGGCAGCGTGGAGTGCTCCTCCTGTGCTATGTGGGAAGTCAGGGACACTTTCGGTGTCCAGGGCGAACACATGTGCAGGAAGTGCCTCCAGCTGCAGCTACTCAAAATCCGCGTTTTGGAGCTGGAGCTGCGGCTGGAGTCACTGTGGAGCATCCGCGAGGCTGAGATCTCCGTGGATAGCACGTTGAATGAGGTGGTC
The DNA here is from genome assembly GCA_030390025.1 of Squalus acanthias. Taxonomy (NCBI): domain Eukaryota; kingdom Metazoa; phylum Chordata; class Chondrichthyes; order Squaliformes; family Squalidae; genus Squalus; species Squalus acanthias. The sequence continues at coordinate 5,762,196 of CM059438.1, read as the reverse complement.
ACACCGCAGGTAAAGAGTGCACAGGCAGACAGGGAATGGGTGACCGCCAGACAGAGTAAAAGAACTAGGAAGGTAGTGCAGGAGTCCCCTGGATCCATCTCCCTCTCCAACAGATTTTCCTTTTTGGATACTGCTGGGGGAGATGGTTTCTCAGGGGAATGCAGCAAGAGCCAAGTCCGTGGCACTACAAGTGGCTCAGCTGCACAGGAGGGGAGGAAAAAGAGTGGGAGAGCAATAGTGATAAGGGATTCTATCGTAAGGGGAACAGATAGACGTTTCTGTGGCCGCAGACGTGACTCCAGGATGGTATGTTGCCTCCCTGGCACCAGGGTCAAGGATGTCACTGAGCGGCTGCAGGACATTCTGAAGGGGGAGGATGAACAGCCAGAGGTCGTGGTCCATATCGGTACCAACGACATAGGTAGAAAGAGGGATGAGGTCCTGCAAGCAGAATATAGGGAGCTAGGAAATAAATTAAAAAGCAGGACCTCAAAGGTAGTAATCTCAGGATTACTCCCAGTGCCACGTGCTAGCGAGAGCAGAAATAGGAGAATAGACCAGATGAATGCGTGGCTGGAGAGATGGTGTAGGAGGGAGGGATTTAAATTCCTGAGGCATTGGGACCAATTCTGGGGAAGGTGGGACCTGTACAAGCTGGACGGGTTACACCTCGGCAGAAACGGGACCAACATCCTCGCAGCGGGGTTTGCTAGTGCTGTTGGGAAGGATTTAAACTAGTTTGTCAGGGGACTTGGAACCTAAGTGTGGGCCCAGAACGGAGAGAAACAAAGCTGGAAGTGCAAGTTAGAAAAGTAGTCAGCAAAACTGGTAGGGAGCAGAAACAAAGGCCAACAGTAAAGAGGGTCAAAGTGCAGAAAAATATTAACAGGCAAAGTTGAAGGCACTTTATCTAAATGCACGTAGCATTCGCAACAAGGTGGATGAATTAATGGCACTAATAGAAGTAAATGGGTATGATGTAATTGCCATTACAGAGACATGGTTGCAGGGTAACCAAAGCTGGGAAATGAATGTTCCAGGGTACTCAACATTTAGGAAGGACAGACAAAAAGGGATGAGATCGGTACGGTAGAGATAAAAGATCTTGGCTTGGCACATCGTGATGTAGAACTGGAATCAGTTTGGGTGGAGCTAAGAAACAGCACTAGCAAAATTAATGGGACTAAAAGTCGATAAATCCCAAGGACCGGATGACCTACATCCTAGGGTTTTGAAAGAGCTGGCCATTGGAATAGTGGATGCATTGGTTGTCATCTTCCAAAATTCTATAGGTTCTGGAACGGTTCCTGCAGATTGGAGGATAGCAAATGTAACCCCGCAATTTAAGAAAGGAGGGAGAGAGAAAACGGGGAACTACAGACCTGTTAGCCTCACATCAGTAGTTGGGAAAATGCTGGAATCTATTATAAAGGATGCAATAACTGGGCACTTAGAAACTAATAGTAAGATTGGGCAGAGTCAACATGGATTTATGAAAGGGAAATCCTGTTTGACAAACCTATTGGAGTTCTTTGAGGATGTAACCAGTGGAGAAGACAAAGGGGAACCGGTAGATGTGGTGTATCTGGATTTTCAGAAGGCCTTCGATAAGGTCCCACACAAGAGGTTGATGAAAAAATTAGGGCACATGGAATTGGGGGTAATATACTAGCATGGATTGAGAATTGGTTAACAGACAGAAAACAAAGAGTAGGGATAAACGGGTCTTTTTCAGGATGGCAGGCTGTGACTAGTGGGGTACCGCAAGGATCGGTGCTTGGGCCCCAGCTATTCACAATCTATATCAATGATTTGGATGAGGGGACTAAATGTAACATTTCCAAATTTGCTAATGATACAAAGCTAGGTGGCAGTGTCAGTTGCGAAGAGGATGTGAAGAGGCTTCAAGGTGATCTCGACAGGCTCAGTGAGCATGGCAGATGGAATATAATGTGGATAAATGTGAAGTTATCCACATTGGTAGAAAAAACAGAAAGGCAGAGTATTTCCTAAATGGTGAAAGATTGGGGAATGCAGATGCTCAAAGGGACCTGGGTGTCCTTGTACATGAGTCACTGAAAGTGAATGTGCAGGTGCAGCAAGCCATTAGGAAGGCAAATGGTATGCTGGCCTTCATTACAAGAGGATTTGAGTACAGGAGTAAAGAAGTCTTACTCCAATTATATAGGGCCTTGGTGAGACCATACCTGGAGTACTGTGTACAATTTTGGTCTCCTTACCTAAGGAAGGATATACTTGCCATAGAGGGAGTGCAACGAAGGTTCACGAGATTGATTCCTGGGATAGCGGGACTGTTGTATGAGAAGAGATTGAGTAAACTAGGCCTGTATTCTCTTGAATTCAGAAGAATGAGAGGGGATCTCATTGAAGCATAAAAAATTATTACAGGGCTTGATAGGATGGATGCTGGGAGAATGTTTCCCTTGGCTGGGGAGTCTAGAACCAGGGGCCACAGCCTCAGGATAAAGGGTAGGCCATTCAGGACTGAGATGAGAAGAAATTTCTTCACACAGAGGATGGTGAATCTTTGGAATTCTCTACCCCAGAGGGCTGTGGAGGCTCAGTCATTGGGTATATTCAAAACAGAAGTCGATAGATTTCTAACTAGTAAGAGCATCAAGGGATATGGCGATAGGGCCTGTGAATGGAGTTGAGGCAGAAGATCAGCCATGATCTCATTGAATGGCGGAGCAGGCTCGAAGGGCCGAATGGCCTACTCCTGCTCCTATTTCTTATGTTCTTATAAATGCAAGTCTTTCTTTTATATAGCGAATACTTACAATTACAATCACTCCAATTATCAACAAAGTGCACATCAAATAACATGATTTGATTGCTGTGCTAACCCTTTGGGCAGCAATCATATGCCTGACTAAACAGATTTTAGTTCACATTACGTATAACTGCAGCACTTCACCCATCAGACATAATCTTGCTCCCTCTGGTTAAAGTGCAGACAGAGAACATAATGAAGACCTGATTATTCACTGGCGTCTTTGGGGGAGAAATTCGGTCTCGACCCGTTTAGGGTCAGTAACTTTTGAAAGCTGGGAAACTTAGCGCCAGGCGCTAATAATTCCCAGCTTTTGCTAAATCAAGCGCTCCACTTCCTTCCTGGAGCGCTAAAGGACACAGGCGGGGCGGTAGTGGTGCAGCGCTGCACAATTTCCCTTTGAAGCACTGCCGAGATCCGAGCTCCTTCCCTCCCTTAAAGGCAAGGGCCATCGCTGCAGGCTCTGCATTGGGAGAGTTAGCCGGTCCCTGACGGCAGCCACGATCTGGCCCGATCAGCCCCATGCTATCTAGCAGTGTGCCGGGCTGATCGATCGCGGCCCGGGAGATTTGAAATTTTTTTTTTTTAGATATTTTCCTACCGACCTTGGCAACATCCCCTTTAACTTCGGCCCCCCTCCCCAAAGCGCCCGGCCTCCCGATCAACGCCTCCTGCAGCTGTCGGTGTTTTTGCCCGGCGATGCTGTAGGGGGCGGAACCAAAGTTCGGGTCCGGGGCACTACCGGGGCGATGCGCACGGCAATGATGTCACGATCTCTGGGCGCAGGAGATCGCGGTTCAAAGTGTAACTGCCGCCGCAAACCTCCCGGCCAAGTTGGCGGGAGTCGTTCATCTCGCCGCGCCCGGGCGGTAAGTCGTTAGCGTCCTGTTATCGCCTCCCGGGGGTGCTAACGGGAGGCGCTAACCCACCGAATTTGAGTTCCACTTAAAAGGACAGTCACTAACCGAGTCTCTCCACTGCATTCCACTTGGAGCTTGAGTTTAACAAGCACTGACAAGAGTTCAGCTCTGGTGGGCTTGTTCATCCACACAGTCCCGGCAGCATCAGTTATACATGGCTGCACTGAAAACTTTCTCCACTCATTTATTAAACGTGAAATTGTTTGGAAGGACAACTGACAGGCTTGTTGCGGAAACAGTAGCGCAAGTGGAAAGAAAGAAAGAGAAGGAAAGAGAGAAAGAAAGAAAAAAGAGCGAAAGAGAGAGAAAAAGAGACAGACAAGCAGACAGACGTAGATTTATACAGCAAAAGCAAAATACTGTGGATGCTGGAAATCTGAAATAAAAACAAAATGCTGGAAATATTTTCTAAATTTATCTAGCGCCTTTCACGACCTCAGGACGTCCCAAAGCGCTTTACAGCCAATGAAGTACTTTTTGAAGTGTAGTCACTGTTGTAATGTAGGAAACGCGGCAGTCAGTTTGCGCACAGCAAGCTCCCACAAACAGCAATGTGATAATGACCAGATAATCTGTTTTTAGTGATGTGGGATAAATATTGGCCAGGTCACCGGGGAGAATTCCCCTGCTCTTCTTCAAAATAGTGCCGTGGGATCTTTTACGTCCACCTGAGAGAGCAGACAGGGCCTCGGTTTAACATCTCATCCGAAAGACGGCACCTCCGACAGTGCAGCGCTCCCTCAGCACTGCACTGGGAGTGTCAGCTTGGATTTTGCGCTCGAGTCTCTATGGAGTGGGACTTGAACCCACAACCCTCTGACTCCGAGGCGAGAGAGAGTGCTGCCCACTGAGCTGCTGGCTGCGCAGGTGAAAGGTGGGGAGCGGGTGGGGGACGGAAACAATTATTTATTTCTGGATGGCCTCCTCTGTCTGTATCTTGTGACCTTTTGAAGATGCATAATGCAGCTCTTCCTAGAGCTTGGTGATTGCATCTTAAAATTGAAATTTATGTGTGACGATCTTGTGACGCATTCAGTGGGCCTTGCGTAAGTTGGACCATGAGTCGACAATTTCTCCTCTTTGCAGTTTTATAGAAAAATGATTTCTAGTTAGTTGTGGACTCGGGCTTATATAGAAAGCGAATGACGGTTGTGTAACAATGGATGGTGACACAGGTGCGGCCAAACCAGTGCTCTACAGGTGGGCAAAACAGGGAATTTATTTTCCAGTCTCCAATGGCTACTTGAACAATTTTGACATTTCACAGCGTCTTGATGCTAATACTCTGATGCCCGCGCTGTGCGGTAATCGTATGTCAGCAAGGCAGCCCTCCACATGGTTACTTTGCTTTTATTCTCTGGCCATGAATAGTGACGGAAAGATAATTCCAACCCGCACAGGAACACTTAGCCGTCAGCAGTGATGGCCATTTAATTGATGCAAATTCCATGGGGATAGGCCATGGTTATGGTGCAGGCTGCAAGGAGCAGCAGAGAGAATGAGTTAAATCCAGAACCAGTCACTGCCACGCCGGAGCTCGGCTAAGATCCCGCCGACAACGTAGAAGAACCGGCCGACTTGCGCTGAATGGGCGCGGTACGAGAGGGCGCTCAGTGCCTGTGGCACCGTACAAAAACAGGAGAGAAGGATAGTACAGTCGGCGAATTCTACTCTCTGAGTCCTTGGTGTCAGCGGTGGCTCAGTGGATAGCGCTCTCTCGCCTCTGAGTCAGCAGGTTGTGGGTTCCGAGTCCCACAGAGACCTGAGCACAAAAATCTAGGCTGACACTCCAGTGATGGAGTCTTTGAGATGAGACATTAAACCGAGGCCCCCGTCCGCTCTCTCAGGTGGATGTAAAAGATCCCACGGCGCTATTTTGAAGAAAAGCAGGGGAGTTCTCCCCGGTGTCCTGGGGCCAATATTTATCCCTCAACCAACATCACTGAAACAAATGATCTGGTCATTATCACATTGCTGTTTCTGGGAGCTTGCTGTGCGCAAATTGACAACACTACTACTGACCACTTTCAGTTGACCACTGAGCCAAGTGGTGATTGAATGTTCCTCCAACCAGGGTAGTATAATCCATCCCTGAACAGCGTCTTCTTTCTACCTCCACAAAGTCCCATTAGGGCACCAGATTGCCACTCTGGTGAGGTGGGGGAGGGAAGGGGGGGGGCGGTGAGGAAAGGCGTGATATGAGGATGTAGTTAGGAATCTTTTACTTCCATAGTTTAGTTGTTTTCAAAGGTGGACCAGGATGGGAAAAAAAAACATGGTTTCCAGCAACATCTCTTTCCAAAAGTGAAACAAGAATCTGCCGAGTGGAAGTTAATTATTAAACGCGCTGAATACGTTACAAAGTGTTTTCTGTTTAACTTTATTGAAGTGACTGTGGAAAATGCATGGATTGATGTTTGGTTAGTTTTGCTGGCTGTTGCCGTACTTTCAACTCTCTTGTGAGCCAAGATCAATAGATTCTGCTGGGCCTTTCTGTTTACGAGTGGCACTGACCTTGGTTCAGTATGCCTAGTTACTGAATCAGGAGAGGGTAGAAGTATGTGTAAACCATGCATGCTTTCCTGGATCTTGGCCTAGATACCTGGCAAACTGGTCACATTAACAATAAAAAAGAAAGACTTGCATTTATATAGCGCCTTTCACGACCAGCGGACGTCTCAAAGCGCTTTACAGCCAATGAAGTACTTTTTTTGAAGTGTAGTCACTGTTGTAATGTGGGAAACGCAGCAGCCAATTTGTGCACAGCAAGGTCCCACAAACAGCAATGTGATAATGATCAGATCATCTGTTTTTAGTGATGTTGGTTGAGGGATAAATATTGGCCAGGACACCGGGGAAGAATTCCCCTGCTCTTCTTCGAAATAGGGCCATGGGATCTTTTACGTCCACCTGAGAGGGCAGACAGGGCCTCGGTTTAACGTCTCATCCGAAAGACGGCACCTCCGACAGTGCAGCGCTCCCTCAGCACTGCACTGGGTGTGTCAGCCTAGATTTATGTGCTCAAGTCCCTGGAGTGGGACTTGAACCCACAACCTTCGGACGCAAAAGGCTGAGTGTGCTGCCCACTGAGCCACGACTGACAATGTCATTTTTTTCAATACTTTTGATTCTAAAATCTCACCAAAAAAAATGTGAGGACTGGATGGTGCAGTGTTCTTTTACCTCTGAGACGGGTTCAAATCCAGTCTAGACTGATGGGATGAAGAACTCCTCCCGTCTGCTGGATATCAGAGTCCGATGCGTCTGGCAGTCTCAGTCTCCGCCCATCGCCAAGTGGGCACGAGCCCACAGCATAAAGCTGCCAGTACGTTGCAAGGGGCCACAAGAATGGTTGGTGTGAGAGTTGGAAAACTACACACTGGTAAAGGAGGAAGGTGCTCCCGTAAGGCTTAGGCCCAGGCATATTTTGGAGGGGAAGAGCAGAGATGTTTTACTCTGCATCTAACCTGATCTGGGAAATACTGACGCTGGAGGCCTGAAATAGAAAAGTGGTTCACTCGCTCGTGCTAGCACCCCTCACCTTAACTAGCAGAATAAAATGCACAATAAGAAGACAATGTGACTCGCAGGAGCACTGGAGCTGAAAACGGCAACATGCCTGGTATACATGTGGTTTGAAGAATCCTTTTAACATGACCACTAGTCCTTCCCTCTTTATCAGGTGTGAGGAGTCGCAGCCAGTTAAGAAGGTTACAACCTGCGATAGTCTAAAGAATGAGGAATTGCACAGTCTACAAGGATCACAAGGCGCTTTCTGCCTTTCATCTTCTCTCTGGGAATTGAGAACATTTTGATGAGCGGCCTTGAGGCCATCCACATATTGGGGGGAATTTTAACCCCAAACAACGGGTGGGTTGGTGTCAGGTGGGAGGTTAAAGTGTTAAAACTCTGAATCCTGACCACAACCCGCCCACTTTCGGTTTTAACGCAGGCGGGATGGGGGCAAGTAGCCAACCCACTCCCAGGAGGCAGGTTGACACTTTCAATATTATGATGAGGCTCCGTGCCTCATGGTGATCCACCATTTTACATTTAACTCTGGCTGGTCGGGTTTCCCGGGCCTCAGAGAACCCGCCAGCCAAAGGGAGGCAAGGATGCTGGATCCAGTAGGTAAGTGCCTTTCCACTTACCTGCTGGATCCAGCGTCCCTGCCATGCCATCACCCCCGTGATCAGACACACCCTGACCGTTCCGAGCTCCCCCAGAGGTCATAGATCTCCCCCAGAGGTCACCGATCTGCCCCCACGAGGCCTCCGATCTCTGATTCCCCCCTCTGGCCTCCGATCCCAGGCCCCTGAACCCCCGATCCCCCCTCCGGCCTTCCGACCTCCCCCCTCCGGCCCCCGATCACCCTCCGACCTCCAATCAACCTCCCCCTTCCCCACCCCCCCCCCCCCCCCCGATCCCTCCCTCCCTCCTCTCTGCAGCCTGGTGCCGCGGGCCTACCCGCCCGACAGCCAGCCTACTAAAAGAAAGACTTGCATTTATATAGCATCCTATCACATCTTGACGGCATCTCAAAAGGCTTTGCTACCAGGGAATTGCCTTTTGAGGTGTAGTCATTGTTGTTTTGTAGGTGAACACGCCAGCCAATTCGTACACAGCAAGATCCCACAAACAGCAATGCTGAATAACCAGCTCATCTGTTTTTTGGTGGTGTTGGTTGAGGGATGAATATTGGCCAGGACATCAGGAGAACTCCCCTGCTCTTCTTCGATAAAGTGCAACGGGATCTTTTACGTCCACTTCTACAGCCAGACGGGGCCTCGGTTTAACATCTCACACTAAAGACGGCTCCTCCAGCAGTGCGGCACTCCCTCAGTACTGCACTGAAGTGTCAGCCTAGATCATGTGCCACTTTGCTTGTTACATCTCCCCCATTTTCTGAATGCAGTATTTGTACTTACCATTGTGATATGAACACCCCATAGAATATGGTGCTCTGCCAGCTTCCTTGGTTCAAAACGTAGATACCCCTCAAGATGTTGAAATAGAAGCCATACTCTGGGATGGAGCACACAACTCGGGTCTTTAGAAAAGATGTCCACTTCCTCTGTAGAGTTCTCATTCCTCCCTCATCGCTCTGTGACACAAACATATTAAACATAGAAATATATATGTGTACGCACTGCACTGTTACATATAGCCATTGCCAGGCAGCCATCTATCCACCTGTCTCCAAGTTTACGAGGGATTCTTTGTGACTTGAAACCAAATCTACATTTTCATTTTTATATATAGAAAAATCAAGAATCTAAAGCATCATGCATTGCACTTCAGGACAATGGAGCATTCGTATGGGACTCGCCTGTATTTCTAAGCGATCTCAGAGGTACTAACATTTTGGGATGCTGTATATGAGTCATTTGAGACATGACATGTGGTGAGTGTAGCAATGCTTGGGAGGAACACGCGACTCTGGTTCCCAAAGCTCTCCACCACTGGGGGTTTTCCTCGCCTCATGTCTGGGTCTGTTGTAGGCTCATTGATAGAGATTGATTGCCATGGTTAGTCAACAACTCCATTATCGTTGTGTCGTGCGACTACCAGGATGGCAGAAGGCGAATTAGATGGACCGTGGTCTTTTTTCGTCTAGCAGTTCCTACGTACTACTAAATCATACAAGGATGTTCCAACATTCAAATGTGGTTAATGGACCCTTTTACTCATCATTTTTTCTTCTACCTACCCTCTCTATGTCAGTCAAACTCATGTATTTGGTTTGCAAACTCTTAAGTATAGTGATGGGTCTCCACATATGGAAGACACATGGCTGACCAAATGAAGACCCCCTCAGTCTAAAACTTATAACCATTCTGTTAAACCTTATCTTCTTTTTTCTCCCTGCCCCAATCCTTTAAACCCTAAGATTCAGGTCACTGCTTCTTGATTTGCTTTAACTTCTCTTCTGTTGTCTTCGATCTTTGTCGTCTCCTGTGTCACAGGGTCTGGTCCTTTACCTGGGTTTCTCAACAGAAAAGAGACACCACCCACCTCAACTGCCAGAACAGAGCCTTTTCTGTACATAGAGGCGATCACATTGAATAACCCACATATCACGTTACACGTGGTCCTGCTAATTATTCCAGCAATTCCATTACAGGCTACTTGGGCATTCATATGAACACAGGCATTTCTGCGTTTACAGGGTTAATGCAGTTCAGAGGTGTGTTTACAATGTACTCAGATTACATTCATCCATTGAAAACAATGGGAGTACTCACTAGCCAGCACCACTCCCACATGAGGAGTAAAATTTCAATGTCTTAAATGACAGGCAGTCAGAAAACAACAGCCCATAAGACAACATCTCGTTCAAGTCCAAATGTTTTAGCTATGTCCACAAACTGGAAGGAAAGTAGGTGACACTACCAACTTGAATTGTCTGCCAGGACCAAGAGTACATTGTTGAGGACCTTTTAACTGTGATGTAACTTTACCCTTGAAACATTACACCAGCAATTATTTTTTGAAAAAGGCACTGCCCACCATGGACACTGAGATATACGGAGCAGGAAAATCACAGCTTCAGCAGAATGATACCTTGGCTAAAAAGGTTACATTTTGGGGACAGGTTGCATAAACAAGGCTTGTACTCCCTTGAGTATAGAATGATGCAGAGATGCCGGTGTTGGACACGGGTGGACAAAAGTGAGAAGTCGCACAACACCAGGTTATAGTCCAACAGCTTTATTTGAAATCACAAGCTTTCGGAGCGCTGCTCCTTCGTCAGGTCAGCGCTGTTGGACTATAACCTGGTGTTGTGCGACTTCTCACTTTTGAGTATAGAAGATTAAGATGATTGAAGGAATTGATAGGGTAGATAGAGAGAAACTATTTCCTCTGATGGGGGAGTCTAGAAGCTTAAAAATTAGAGCCAGGTCATTCAGGGGTGATGTCAGAAAGCACTTCTTCACACAAAGGGTAGTGGAAATCTGGAACTCTCTCCCCCAGAAGGCTGTTGAGGCTGGGGGGGTCAATTGAAAATTTCAAAAGCGAGATTGATAGATTTTTGTTAGGCAAGGATATTAAGGGTTACGGAACCAAGGAGGGTAGATGGAGTTAAGATACAGGTCAGCCATGATCTAATTGAATAGCGAAACAGGCTCAAGGGGCTGAATGGCCTACTCCTGTTCCTGTATTCCATCCTAAACTGCAGTAGTTGTTCAGGCGTTACAACTAATCTCGGTGTCTATGTACCACGGGGGTCCCATTCCCGATCTCGATCCAGTGACTGCTGGAAAATGTGCCTGAATGGTTATCAATGAATTCCCTCTGTTTATTTCAAAAGCGTTAACATCCGTTAATTCATGCAAATACATTAGTGGGTGTGTTAAAAAAAAGCACACAGAGGGAATTAAACCCACTGGCAAGAAGAGATTGGGATTCGTTGTGACAGCACAAAGGCTTATTTTCTAGCAGGGTTCATTCTAACAAAACAGCAACAACAACTTGTATTTATATAGCGCCATTAATGTAGTAAAACGTCCCAAGGCGCTTCACAGGAGCGATTATCAAACAGAACTTGACACCGAGCCACATCAGGAGATATTAGGGCAGCTTGGTCAAAGAGGTAGGTTTCAAGGAGTGTCTTAAAGGAGGAGAGAGAGGTAGAGAGGCGGAGAGGTTTAGGCAGGGAATTCCAGAGCTTAGGGCCCAGGCAACTGAAGACACGGCCACCAATGGTGGAGCGATTAGAATCGTGGATGCGCAAGAGCCAGAATTAGAGGAGCGCAGGGATCTCAACAACAACTTGTATTTATATAGCGCCTTTAACGTAGTAAAACGTCCCAAGGCGCTGCTCAGGAGTATTTTAAGACAACAAATTTGACACCGATCCACATAAGGAGAAATTAGGGCAGGTGATCAAACGCTTGGTCAAAGAGGTAGGTTTTAAAGGAGGAGAGAGAGGTAGAGAGGCGGAGAGGTTTAGGCAGGGAATTCCAGAGCTTAGGGCCCAGGCAACAGAAGGCACGGCCACCAAAGGTTGAGCGATTATAATCAGGGAGGCTCAAGAGGGCAGAATTAGAGGAGCACAGATATCTCCGGGGGGTTGCAGGGCTGGAGGAGGTTACAGAGATAGGGAGGGGGCGAGTCTATGGAGGGATTTGAAAACAAGGATGATCATTTTGAAATCGAGGTGGTGTCGGACCGGGAGCCAATGTCGGTCAGCGAGCACAGGGGTGATGGGTGAAGGAGACTTGGTGTGAGTTAGGACAGGCAGCAGAGGTTTGAGTGAGCACCCCCAGCTGAACTCAGCTAACGGATGACAGACTTGGCACTGAATTTGGACCTTCCGGGTCTGTGTGACTAAGCTCCACTCTGAGGCAGAGCATTTAATAAGTACCTTTTTTCAAAAATAATTGCTTATGCGGACATCATTCAGTGAGCTGGTGACAGTCACTGTCAGGGCGCACGCATCACTGGCAAAGGCCACTTGGGCAAAGTGCCAGAAGTCCTCTGATGCTGATGGAACCGCGCTCCAAAGTGAGTCATCAGCTTTAGAGCAGGAGGGGAAAAAAACATTAAAATCTAAACAAAAAAAGCCTCAGCATTCGCACTTCTTTCGAAACCCAAACAGAATGGTAAATAAACTTAAACATCCTTTTTTATTTCCACCATCCACTCCTGCATATATATTTCATTTGCATTATTTCTATTTAAATAGTGGTTGCCGAGGAGACATTTGTGGAATAGATACAAGACCTGACCTTATGTGAGGGTTGAATTAGCATTTGCGGGTGAGATGATTTAATTATTGCAGCACGCTGGGTTAATAATCATCTCTACTGATGTTAGCTCAGCTCCCTTGAACTGCAGTATGAGGAATGCTCATCAGTAAGTTCCTACTCATAGAATCATAGAATGGTTACAGCACAGAAGGAGGCCATTTAACCCGTCGAGCCCGTGCCGGCTCTCTGCAAGAGCACTTCAGCTAGTCCCACTCCCCCCCGTGCCCTTTCCCCGTAGCCCTGCAAATTTTTTTCCTTCAGGTACTTATCCAAATCCCTTTTGAAAGCCACGATTGAATCTGCCTCCACCACCCTTTCAGGCAGTGCAGTCCCATCCTAACCACTCGCTGCGTAAAAAAGTTTTTCCTCATGTCGCCTTTGGTGCTTCTGCCAACTACCTTAAATCTGTGTCCTCTGGTTCTCGACCCTTCCGACAGTTTCTCTCCGTCTACTCTGTCTAGACCCCTCATGATTTTGAACACCTCTATCAAATCTCTGCTCTATGGAGAACAACCCCCAGTTTCTCTAGTCTATCCACGTAACTGAAGTCCCTCATCCCTGGAACCATTCTTGCAAATCTTTTCTGCGCCCTCTCTAAGGCCTTCACATCCTTCCTAAAGTGTGGTGCCCAGAATTGGACACAATACTCCAGTTGAAGCCGAACCAGTGTTTTACCAAGGTTCATCATAAGAACATAATAAGAACATAAGAAATAGGAGCAGGAGTAGGCCAATCGGCCCCTCGAGCCTGCTCCACCATTCAATAAGATCATGGCTGATCTGATCCTAACCTCAAATCTAAAGAACACAAGAAGTAGGAGCAGGACTCGGCCACTCAGCCCCTGGGCCCGCTCCGCCACCCACAGGGCCCTGACCGATCCGAACTCAGCCTCATGTCCAATTTCCTGCCCGCTCACCGTAACCTTTATTCCCTTTACCTCTAGGAAATTATTTATTTCTGTTTTAAATTTATTTAATGATGTAGCTTCCACAGCTTCCTGGGGCAGCAAATTCCACAGACCCACTACCCTCTGAGTGAAGAAGTTTCTCCTCATCTCAGTTTTGAAAGAGCAGCCCCTTATTCTAAGATTATGCCCCCTAGTTCTAGTTTCACCCATCCTTGGGAACATCCTTACCGCATCCACCCGATCAAGCCCCTTCACAATCTTATATGTTTCAATAAGATCGCCTCTCATTCTTCTGAACTCCAATGAGTAGAGTCCCAATCTACTCAACCTCTCCTCATATGTCCACCCCCTCATCCCCGGGATTGACCGAGTGAACCTTCTTTGTACTGCCTCGAGAGCAAGTATGTCTTTTCTTAAGTATGGACACCAAAACTGTATGCAGTATTCCAGGTGCGGTCTCACCAATACCTTATATAACTGCAGCAATACCTCCCTGTTTTTATAATCTATCCCCCTAGCAATAAAAGCCAACATTCCGTTGGCCTTCTTGATCACCTGCTGCACCTGCATACTAACTTTTTGATTTTCTTGCACTAGGACCCCCAGATCCCTTTGTACTGCAGTACTTTCCAGTTTCTCGCCATTAAGATAATAACTTGCTCTCTGATTTTTCCTGCCAAAGTGCATAACCTCACATTTTCCAATATTGTATTGCATCTGCCAAATCTCCGCCCACTCATCATAACTTCCTTGCTTTTGTACTCTATGCCTCTATTTATAAAGCCCAGGATCCCGTATGCTTTTTTAACCGCTTTCTCAACCTGCCTTTATCATATCATCACTCAGTTTAAATAAAGAAACGATGGAAGCAGAGCTGTGAACGGAACATTGTAAAAGATAAAGATAGCTCCTTGGAATAGTAGGAAGTTGGTCGGTGACGCTGGTGGTGAAGCTCTATCTTCAGAACTCAACCGTTCCAGTGAGGTTGTTCACTTCAGTTTGTTTAATGAGTGTGCTGTGAAGAGCTCCTCTGTTAACCTAGTGAGCAAAGGCACTGTCCAGGAAGGATTTCCAAATGCCATGGGCTGGATTTTATGAATGGAGACGTGTTGGAGGCGGGGCTGCTGCTTGCTGGGTTTTAGTCCCGCCTCCAGCGACGTCTGGCCAACCCACGCCACTTTCCATTGATTGGCCTTGTTAAGCCCGCCCTGCGGGCTTAGCCGGCCAATTAATGGCAAGCCGGGGACAGATGACGTCAGCGTATGACGTTTCATCTGTCGAGATTTTTTGACCGATGAAATGTCAGCGTTTGACAGCTCTGTGAAGCTGTCAAACGCTGACAATCTGTCTTCTAAGGTGAGACCTTGGACACAGGCTCACTTAGAAATCTCTCCTGAGCAGAAAGCAGAAGGCTGCTGTATCTGAGAATGCAGCGGCCATTCTGCATTCTCTGCCGTTGAGATGAGGCAGCTCCGCAGCCTAAAGGGATGGAGCCTGGAGGAAGAAGCAAAGGTAAGTAAACTTCTTAGAACACTTTACACTCACCTCACACACTTACCGCTCCACACTTGCACCCATCACTCACCTCCACAGCGGACATTTTGGCCCCTCAGACCCCCGCAGACCCACTGCTCGCCTCGCTGACCCTGGCGAGGTTCGGAGCCGTCGGGAAGCCCACACTTTAGGGCTCAAAATAGGGAAAAGCCAGAAAACTGCCTGTAACTCCCTGTTAACAGGCAGTTAATTGGCACTAATCCCCTTCCCGCCTCGAGGAGACGGGTCCCTGCGCAAGTCGGGGACCCGCCTCCTGGGAAGATGGCACGGAGGCGGGTTGGGAGCGGGATGGGTACCCGCTCCCAGATTCTGCCATTTTCCCGGCAGTCCCGCCTCCCCAGGGCTGGGAAAATTCCCCCCTAAGTCTCCAGGATTGTCCTGGAGTCTCCAGGATTTTAAGGTTAATCTCCTGGGACTCTGCTGTGAGCAACTCCGGGAGAAAAATCATAGGGGCATGAAAAAGAAATATGCGTTTTTTCCCCATTTTCTCCCAAAATGCACCAAAATAAACCAAATCTTTATCTGCCGGGCTTGTCTTTGGCTGGACTGCCAGCACGGCATGGCACGCCCAGTCCTGTCCAAAAATAGCATTCAGAGTCCTATGTACATCATAGTCACCCAATTTGCATATTAAAATGACCTACCACCTGACTCAGGCGGGGCACTCCTGCCTCCCAGCGGTGGACAGGAGGCCTCAAAGCCTCCCCCAGTCTGTGAGACAAAACATTCTGCCTCGACTGTAATTCTATAGCGTTGTCCTCTAGTTTTGCACTCAGTGCGGGTTAAGTAGCCTGTCTAGAATCTGCATAACCTTCATTTTAAAGTCCTGAATCACACCCCCCAATCCGCACTCCCCCCACCCCCCCCCCCAACCACCACTCCAAACACACACACATCGTCGCTGGGTCAAAATTCTGGAACTCCCTCCCTAACAGCACTGTGGGAGTACGTTCACTGCACGGACTGCAGCGGTTCAAGAAGACGGCTCACCACCACCTTCTCAAGGGCAATTAGGGATGGGCAATAAATGCTGGCCTTACCAGCGACACACACATCCCATGAACAAATTAAAAAAAAAACTTCATTTCTCCAATGAAGGAACAGGCTTGTGATTCACTCCTCATAAGGCCCTAAGTCCCACGCCCTTCCCCATCTCTGTAGCCTCCTCGAGCCCTACAAACCTTCAAGATCTCTGCGCTCCTCCAATTCTAGCATCTTGCGCATCCCTGATTTTAATCGCGCCACCATCGGCGGCCGTGCTTTCGGCTGCCTGAGCCCTAAGCTCTGGAATTCCCTCCCTAAACCTCTCCGCCTCTCTCTCCTCCTTTAAGATGCTTCTTAAAACCTACCTCTTTGCCCAGGCTTTTGTTCACCTGTCCTGATATCTCCTTCTGCGGTCCGGTGTCAAATTTTGATTGATAACGCTCCTGTGAAGACTTTTGTTATGTTAAAGGCGCTATATAAATGCAAGTTGCTGTTGTTGTCGTTGTTGTTATTATCCGTCTCTGAACTGCCACATTGCAGCAATGCCCCTTCCAGGATGGAGAGTATCAAAACTACACGCAGTAATCCAAATGTGGTCTCGCAAAGTTAAATGTGAGAAGTCGCACAACACCAGGTTATAGTCCAACAGTTTTATTTGAAATCACAAGCTTTCGGAGCGATGCTCCTTCGTCAGGTGAACTCTTCACTTCACCTGACGAAGGAGCAGCGCTCCGAAAGCTTGTGATTTCAAATAAAGCTGTTGGACTATAACCTGGTGTTGTGCGACTTCTCACATTTGTCCACCCCAGTCCAACACTGGCATCTCCACATCATCGCAAAGTTAAAGCAACTTGTTTTGCCTCACAATGTAATGTTCGTGAGTTGTATCCCAGTACACGATTGCATGATAACAGCTTCAAGCTGGCTAGATGCTTTCAGTCATAATGCTCAATAATCACAACCAAATCTGTGTCTTTGCCAGCTTTGCTGGTGGGACTCCTTTGTTCTGTACAAAAATTTCCTGCTCCAAACATGCATTGCATTAATCTGTATTACAATCCATCTGCCATTTCTTAGCTGAGCTGCCTAAACTGATCCGGATTCCTCTCTGATGGAGGAACAGGAGGAATTGCAGGTGATAATTATGGAGCAGGCAATGCACAGATGTCAAATGAATTAGTCCCAGTGGGGAATAATTCAGTGAGGAACTGATGCGGTGTATAAACCCTGTGAAGGCCCAGCTTCACTGGCTGCCAGGGTTAGTGTGCCGATGTCCGTGGCAGATCTAACCAGCAGCCCCATTCCTTTGCATGTTTTGAAAGATAGTGCGTGCGGGTCACTCTTCCTATTGCTGTTCATGCACCTTTGTTGCTAGCTTGGTTGTGGTCCTGTTTTTCTGTATTTGCTGCAGTCTACTCCCCTTAATTCCAAGTTGGTCAATTCGAGTTATCTGTTCATTCGAATTTGTTTGAAAGAAAGATCTTGCATTTCTACAGCGCCTTTCACGACCTCAGGACGTCCCAAAGCGCTTTACAGCCAATGAGGTGTAGTCACTGTTGTACTGTAGGAAACGCGACAGCCAATTTACACACAGCAAGCTCCCACACACAGCAATGGCCAGGTAATCTGTTTTAGTGATGTTGCTTGAGGGATAAATATTGGCCAGGACACCAGGGAGAATTCCCCTGCTCTCCATTGAAATAGTGCCGTGGGATCTTGCTGGGGTTTAGTTTTATACACTTCTTATTGCCTTGTTGCTGACATGCAGTCTTTATTTAGAAGGATGATAGTTTAGAAGAACTGAGAGGGTACAAATATCAGGAAAGACTGAACGGGCTGGGGCTCTTTTCTCTTGAGAGATGACCTGATAGAGGGCGTTAAAATTATGAAGGGGTTCGGTTAGGGTAGATGCAGAGATGTTTGCACTTGTGGGAGAATCCAAAACTAGGGGCCATAAATACAAGAGAGTCACTAATAAATCCAATAGGGAATTCAGGAGAAATTTCTTTAGCCAGAGAGTGGTTAGAATGTGGAACTCGCTACCACAGGGAGTAGTTGAGGCGAATAGCACAGATGCATTTAAGGGGAAGCTGGATAAGTACACGAGGGAGAAGGGAATAGAAGGATAGGCTGATAGGGTGAGAGGAGGCTCGTGTGGAGCATAAACACTGGCACGGACCAGGTTGAGCGGAATGGCCTGTTTCTGGGCTGTACATTCGATGTAATATGTAACCCAGCTGAGCGAGCAGACGGGGATTCGGTTCAACATCTCATCCGAAAAATGTAGATTTTGTGCTTAAGTCCTGGAGTGGGCTTGAGAACCCAGAGCCTTCTGACTCAGAGGCAAGAGTGCTACCATTGAGCCACGACCGACACCTCGCTAAACAACAACAACAACTTGTATTTATATAGCGCCTTTAACGTCGTAAAATGTCCCAAGGCGCTTCACAGGAGTATTGTAAGACAACAAATTTGACACCGATCCACATAAGCATAAATTAGGGCAGGTGACCAAAAGCTTGGTCAAAGAGGTAGGTTTTAAGGAGCGTCTTAAAGGAGGAAAGAGAGATAGAGAGGCGGACAGGTTTAGGCAGGGAATTCCAGAGCTTAGGGCCTAGGCAACAGAAGGCACGGCCACCAATGGTTGAGTGATTATAATCAGGGATCCTCAAGAGGGCAGAATTAGAGGAGCGCAGATATCTCCGGGCGTTGTGGGGCTGAAGGAGATTACAGAGATAGGGAGGGGGGAGGCCATGGAGGGATTTGAAAACAAGGATGAGAATTTTGAAATCGAGGCGCTGCTTATCCGGGAGCCAATGTAGGTCAGCGAGCACAGGGGTGATGGGCGAACGGGACTTGGTGCAAGTTAGGACATGGGCAGCCGAGTTTTGGATGACCTCAAGTTTACGTAGGGTGGAATGTGGGAGGCCAGCCAGGAGTGCGTTGGAATAGTCAAGTCTCGAGGTAACAAAGGCATGGATGAGGGTTTCAGCAGCGGATGAGCTGAGGCAAGCTTAATACGAACTGCTGGATAATTCAAATTACCTTGTTGAGCAAACAAGAAGACTTTGAATTAACCGGAGTGAACATCGCTGTAACTTCTTATTAACTTCAAGGAAAAGTAAAATCAATTTCCAGAGATGTACGATGTTAAAATGATAAATGCGGCCTTCAGACCCCAATTTCCAAGGACATTTCATGATCACCATAATTCTTCTACTGAATGGCTACTGCGATTGGAGAGAACAGTTGAAAAAGCTTATGTGTTTAAAAGATAGCACACTGCTCACCGTGGTGACATAGACCTACACTCCGGACTGGAACTGAAATAAGTTACAATTCATGTTCTGATAGGTTGGTTTTAAAATAAAACAGGGAGACTATAAGGATTACTCAAGAGGATTTACAACCTAAAGTCGAAACAGTATTCTTCTATCAATCCATACAAAGGTCCAGGGCACATTGGTAAAACGCTAGCTTATCAAAAGTATAACAAAGAGAGAGAAAGCTAGTCATTTGCCTGCTGGTTTGAATGACCCTGATAACCTGGACTCGCCCCAAAGGCAGGAGCAAGACGCGTAAAAGCAGCTGCCAATCTATGGAAACTTCCCTCAACAATTAGCTTTGAATTGACCTCAGGGTGTGGCTACATACACCACTCCCCCCGACTGTAAATAGCTGAAGCAGTAGCCTTAAAGGGACATAGCCTCTCGCTGGCGATGACATCATCGCCATGCGCAGCACCCCGCTTGCGCCCCTTGACCTATCGCCGGACGATATGTCCGACAGGGTCAGGGGGGCGATTTTGCAGCGGCGGCGGCGCTACTTAAAGGGGCGGGTGTCGGGCGGCCATTTTTTTGGGGCCGACTGCCAGCACCTGCCCCCCTTCCCTTTTTTTTCTCTGGGCGCCGGCCGCGATCGCTCAGCCTGGCACTCCTCTTGAGTGCTGGGCTGTTTTCACGGCACCCCACTCCCCGGTGGTCTAGCAGGGCCCCGGTGTGCGCGGCGCCAGGCCCCCTTTAATCAGGGGAGGAGGCCGGCAATGACGCGGGGCGACATGCTGACGCGCCTGGCGCTGTTGCACGTAGCGCCGCGATCTTCAGTTGCAGCGCCCCATGGAGGTGGAGCGCTTCCAGCCGCGCCCCACCTCCTGCTTGGGGCGCTACAACTGAATTTCCGGCGGAGGGGTGCTAATTTTTTCGGGGCGGGCGCCACCCACTTTTTCCCCCATAGCCTCATACAGCGCAGAAGAAAGTCATTCGGCCCATCGTGCCTGTGCCGGCTCTTTGAACGAGCTCTCCAATTAGTCCCACTCTCCCCCTGCTCTTTCCCCATAGCCCTGCAAATGTTTCCTTTTCAAGTATTTATCCAATTCCCCTTTTGAAAGTTACTATTGAATCTGCTTCTGCCCCCTCTTTCAGGCAGCGCATTCCAGGTGACAACAACTCGCTGCGTCAATAAAATTCTCCTCATCTCACCTGTTTTTTTTTTGCCAATTATCTTAATTGTCTTATGCTGGCGTGCCAGGGTCAACACAGCCCCATCAATGCAGCAAAACATCCAAAATCGTGCTCCAATTCCCAGATGATCAGTGAGCAACACGGATACTGCTGAGAGGGTGAGATGAAGTAAGGTGGGAGGAGGCTCGTGTGGAGCATAAACACCGACACTGACCTGTGGGGCCGAATGGCCTCTTTCTGTGCTGTAAAATTCTATGTAATTCTATGGCGGCGCAGGCAGTAATTTAAAAATAAAATCAAAATATTGTCTGGAAGAAGTGGTTTCGCTTGGGCGGTAGAGGCTCTCCTCTGGGTCTCAGCGACCCTGGGCCGGGGAGGAGAAAGGGAGTAAAGGGAGTAAAGGGCCTAATCTTTCGTTTAGGCACTTTACAGCCTTCCGGACTCAATATCGAGTTCAACAATTTCAGATCATAACCTCGGCCCCTACCACATATATATACATTTTATCCACCCTTTTGGTCCGTGCCTTTTTCCTTTTTTTTCTCTCTCTCCCCCTACGGCAGCTGTCTCTCATTCTGCCAGCATTTCACACTTCACCTTTTGTTTCTTAACCTGTCCCATTACCATCTCGTCTTGCCTTGAGCATCTCTTAATGTCTCTACTTACCATAGTTATTCCTCCCCCTTGCATTTTTATCTGTTTAATTTCCTGCTCTTTTCTCAGTTCCGACGAAGGGTTTCGACCTGAAACGTTAACTCTCTTTCTCTCTCCACGGATGTTGCCTGGCCTGCTGAGTTTTTCCAGCGTTTTCTGTTGTTATTTAGGAGAAAGGGAGCTGTCAGCCGGCGATTCCATCTGCCGACGTGCTCTCAAGTGAATCTTCCTGGAACAGGGACATCGGGTGAGGGGCAGGATCGGATTCGACTGTGATGCCAAACCCCCCACCCCCGCCACTCGCTCTCAACCGGCCCACATAAAGAGCAAGGTGCACTGACGAGCTATCATTGGACATCGGTCATCAGCATCTTCAGGGCAGGAGAAAGGAAATTTGGAGAGGAAAAAAAATGCATTACATAGAATTACCGAGAATATACAGCACAGAAACAGGCCAGTCCATGCCGGCGTTTATGCTCCACTTGAGCCTCCTTCTGTCTTTCTTCATCTAAATCTATCAGCATATCCTTCTATTTCCTTCTCCCTCATATGCTTATCTAGCTTCCCCTTAATCGCATCTGTACTATTCGCCTTAACGAGTTCCACATTCTCACCACTCTCTGGATAAAGAAGTTTCTTCTGAATTCCCTATTTGATTTCTTGGTGACTATCTTATTTTGATGGCCTCCTGTATTGACCACCAGTGAGGAAGTCACTCTGACAGATCTGAAAACGTGGCAGAAACTGCACCACGGTGAAAAGGGAGTGTGATTTATGAAGCTGCATGGATTGCTGTGACTCACCTAAAAGAGAGCCTGACTACTCAGTAAAGTCCCCGCAGCGAGTCAGCAGATGTGAATCATGCAGTTGGAGATTTGGCACCATGAGGAAATATCAAGGGTGCTGGTTAGCTGGGAGGAAACCACAGCATTCCAAAGAAGCGTGGCTAGCTTGTGATCTGATTATCACACAAGGGTGTTCTTGTAGAAAATTACAGAACCAGGCAAATCAAATGAGAACGTTCATTATTTTCCTCCATCAAGTGATTGTAATAACCTGCTTCTTCTCCTTCCATCAGCTGCTGAGCAGATGAAAATGATGATTATTATTTTCAGGGCGCATTTTGTTCTGCTGTTTTTTTTTTCCCTTTCCTACTCCCACCAAGACGCCCTGTAGCTGAGCGGGTCGGGGAGTGAGCCTGAGCCCAGGCCACAACTATGGCTGCTCTTGACCAGCTGCCAGGGAGATGTCCAAAGGGCAGCCTGCCGGGGGGGGCTCCCCCCTCCGAATCGTGGACTACGCTCAGCATCTTCCTCGCGGCAGTGGGGACTGGATTGGGGAATTCAGCAGAGCATCAAGTCTCCGTCCCCGCCGCTCTGCAGCGCCTCAAAGTCAGTGCGCTCTACTGCCCTGTAATTTTCATGTTTACATACAGATCATACACATGGCTCATGATAGTGGGAAGAACAAATCCTGACATGAACTCAGAATCATATGGGTTTAGCTAGCTAAAGAATCATTTTAATGACTAATAATTACATTAACCAACATCAAATTTATTTCATGACTAGAGCTAAGTAATATTTATAATTACAAGGTTAAAATGCTAATAATTAAAACTTGAACGATTTGCTGCAACTGAGATGGCACTGATCGCAATGTGGGCATCACTGGCGAGGCTGGCATCCCTAGTTACCCTGAGAAGGTTGTGATAACCAAGTGACTTGCAAGACCACTTCAGAGGGCAGTTAAGAGTCATCAACCACGTTGATGTGGGACTGGACTCACATACAGAGGCCAGACCGGGTAAGGACGGCAAGTTTCCTTCCCTAAAGGACATCGGTGATCCAGTTGGGTTTTTATGGCAATCCGACAGCTTCATGGTCACTTTTACTGATACCAGAATTTTTTCCGAACCGAATTCAAAATTCTCAAATGGCTTACGGTGGGATTATGAACTCGCATTCTCTGGATTGCCGGTCGCAGCAACATGACCACTACACTACCGTTCCCACCACTTGTCACTTAGCACCGTCCCAGCAGTTATAGCGTACACGCAGCCTGAATCCAGAGTCAGCGGCCAACCTGACATCGGAGTGAAGAGGTGGAGACGGTCGCACTCCACTTCATTTCGGAGTCAATTCGGGCCTTGAAACCTGATTTGCACCATTTTAACACCAGTGTCAAGCCGGAACCACTTCGTGCTAATGCTGAATTCGTAGGCCGCTGAATTTTCAGGAGGGAGTTGTCCCAATCTCCCGCTGTAACTTTGGTGGAACCCTCAGAAAAACTATGCAAATAGCCATTTCCTCCTCCCCCTCCCCCCCCCCACCATGGAAATTCAGGGCCTTAGCGTGAACTTAGTGTAATTCTAGGGCCTGGCTTTTGTAACGGTACTAACAACCTAGAGGGCAAAAAAAAACTCATCAAGACATGTTTAAATTAAGCTCAAGGGCGCACAGGACAATATTCTCGGGTATTAAGCCACGTAGGTGCAAGGCCATCAGAGGAAATAAAACCTGCATTTCTATATGTGAAAGGGTGTGCCCACCTTTTAAAATGCAGGTTGGCTACTGGCTGTTTTTCACTTATCTCACTAATAGGTATTGCTGGCCTAAACTGCTGCAATTACCAGTACAGTCGACAACGCAAAGTGCAAAGTTCAGCATTTCCGAGCCGTGTTTAGATTGTTCCACTTTAATGTTCTTTCCACACTACAGAAGAACAGGTCATTATACAGGACTCTCATCTTTGCACTTGTAGTTGGCAATTTGGACTGGTGTGTGATTCAATGGTTCAACTAGCTCCACAATCCACTCCCTAAACCCCGATAGCTTCAGGTTCTAAATCCAAGGGCTGCCAACTCACTCAAAGTTGCCAGTCGTGAGCCACTTGCTGCAGAATGGTTAGGATCAACGTTCCCCCCCCCCCCATATCTTTTTTTTGGGGGTGATGCGTGGCCCATTCAAAGTTTCGCCCGTGCGGGAAATTTAACATTGAGAAAGCCAGTCCCGGGCTGCGTGGGCGCAGCAAGGGAACACTGGATGGGACTGCTTGTGTTCCAAAACGTCCCTGTTCACACTTGCCGGGTAGGGTTGCCAACAATGATCCCGCTGAGCCATGCAGCCATGCAGCGGTCTGGAGGTCCCGCGCAGGCCACTCACCGGCTTCACAATGGAAAGAACCCCACGTGTGGGCAAAAAAAATTGAATGGGCCGCGCAGTCAGTTAATGGGCCCACGCATCCCCCCCCCTAAAAATAAATGACAGGGAAATGTTGGTCGCCAACCCTCCAGAATGAACCTGGAGTCTCCGGAATTAAAGACTAGTCTCCAGGACACTGCTGCGAACAACCTGGGAGAGAAAAACATCACTAAAAAAATTCTGTTTTTGAAAACATTTTCTTTGCACACTTTTGTTGATTAGTTCGAAAAAGACTGGCGACGGGGGAAAGAAAGGCTGTTTGACTGACAGTCAAGAATCGTCCAGTTGGGTAATTTAAGAGTCTGGTCGCTTTCCAATTGGCGTGGGCGCCACGAGGACGGACATGTTGGGCGGCCAATGGCGGGATTGTGTGGGGCAGATGGTCAGGTGATGAAACCTCCAGGAATAGGCCCAACCAGAGTTGGCAACCCTATTGCAGGGTGACTGTGGAGCAACGGTGATACCGGAACACAGCTGCTCTAAAGTTGTGTACACGGCTTTACAATTACATTGTGATTATTGTAATTGGCTGCCGCGTTTCCCACATTACAACAGTGACTACACCGCAAAAGTACTTCATTGGCTGCAAAGCGCTTTGAGACGTCCAGTGATCGTGAAAGGCGCTACATAAATGCAAGTCTTTCTTTTATTACAGCACGGAAACAGGCCGTTCGGCCCAGCCAGTCCATGTTGGGGTTTATCCTCCACACGAGCAGTAGTCTTAATCCCATGTACCCGTCCTGGGCCCCTATTAGTTTTTTCCCCCTTTTCCTTCAACCACCTATCTAACCTACTCTTAAATGTTGACATGGTCTCTGCTTCAGTTACTAACCCCCCGCCAGCCCGTAGTGGATTCAACAGTCTCACAACGTTCTCTGTAAAACAGGTTTCTCCTGCTCTTAGTCCAGTGTCAGCTGTGGCTCAGTGGGTAGCACCCTTGCCTCTGAGTCAGGAAGTTTGTGGGTTCAAAGTCCCACTCCAGGAACTTGAGCACAAAAATCTAGGCTGACACTCCCAGTGCAGTACTGAGGGAGTGCTGCACTGTCGGAAGTGCCGCCTTTTGGATGAGGCGTTAAACCGAGGCCCCGTCTGCTCTCTCAGGTGGACGTAAAAGATCCCACGGCACTATTTTGAAGAAGAGCAGGGGAGTTATCCCCGGTGTCCTGGCCAATATTTATCCCTCAACCAACATAACAAAAACAGATTATCTGGTCATTATCACATTGCTGTTCGTGGAACCTTGCTGTGCGCAAATTAGCTGCCGCGTTTCCCACATTACAACAGTGATTACACTCCAAAAAAAGTACTTAATTGGCTGTAAAGCGCTTTGAGACGTCCGGTGGTCGTGAAAGGCGCTATAGAAATGCAAGTCTTTCTTTCTTTCTCTGTCCTAAATCTCTTGCATTGAATCTTACATGTTTGTCCCCGGTTCTACACCTCTCAATCACTGGAAACAAACCTGCCCAAAACCTCCTCTGTTCCAATGGTGCGGACTTTTGCAGGGCAGGTTCCACACAGGCCAGTAACGTGCAAGTTGCGCGTACCAAATGGCGGCTCCCTATTTGCCGCCACCACTAGCACGGAGAAAACTACCGCACGACCCGAGGTGGTTGTTCTGGGCATCTGGTGTCAAGTACCCCACCTTGTTTACATTACCTTACAGTACCGCCTCTAACGCTGAGCCTTTATAAATGGAATATAAACAGAAAATGCTCAGCAGGTCAGGCAGCATCTTCGTTAACGTTTCGGGTCAATGACCTTTCGTCAGAACTGTAAAACATTACAGATGTAGCAGGTTTTGAGCAAGTACAGAGGCAGGGAAATGGGCGGGGGGCAGGTGGTGGAGGAGGAGCGAGTTACATCTCTAATTTTTTCCAGTTCTGAGGAAAGGTCTTCGACCTGAAACGTTAACTCTGTTTCTCTCTCCACAGATGCTGCCTGACCTGCTGAGTATTTCCAGCATTTTCTGTTTAATTTTCAGATTCCCAGTATTTTGCCCTTTATAAACGGAGCTGGGCATCGTTGTGTCAGGTCTCACATGGATCCCTCCGTGGGGAAGATCAGCTGTACAACGCGGGGAGGGGTAGGGGTAGATCATCAACCTGCTGCCCGAAATACAGAGATCATCAAAATCGGGTGGTTTCTTTTAACGAGCGGCTGATCCGCAACGCCAGATTTACACCCAGTCGGCAAGTTGAAACTCTAATCCCACGGGGCTCAAGTTTCTTAAAGGGGCAGCACCTGTAATGGGATGAAATCGTGCCGTGACGAATTAGTGATAAACACTTCAACGCACTCGTCACGGCAACTGCTTTGTCCATTACTTTACCGAATGTTTACTCCACCAAACTTGTTTATTGCACGGCACGGTTTTTACCTTACAGGTGATTTTTGCCACGGTGGATTTTGGAAAAGCCTAACTGTATCTGGACACAGGTATTAAAGGAGGAAGGATGCTGTCTTTTTATAACCAGGTCCTTGAAAACAAAAAAAGAAAATTCGGTAGATATATCATTTGTGAGAGATTCAGCTAAGTGGTGTGACATTACACTTTTTTGGTAGCATCGGCGTTTCAAGCACAATTCTTCAGACACATCTGTACTCAGAATATGCCCTTGGCAAACTTCTTGCCTTCCTTACATTGAACAGCCACCAGACGACAGCTGATTCTTATCAGTTTTAATGCACTGATGTCAGATCCGTTATTTTATTACTCGGTAAATACACTGCAAGGGGACAGATCTGACATGAGACTGCAGTAAATCGCCCCCCAAATAATCAGAGAAATGTGAGTTCCTGAGCAAAGCATTATATGTAATCATAAATTACTTTTATTGAAAGATTGATGACAAAAAATGTAAAGCAATAAATTGCAATGAACTGCCATATTGGTAGATACAAGCCTGAAAACTACTGGGTATAATATTAGTGTAAAAACACCAATGGCAATACTTTAACACAAGCAAAATACTGCAGATGCTGGAAGTCTGAAATATAAACAGAAAATGCTGGAAATACTCAGCAGGTCAGGCAGCATCTGTGGAGAGAGAAACAGAGTTAACGTTTCAGATCGATGACCTTTCTGAAAGGTCATCGACCTGAAATACTAACGACAATACTTTGTTATTTTATCAGAGGCTGATTATTTTCATACCTCCTTTAAAACAGTGGGCAAAGTAATGTCGCAGAAACGCATTAAGCTTTCATTTCTAATATCGCACACAGTTATTTCGAGGCCAGTGTGATATTCTCTGTACTATGTTCTCCTAGGACTTAATAGAGAAACAATAAGCAGAACCAAACAGGCTGAACTATATGCTCCATTTCACATATATTGCAAGAGCTCACTTCTGCCTAGAAGTAATAACAACTGCCCCAATCAATGTGATACAATCCACAAAACACCTAAAGCTAAAAGAGGAAAAACTCATCTGAATCTTCACACCTGTTGCCCAGATCCATGCAACAATAATTCAAACACATTTTCTTTAGCTAACAGAACTTAGATGGAGGGAGGGCCAAGACCTGTTGTTTTGCAGGACACCACCAAGAGCAAGAGAGGAGGTGAAACTAAGCTCACTGTTAAAGGCCTGTAGATATCAAAATAGACCCAGATAGGAAGGATATTGAAGCTCATCCATCCTCATGAATACAATTGTCCGAAAATATTTATTGCCAGCAAGAAACACAGCAAATAAGTATTATCGTCAGAACATCAGATAAGAGGCTGTAGGATCTGAAACTCATATGATACCCCTCACACATGTCTGAGCTTATTAATCTAGCCCTGTCACAGAAGTAAATTTAAGGGGTGAATTAATGCTCCTGCTTTACAGCCTTGTCCAAGGGAAGCACATATGTGGAATTTGGGCCTGTATCTCACCGCCACCCCTCCCCCCCCCCCCAACAATCTTCTGGCCATTAATTTCAATGGATGGAATTCATTAGGCGGTGCGTGCTGTCAGTGAGCGAGGTTCTGTGCCAGGAGCAGACATTCATAGAACTGTCCCTTTAATAACCCCCTACACTGTATCCTCTACATCAGTGGTTCCCAACCGGTGGTCCACGAGGGTACTGCAGGTGGTCCGTGAAAAAATGGTCCAAACCCCGAAAATAAACGTGTCTGTTGTCTCCACAGATGTTGAATGACCCGCCGTGTGGTTCCAGTGTTTTTATTGCTGTTTAAATCTGGGTTTTGGGGATAAGCTGATGGAAGTGAAAACCTGCCGTGGATGGAGGGCGGGTTGGTTTTCTGGAAGGAGCAAATCAACTGGGCCGAAAAATCAGCTCCAGACAAATTCACCAAAATATTGCCCACCTCACTACCGCACAACGTCAACTACTGCTCCACTCTACCATATAAACCCAACTAGTGTCCCCTCAATTCAACAATCTTCACCAGTGTCCCCACTATTATACAACCTCAGGTGTGCAGGTACGGAGTGTGGGTCTTTGACAGTGGGTTTTATACAACTGCAGCCGCCAGTCCTCTTGTGTCACACTAAGTAAAACTAGATGTCATAAATATAAGCTCCTCAATAATAAATCCAGTGGGGAATTCAGGAAAAACTTGCTTATGCAAAGAGTGGTTGGAATGTGGAATGCGATACCACAGGTACCAGATATCAGTGAGGGGAGCAAAGAAGTTGCAGCCGTGAGTTGGCTCCGTGGCTTAGCTGGTCAAAGCGCCTGTCTAGTATACAGGAAGAGCCTGGGTTCAATTCCCAGCGGGGCATTTTTTTAAAGAACAAAATATTCTCTTATGATCCCACAGATGGTTGGTTGCTTCTCGTTTGAAAGTGCTGCAATCCTTTGGGATGGGAACGGATAAAGACTCATCACAAATACATACTAAAATCTGACTGTCATTCGGCCAACATGCTAACATTGCCTCCAGTCTGCAACAGAAAGTTATCGGTTTATTAATGGCGATTAAAACAATTATTCAGCGTGATACTGCCTTTAATTATATGTTAGTGTAATTGTTTTAATAAACCGCACAACTGTTTTATAAAAATAAGACCGGAAATCAAACCCTTGCTCTGGTTGCACCGAATTCCAACCCCTGGCCCACCAAGGAACGCTCCACCCAGCAGCTGCGAGAGTTGTCAATATACTGGGTTCATTCCCGCCAGATACAAATGTATTCCTGACTTGTGTTCGATGTAAATGTTTATTATCTCTGCAAGTTACAAGTGTCTGTAGATCTGAATTAATTATTCATTTATTGGGACGCATCTGTTTAATTGTGAATTGAGGCAGTGCATTCCAGGTCCCAACAACTCACAGTGTAAAAAAAAATGGTTCCTAATGTCGCCTCGGATTCTTCTGCCAATCACCTTCAATCTGTGTCCTCTGGTCACCGACTCTTTAACCACTGGAAAAATGTTTCTCCTCATTTACGATATCAAACCCGTTCATGAATTTAAACACTTCTGTCAAAACCTCTGCTCTAAGGAGAACAACCCCAGCTTTTCCAGACCCCACATTCTGAAGTCCCTCATCCCTGGTACCATTCCAGTAAATCACTTCTGTTCATTTCTTCCTTCTAATAAATAACTAAAGTGAAACGCTTATGAGAAAAATCACGAACAGAATAAAAAAAGAGAGAGAAATAAATACTGAGCAAAATGGATGTGAATGTTTAAGAACATAAGAACATAAGAAATAGGAGCAGGAGTAGGCCATTTGGCCCTTCGAGCCTGCTCCGCCATTTAATGAGATCATGGCTGATCTTAGAAGGTGTCCGGATTGTTCGAACCCCACGCTGGGCGGTTTGTGTTTTACTTCTCACACTGGGTCACAGAGTTATTGTACAGACAATGAACACACCACATCCCTTAAACATTATTCCGATATAAGATAATCACTGTTCGATAAAAACCGAGTATGAAAATCGAAAGTAACAGAAAAAGAGCACTTAATTGTGAAAAGAATTGCACCAACAGAGAAGGGCAATCTGCCGGCCTCCGCCATACTAATCCTGCGACTGTGGGAGTTTGGTTCGGGCAGAGCTTTGACTGTGACGACACAAAAACCGCCCCCCGCCCCCACTCCCCACCATCCATGTTAAACCTGAAAAGTGTCTGGCACAAATTCGGAACAGGCGGGGAGGAAGTAACCCTTCGGAGAGGTTTGTGTTTCTGAATCCCTAACTCTTCTGGCTCTTTTTGACATGTCCCCATTCAATGTACAGACCCTCTGCTCAGTCTGCCCCTCGAGACCCGTCACCTCACATTTCTCTGCAGCTAATTTCAAAACATGTTTTACACACCGCTCCAGGATTGTCCTGGAGTCCCCAATACTTGTCAATTGTAGCACTTTCTGAAATACTACCCGTGTCGTGTTAGTCAAGAGAGACAGAGGGGAATTAGACAGACCAAGCGTCGCTGAGCCTTTGCTGTAGTGAAACTGGGGTTCGTTTCATGAAACATTGCTACAGCTTTCGGAATAGAGGGGGCTTATAGAGACCTGATGGGTTCCACCGAAACAAAAGGGTTTGAGGTGTTGGCCGGCAGGACAGATAGAATGTGGGGAGTGTTTAAACCAGATGTGGAGGTTGTTGCTGTAGTTGTTCAATGGAGTTCCTTCAAGGAGGTGATTCTGAATGCAATGGATCAACGTGTACCCATGCAAAGCAAAGGTACTGAGCGTCATTACAGTCCAGCCTGGTTCAACGGAACTAACAAACAATTCATCCAGAAGAGAAAAAGGGATTTAAGGCCATGACGGTGAACGGCACAGAATTCAGGCGGCTTCAAAACCAGAAGGCAAGACAAGAGTGTAAAAACTGCAACAGAATGGCGAAGAACAACTTCACATTGAACATGGCAAGTGAAGAGAAGGGTGATAATAGTGCCAGAGGTAAGTTGTGACATTATTCACATAATGTTTTAAACGGCTTGCTTACGCTGTGGTCCGCAAAAGCTTTTGATGACGATGTAGTGGTCCGCATAAAGGAAAAGGTCGGGAACCGCTGCTCTACATGTTGCCCGTCAATCGGACAAATCCAAGCTTTGAAATCCTCTTACCTTGCAGACACGAGCCACCCGAGTAACTAGCGGCTTCCCGTTAAAGGCATTCTCTTCTCCCAGCTTCTCCGTGAAAAATAAGTAGATCTTGTCGTCGTCTCCCACGGAGCTGTTGACACTTTCCGTCACCAGCACGGAGTCGATGAAGGTTACGTCTAAAAAGAGGGAAAAAGCAGCGAGTGCATTCATGAGTCGCGGACGGGGATAAAAGCACAAAAGCCGGCGACCTGGAAATGTTTTGAAAGGCTGGGAGTGTGCAGCAAGGGATGAGGAGTGAAGGACAGATTGAAGTTAGCCCGTTTTCCCTCGTTCAAGGGGCTGACTGATCCCATCGTACATTTCCAACGTTTCTGTTGTTATTTCAATGAGGTAGATTCAAGTGCCTAGCAACTCTGGCCTCTTAATAATAGCAACAAATTGGACCTTTTAAGATAGAAAAATTCAATTTTGATTATCATTCTCAGGACATGGACATCACTGGCAAGGCTGGCATTCATTCATACCCATCCCTGGTTGCCCTTGAGTGGCTTGCTAGGCCTCTTCAGAGGGCAGTTAAAAGTCAACCAAGTTGGTATGAACTGGAGTTATATGTAGGCCAGACCAGTTCAGGACAGTAGGTTTCCTTCCCTAAAGGACATTAGTGAACCAGTTGAGCTTTTACGACAATCTGACAGATTGATGGTCTCTTTTATTGATTCACAGGTTTTTGAAACCGAATTCAAATTTTCAAACTGCTATGGTGGAGATATGAACTCACCTTCTCTAGAGTATTAACCAAGGCCTACAATCCAGTAACATAACCACTACACTACTGTAACATCCCGACTAACCAAGATTAGAAGAAACAGCAATTTTATGGGCCAGTAACCAAGTCATTTTCTCTACACTTGTTTTGACACAATTTTTAACGATATTTTTGCCACCTTGGTCAAACCAAATGATGGACCATAAACGACACTGTTGGATCTTGGCAGGCTTTAGTCTGGTAGAAACTCTGCATTTGGAACATTGAGAGCACTTATTGCAGATGCTCTGAATTTCTGTCATTTGTCGTGGCAACTGGGAGCTGCGTCATTTCCGTGGAGATTTAGCGCAAGTTTACTCTGTAAACAAGCTATAATTTATGCCTTTGAAGCACGACAAGTGTGCAAAAGGGATGGTCCAGGATGTAATGCAAGAGCAGAATAAAAAAAAGCAGAGATTAGGAACAGATCACCAGATGATATAGATTATGTACTGGGTTGATATCCCGGTTAGGTTGAAGGATAGATCTGGAGTGGGGGATGGGAGGTTGGGGGGGTGGGGGGGGGCGGGGGAGGATTTGGGCCAGATAACGGGTGAAAAATGCGGGCCTAGGCCAGCTCTACGGCAAAGACGAGACCCCAGTTGGGGTAGAAGATCCAGGGAGGGTGCAGGCTAAGGTTGAAGCTCAGACTGGGCCTCAGGTCAGATATGGGGTGGAGGAGATCTGGTGCAGGGCGTGTTTAACGTCAAGGACTGGTAGGGCTGGCTTTGGGCGCAGTGCTCAGACTGGGCACGGACTCAGACTGAGCGTTGCCCCTGCTAAGTGCAGGAAAGTTTATCAGGACCGATAGATAGCGAGAGTTTCGGCAGCCAACTGATTCAACTAGATCACTTGAAATGAACAGACCAACACTCAATTTTTTTTAATAGATTTACAAGGGCAAATTCACTGATCTCACGCTGGGATTCACGCTTAAAGTGAATTGGAGATAGGGCTATAACACCACAGTGCCAATTTCCCTTTGAACACAGCTCCTCACGGAGCAGAGCATTACTGAATCTACCCTAAATTATATAGATAAGCCAATCTGGTCAGATGTTTAAATCCAAATGTAATTAACATTAAATTATTTTTAAAAATTCCACTGTATTGTAGTTATAATAAATGCCAGGTATTTTCTTTGTAATGTTTTTTATAACAGTGCCTCTCAAAATTCTCATGTTCCATTTAATCACAGAATCATACAGCACAGAGGGGGTCCATTCAGCCCTTTGAGTTAGTGCCGGCTCTTTGGTAGAGCTGTCCAATTAGTCCCACTCCCCTGCTCTTTCCCCACAGCCCTGCCATTTTTTTTCCCCTTTCAAGTATCTATCCAATTCCCTTTTGAAAGTTACTATTGATTACTATTAATACTATGATCTGGGACACTTACTGCCGGGCATGCAACATTCTAGTTGGTAACTGCTCAGCTCCCAGGGATCCTGTTAGAATGAGGGTTGACGGTGTTGTTCTGGTTAGTTCACATACATGAATGGGTTTCAAACAGGTGGTGCCAAACACACAGGAAACTAACAAAAAAGTTCAAAAAGGTCTTAAACACAACAGACTTTTGTTCTCTGTGGGCCATCTACAGAATTCTTTCAATTCTTTTGTTGCAATTGTTCTCTAATGACTGTTATACATTCCATTACTAGCATACATTATGTGTAGTACAATGTGCATGGTACTGTGTGATAGCTGGTGATACTTACAGAATGATCTGTGTCCAACCCTAATGTGGATCACCTTGCCTTGTGCTAAGAGCTGGGATGTCTCTTCTCACTGGGCTTATCGTCCTTCAACGGCCAGAACAGCCGAGTTTAACTCAACCCCTCTTTTTCAAATGAGGTGACAAAAGACCCTAGAATTAGGAGCAGGAGTCGGCCATACTGCCCCTCGAACCATTCAATAAGATCATGGCTGATCTTCGACCTCAACTCCACTTTCCCGCCCGATCCCCATATCCCTTGATTCCCTTAGATTCCAAAAAACTATCAATCTCAGCTTTGAATATACTCAACAACTCAGCATCCACAGTCTTTTGGGGTAGAGAATTCCAAAGATTCACAACCCTCTGAGTGAAGAAATTCCTCCACATCTCAGTCTGAAATGGCCGACCCCTTATCCTGAGACTATGCCCCGTTAGTTCTAGACTCTCCAGCCAGGGGAAACAGCCTTTCAGCATCTACTCTGTCAAGCCCTCTCAGAATCTTATATGTTTCAATGAGAAACGGGGGGATAAAGTTGAGGGTGTGCAACTTAATTCCAGGACAGGTTGTCTCAGAAAGATTAAAATAAGATTGAATGAATGAATTATTTTTCTTACCATTCAGTGAGAAAGGAAGAGAATCGTCCATCCTGAACGAGCGTTGTTGAAAGTTCCTTTTGATGTCCGCCAGTCCAGTATGGAAGCCATAGAGTGTGGCGGTGTAGATTTGATTGTCTGTGAAAGAGCAGATTGTAGGGGTTTGTGTAGTTCACGATTTTAGGCCAATATAAAATCTCTGCTCCTAACTTGAAAGCAATTTTTGAAGTGCATGATTGCCCCTGAGAGCAACAGAAATATTTCTGGGATTCAGGAGTTCATGAGGTAAGGTTAAGGAAGTTCTGCTAGGTTTCTTTAATAAAGAGGCGACAGATGATCAAATTGAAGTCTTCAAGACAATGAAGGGAATTAATAAAGACTATCCAGGCAAATTGGTCGCTAATGCCAAGGGTTCAAATACCAGGGGATGCAAGTTAAAAATTAGTAATATGGAAAGTTCAACAGAACTTTTTCACCCAAAGTATATAGGATTGGGGAATTGGTTACCATAGAAGCTCTCCAAAGTGGGATAGCATAAGTTCTCAGGATCTCAGGGATGCTGGCAAGGCACATTTATTGCCCATCTCTAGGCGTCCTGATGGTGGTGAATGCCTTGACAATTGAGTGGATTGTTATGCCAATTCAGAGGGCATTAAGTCAACCACATAGGTTGTGGGACTGGAATCACAAGAAGGCCAAAACCAGAAAGGGGGGGAGGGCAAGTTCCCTTCCCTGAAGGACGCCAGTGAGCTAGTTGCATTTTTACAACAATCTGGCAGCTTTCGTGGTCATTTTTTCTGGTGCTAGCCTCCAAATGACCAGATTTGTTGGCACTGAGTTTCAGAGTGGCCACGGTGGGATCCGAATCATTAGTCCACTACCATAACCACTCCACTATAGCATCATACTGAGGCAACCAGATGCATTCCTGGTGATAAAAGTATTAAGGGAGATGGTGAGAGGTAGGTAGGCGGCAGTGAGATGTACTAGAAAGGTACTGACTTGATAGTCTTTTCCTTTTCCTACAAACTTTTATGTTCTTCTGTCAATGAGTTACCAGCTCTAGGAAATCATTTGCCAAGCAAAAATATTCTTATAAAACAGGATGGTTATTCAGCAGGATTCATATGGAAGGCTGGGTAACCGGGACTGGCAGTAATCTCATCTTGTTCTTCACATGAAGCCACACTGTAAAGAGATTACTGCCTAGAAGTCACCGTGTCCATTAGGTTTTATAATATGTCTTTGATGCAGCAGTTTTATTTCATTCTCACTCGTGGTGGTTTTGCCACTGGGTGTCACGGCAGACATTGATGGCCAGGTTGTAGCCGACTAGTAACGAAAACCTCACTGCAGGGTCAATAACTGCCCCACAGTCACCGCGAGTTTACTGAGTGACAATTGACTGCGTTTCCTGAAATGAGGAGTCCAGATGAAGAGTCATGGCCCCACAGGACAGGGAGCCACGAAGGTTGAAGAAAAGTAGAAGGTGAGGTGAATCAAGAGCTGGCGGATAGGTGACGACAGCGGGCTTGAATTTTAAAAGGCCTGCGAATTGTAACAGGAAGGGAATATTAAGAAGGTCAGAAGTTGCGATGGCCTGGGAAAGGATGAGTTAGAGTAGGGCACTGTGTATTGATTGCATCACAGTGAGAACATACGGACATAAGAATTAGGAGCAGGAGTAGGCCATATGGCCCCTCGAGCCTGCTCAATAAGATCGTGGCTGATCTTCAACCTCAACTACACTTTCCCGCCTGATCCCCATATCCCTTGATTC
The DNA here is from genome assembly GCA_030390025.1 of Squalus acanthias. Lineage (NCBI taxonomy): Eukaryota > Metazoa > Chordata > Chondrichthyes > Squaliformes > Squalidae > Squalus > Squalus acanthias. The sequence goes on along the minus strand of CM059438.1, from coordinate 5,726,067 downwards.
CCCTAGAGTCAAAAAATCTATCTATCTCAGCCTTGAATATACTCAACGATTCAGCATCCACAGCCATTTGGGGCAGAGAATTCCAAAGATTCACAACCCTCTGAGTGAAGAAATTCCTCCTCATCTCAGTCTTAAATGGCCGATCCCTTATCCTGAGACTATACCCCCTAGTTCTAGACTCTCCAACCAGGGGAAACAACCACTCAGCAGCTACCCTGTCAATCCCCCTCAGAATCTGATATGTTTCAATGAGATCACCTCTCATTCTTCTAAACTCCAGAGAGTATTGGCCCAATCTACTCAATCTCTCCTCATAGGACAACCCTCTCATCCTAGGAATCAATCTAGTGAACCTTCATTGCACCCCCTCTAAGGCAAGTATATCCTTCCTCAGATAAGGAGACCAAAACTGTGCACAATACTCCAGGCATGGTCTCACCAAAGCCCTGTACAATTGTAGCAAGACTTCCTGCAGGGAGGAGGAAAAACATGTATTAGGAGCTTAGGAGGAGCAAGATAAGAAAGCTTAGAGCAGCAATGACACCAATAGAATTGATAAAATAGAACTAAAGAAGGGTTGCTATAGAGATATAAAGCATAGGAAGAGAGGATCAACCATCAAACAGCATGCTTTTAGTAATATTTTGTATGCTCTTAATGGACACCTTAGGGGTAATTTTCCAGCTTCACACTCCTACTAGGGAGCACTGCCCACTGAAAGCACAGAAGGGAAAGTCAAGTGCTAGCTATACACGATTTTCCGACCATTTATTTAGGTGGTCAGACACTGCCTGAATTTCAAATACCATTGAATTGTGAACCAGGAGCACCATCGGAAAATTACCTCAATTAGCTTGACCTTAATAGCAAAGTACAAATACATAAATCAGTAGAGTTGAATGTTTGCATCCTACCTACAATGAGGCCTGTGTATCCAACTTTGGGGTCGTAAGGGCATTTCTCTTTTCCCTCAAAGGTCGATGATAAAGTGAAGTTCTCAATATCCTTGATAGTGGGGGGGGGGGGAAAAGAATGAGATCAAAGCGGCATATACAACGGTAGAAGACATGCAGTGCAGGAGAATTGCTTTTGCCATCAATGTCAGTAACTACACGTACAGAAGAAATACTTACAATGTACGCGCAGTGAGGGTGAAAGGCATACGTCCCACAGGTATATAAATGAGTTCCATTGAATCTTTTCAAAAAACGGATATAGTTATAGCAGTCCATCTGCAAAGAGCACAGAGTATTTCACGATCAGGCTGGAATTTAAATCTCCAAAACATTCATTCAATCTGTGTCAAAATTTGACACCGAGCCACAGAAGGAGATATTAGGCCAGGTCTTGGTCAATGAGGTAGGTTCTAAGCAGCACCTTAAAGGAGGAGAGGGAGGTAGAGAGGCGGAGAGGCTTTAGGGAAAAAATTCCACAGTTTAGGGCCCAAGGCACGGCCACCAATGGTGGAGCGATTAAAATCGGGGATGCGCAAGAGGCCAGAATTGGAGGAGCGCAGAGATCTCGGAGGGTTGTGGGGCTTTAGGAGGTTACAGAGATAGAGAGGGGCGAGGCCATGGAGGGATTTTAAAACAAGGACGAGAATTTTCAAATTGAGGAGTTGCCGGACCGGGAGCCAATGTAGGTCAGCGAGCACAGGGGCTGATGGGTGAACGGGACTTGGTGGGAGTTAGGATACAGGCAGCCGAGTTTTGGATGAGCTCAAGCAAGACTAATCCCTTTCCCATACCTCAGTAGACACCCGTTTTGCTAGACAATCGGATCTTTTAGCTGGCACAGCCTCCCACTGTATCTGTTAACAAAAAAACATTGAAATATGTTAGTGCAACAAATTAAAATTTCTGTGAAGAAATACATGAGAGGCAGCACTGAGTGTTTGCACATTAACAATCAATGTCACAGAGTGGGGACAGATGTAGGCTCAAGTTCAGCTCTGCTCAGTTCCTAATCAGGGTCAAGTGGACTGGACGTTGCACTGGGACTCCACCGTCTCTGGGCGTTTCCTGGTTGCTTTGTAAGGTCCGCCCCATTCAACATAATTGCTGGACGGGGTGGAGCCGGGGGGGGGGGGCAGGGAATTCCGGCTCCTGAGGCCAGAAGGGGGTCACAACATTCCTGTTGAGGCTAATCCATCAAGTGAATGGAGCTGCACTGACCTCCACCAGATGTAAGGTGCCCCCCCCCACCACCCCCCACCCCACCCCGCCCACTAGTAGGGTCCAAGCCAGGCTAGTGGCTTAGGCCCCCAGAGAGTGCAAGCGCCTTATTTAAATTTTTGCCCCTTGCTCGGGAGGCTGAACGGAACATGGCTGGGGTCGGGCTGTGGGGCTGGGCAGCCCCCACTAACCGGGCGGGCAAACGGTGGAGTCTCTGTTGGCATGGCGGGCACCAGAGATGTGCTGGAGGTGGCGTTTGAGGTTCTCACCCTGCAAAACTCCAGCAGGGTCAGCACCAGCAGATACAACCATCAGGAGCGTGTCCTGTAGATTTTCAGCTCTGGTATTTTCACTACCGTGTAGTTTTCCTCCCCCCCCCCGCCCCCCCACCCTGACCCTGCATCCTGCCGTTTTGTCACGCTCATCTTCTCGCCCATATGGTCTTTCACGCTCTGCTGTGGCTTCTCCTCATGCTCTCATCTCTCTCCTCCTTCCCCGCTTAAGCTCTTGGATTATGACGGTTACTTCAGCCCGGCATTGGTCAGCTGCTCGCAGTGCCGGTCTGGTTCTGAGCTCCACCTGTTGCTCAAGGTCCTTGAACCCGCACCCCACCGCCCCCCGCCCCACCCCCATCCCCCCCCCACCCCACCTGCCCCCTGCCAAGTCCTTCGACAAGTGTCGCCTGCGATCAGGTGGACCACTAATCCTCACTCCCGAGAGTCTCTGACTGAGCTGCCTCTCCTCCTGCCCCGCCCATTGTTCGGGGCCCCAGTCTCAGTCTGTCCCCTGCCCAAAGGGGCAACAAGCCACAGTTGGCCAGTCCTGGGCTGGCACCGCTCACCACTTCCTATGGGCCACGGCCTTCAACCAGCCCGTTATCCGCCAATCCCCGGTTGGCCAGTCTTAAGAACATAAGAAATAGGAGCAGGAGTAGGCCATTTGGCCCTTCGAGCCTGCTCCGCCATTCAGTGAGATCATGGCTGATCTTCTACCTCAACTCCACTTTCCTGAACTATCCCCATATCCCTTTGTTTCCCTTAATATCCAAAAATCTATCAACTGAGCATCCACAGCCCTCTGGGGTAGAGAATTCCAAAGGTTCACAACCCTTTGAGTGAAGAAATATCTCCTCATCTCAGTCCTAAATGGCCGACCCCTTATTCTGAGACTGTGACTCCTAGTTCTAGACTCCCCAGCCAGGGGAAACATCCTCCCAGCATTTACCCTGTCAAGCCCTGTAAGAATTTTATATGTTTCCATGAGATCACCTCTCATTCTTCTAAAATCTAGGGAATATAGGCTTAGTCTCATCAATCTCTCCTCATCGGACAATCCCCTCATCCCAGGAATCAATCTGGTGAACCTTCGTTGCACTCCCGCTAAGGCAAGTATATCCTTCCTCAGGTAAGGAGACCAAAACTGTACGGGCTCCTCCAATCACCGTGCCCAGTGTGGGAAGAGCACGCCAATCATTGCTCATTATCGTTTTGAGTATAAAATTTATAAACCTAATGGTTTCTAATGTGTCTCTGGATTCACCAAAAAGAAACTTAATGCTGCATGAATGTTACCTTAGAAAATCCACAATCTGGATAGAATGTTTTTCTTTAACAATATAATTATAGAGGGGAATAAAGTTAAGTGGAATATCATACTTCAGATGAAGTCATTGCTGCCTTGATGGCCTCACTGAGACTACGAGACGCTCTCCCAGCTGCGAAGTGCCCTGTATAAATTTACCAGTTGTCTAAAGTGAAGTAGCGCCATGTCCACTACCAGAGCCAAACAGCGTGACAAGTTTACCATAGGCCACTCTGTTATAAATGGAGACTTAGGAATTTATAATGGAAAATGTAAGGAGAGAAAGTATGGCTTTAAAACGGAGACAGAGTTACGTCTGCACGCTCTGGCCCAATTATCCCTGCCCGCTAACCCCACTTCACTCGAAGACTTTGCTCTGCACTCCCTGCGCGCACCTCCAAGAGAGGTCAGCTAGTAAGGATAATTGGTATTCCTGTAATAGATGTCACTCATCGCGAAATACCTCTTACTCTTACTGTGGAACGCGCTGCCTGAAAGGGCGGTGGAAAAAGCAGATTCAATAGCAACTTTCAAAAGGGAAATTGGATAAATACTTGAAAAGGAAAGAATTTGCAGGGCTCTGGGGAAAGAGCAGGGGGGAGTGGGACTAATTGGAGAGCTCCTTCAAAGAGCCGGCACAGGCACGATGGGCCGAATGGCCTCCTGCTGTGCTTTACGATTCTATGATTCTTACCACTTTCATGGAGCTGTCGCCGATGTCGCTCATATTTAGGGCAAAAATGGCTCCTCTTGCTCCGACATAAAGGATCCCCTGTTCCTCCTCAAGCCAGAACGTGGTGTAGTTGGACACGGTGTGACTGAATTGCTTGTAATCAAGTAAATCTACAAGAGACAAAAAATGTGTTTGGAAGATTAATTTTCAATGCATACGTCAGGAGAAGATACGGCAGTGGCCGTAGAATGTATTCAGTGACTGACTGAGCATAGAACCAAGCAGCAGTAAAGGCATTACAACTAGAAACATAGCAATAGAGGAACAGGAGGAGGCCATTCAGCCCCTCGAGCCTGTTCCCCCATTCAATTAGATCATGGCTGATCTGTATCTTAACTCCATTGACTCGCCTTGGTTTCTTAACCCTCAATACCCTCGCCTAACAAAAATCTATCAATCTCAGCTTTGAAATTTTCAATTGACCCTCCTAGCTCGACTGGTTGTCAATCGGAAGCGCTTTTCCGACCCTGGCACGCATGATTGTGAGGTGATGAATGGTAATGCAGAGAAACTGGATATCTTTCTCAGTTTGTTTTAAATTCATCCTGTAGTACATAGGTGAATATTTTCCATTGCTAATGGAAGGGAACAGGCATGGGACAACACAAGAGTCTTCAGGAAACATCCAGTATCACAGCAATCCTGTGCCTCTTTGATCGATCAACTGCAGCAATCTCCTTCTCACCGCATCCCTTAACCCTTTTGCCAAAGAAAACGTTACATAGAATTTATAGCACAGAAACAGGCCATTCGGCATGTGGAGCATGGTGTTTATGCTCCACATGCCCAACTTCCTGAACCTTTCCTCATAACTTAAATTCCTGATGTTTGGAACCATCCCCGTCATTGCCACCGTATCACCTCAAGGATAATAATGCCCTTCCTATGATCAGGTGTGATGTGGAGATGCCGGTGTTGGACTGGGGTGGACAAATGTGAGAAGTCGCACAACACCAGGTTATAGTTCAAATAAAGCTGTTGGACTATAACCTGGTGTTGTGCGACTTCTCACATATGATCAGGTAATCAGGAAGGCACAGTACGTCAGAGGTGGTCTGACCAACACCTCACACAGCAGCCATACAACACCCCTTGAGGCAGTGACAAGTCAACAGAGAAAGACCATTTCCTCTGGTCGAGGAGTCAGTGTCAAGGGGCCATCACTTTACAGCAATCACTGAGAGAGTGAGGAGGGAGGTTAGGAGAAAATCCTCTACACAGAGGGTTGTTGGAACGTGGGATACTTTGCCATGGGGAGTGGTCGAGGCAGAGACCATTTATTTTTTACCTATTAAGGGAAAATTGGATAAAGCAAAGGAAAACAAAAGGCTTTGGGAAGAGAGTTGGGTGGGGGGGGGATTAGTTTTGGATTGCTCCAGCCAAGAGCTGGCACAGACACAATGGGCCAAATGGCCCCCCTCTGTGCTGCAATCTTCTACACTTCAATGTTGTCACCACTATGGTGAAATGCAAGAGTATAAAGCACACAATGCAGCAAACTTTCCAGCACTCCACTGACTAAACTCTCACACTATCTGAAATAAAAACAGAAAATGCTGGAAATACTCAGCAGGTCAGGCAGCATCTGTGGAGAGAGAAACAGAGTTAACATTTCAGGTCGATGACTCTCACATTATCTGTATGGAAGGGAATGAGAGGGGACCTTAGAGAAGTGGATAAGATACTAAATGGAATAGCAAAGGCTAATAATATTGGGCACTATTTTAAGTTAAACCACAACGGCAGGACAAGGGGACACAGGTGGAAACAGGTGTCAGGAAGCACTTCCTAACAGAATGATTAATACCTGGAATGATCTCGGAGTAGAAGATCTTCCACTGGCAGGAAGGTCGGTAACCAGAGGACACAGGTTTAAGGTAATTGGCAAAAGGACCTGAGGGGAGATGAGGAGAAATCTTTTTTTACGCAGCGAGTTGTTATGATCTGGAACGCGCTGCCTGAAAGGGCGGTGGAAGCAGATTCAATAATAACTATCAAAAGGGAATTGGATAAATACTTGAAGGGGCAGCGGGCGATGGGACTAATTGAACAGCTCTTTCAAAGAGCTGACATAGGCCCGATGGGCCGAATGGTCTCCTTCTGTGCTGTATCATTCTCTGAGTAGGGCGATGAAAGCAAAGCCTCTGGAGTCAAGACGCAGTTAGTTGCTGTGTCGGAGGGGTCGTATGGAAGGGTGAGCTCGATCCCTCATCTGTAGTTAACTTTGTTACTCAACAGGCCTCCTGATCTTATTCCATTAAAGTAGACTTTTTGACTTAAACATGGGGCCCTCCTTGAACCTTTCTCGCAACATCTGGAAGGATAACCTTTGTGCCCCATCAATAAGCCAAATTTGGAACAAAATTTTAAGATTAAAAAGGAAAATAAACTGAAATGTTGAAAATCTGAACTAGAGAGTCAGCTACCACAGGGAGTGGTTGAGGCGATAGCATTGATGCCTTTAAGGGGAAGCTGGATAAGTACATGAGGGAGGAAGGGATAGAGGGATATGTTGATGGGGTGAGATGAAAGTAGGGTGGCGCATAAACACCGGCATGGACCTGTTGGGCCGAATGGCCTGTTGTAAGTTCTATGTCATTCTACGTAATGCTGGACATAGACTGCAGGTCCCATCGGCCTCTGATAAGAGAAAAGTGGGTTAATGGGTCGAAAACCCATCGTCAGACTGACTCCGAGACGTTCTCTACCCGAAGCATTAATATATCGTTTCCCTTTTCAGATGCTGATGTTGCTGTGTTTTTCCTGCATCTTCCGTCCTTATTTTTAGAGCAACTGGGTCACTGCCTTGTGTCTCACTTTCAGCTGACCGTTCTCTTCCCCTGTTACACCCAGCGCACAGACGGGAGACCTTGAATCCAGCCCCATGGGCTGGATGGAAACTCAGGCCCCAGAGATAAAAGCACACACTACACAGCCTCCTAGTAAAGATCAGGTTGTAAAGCTGAACCAGAAGGAACACCACAAATACTTGGTAAGCTTCAGTGTACGAAGAATTACTGTTCCTGTCCATATAGTTCCTTCCCTGGTCAGCTTCACGGAGGCAGGTTTGACACACAGTTCCAGGGTATAAATTGTGACCAGTCCATTGGCAGTGCTACACTCTAAAGTTTGTGGTGAATTGCTTCTTCCTACTATTTACAATCCATGCACTCCATTACTTAGCAATCAAGAACAAGGACAGCCTTAAAACATAATTAGTGTTGATAACAATTAATTTTCCCACAGGGATTACAGCTATATAAATAAAAACTATAATGTGTTAAAAGTCTGCTTCTGTTTTGTGTTTCTTAAAGGAGGCTGTTAAAATGGGCAATTGGGACACTCTTATTTTAAGCATCCAGTGTTCACATCAAAAACTCCCAGGTTGATTATAGCACAGGTTCGTCGCAGGCTCAAGATCCTTCTACTCCGTCTCTACATGGTACCATAACCCAATCTTCAGAAGAGCTACCCCTGTTCAGCATTGCTCCATTTCCCACATGCGGCCTCTTGGAGTGAGATTGCCAATTTATTACTAAATTAGGGATATAAAATCCACTAGGAACTAGGTGGAGGCTGCCCATTTCATATGGATTTCTCCAGGCAATAGAGGGAGGAGATTTACCATCCAATGATCTGAACTGGATTTCAACCCAGGTCTGAGGGACACAAGGGCGGCATGCCAACCCATTGTGTTTCCAAGTCGCCTACTGGTACATTTGTGCTCTCTATTTGTAATGCTATTTCCATTTCAATGCTGCTGTTCCACACCTCTACTCAACCATTCTTGGCTGATTGCATCGCAGTAGATCTGCAATGGGGAGAACCTGGAACATGAAGATCAGAAGCATGACAATGTAGAATGGTGAAATCCATTGTCACCTTGTTCACAGAGACTGTTTTTCAGTTCAATCTTCTACCAAGATGCCACATGGATTTAACTAGTCACTTATTATAGTAGTCACTGTTGTAATGTAGGAAGCGCGGCAGCCAATTTGCGCACAGCAATGCGATAATGACCAGATAATCTGTTTTTAGTGATGGTTGGTTGAGGGATAAATATTGGCCCCAGGACACCAGGGAGAGAACTCCCCCCTGCTCTTCTTCGAAATGGTGCCAAAGGATCTTTTACGCCCACCTGAGAGAGCAGACGGGGGCCTCGGTTTAACGTCTCATCCAAAAGACGGCCCTCTGACAATGCAGCGCTAGATTATGTGCTCAAATCGCTGAAGTGGGACTTGAATTGACGCAGAGGGGAGAGTGCTACCAACTGAGCCACAGCCTGACACCTCATTAAGACCTTAGGACGTGGTGAGGGAGCAGGAGACGGCGGGGGAGTTGTGCACCGTGCTTCCACAATGCCACAATCACTGCCTGCGGACACTCCTCTGCTGATGGTAATAGGAACAGAGATCAACAATCTCTCCTTCTGCCATCTGCTGACTTCCGGATATGTCTCTCTCACTGGTACAGAAATTCGACAAACTGTTTTGTCCACTGAACCATGCAGTTTGACTAAAAAAAAATTTTTTAAATAGCTTCCCTCATTAAAAACTTCCCTCATTGAATAAATGTTTGCCTTTCCACTGGGAGCACCATTGCATTTATCCTATTTTACAATATTCCAGATATTCCTGCAGCGGCGAGATCAGCGATGGTAAATTTTGCGCGTCGATTTCGCCGTTGGGTAACTTACTCCACTCTATCCTGCATTTCTAATTTAGAATACGCCGCAACGAGCATACCGCAGGATCAGCAGCAGTGCAGCCCATGGCCTTTGCGTTTTCCATCGCTCCGTGGAACATTGCTGATACCTGGCTACGCGGTGGCGTTTAATGGGTTATTCATCAGCAATAGAAAACATACTTTTAAAGATTTCCCCACTATGGGCCCTGAATATAAGATAGTCACTAATAAATCCAATAAGGAATTCCGGAGAAACTTCTTTACCCAGAGAGTGGAACTCGCTGCCACATGGAGAAGGTGAGGCGAATAGCATAGATGCCTTTAAGGGGAAGCTAGGTAAGCACATGAGGGAGAAAGGAACAGGATATGTTGATAGGGTGAGATGAAGTAGGGTGGGAGGAGGCTCGTGTGGAGCACGAACACCGGCATGGACCAGTTGGGCCCAATGGCCTGTTTTTATGCTGTAAGTTCGACGTAGTTCTATGTAATACACTAACACATCGGAGGCCTCTTTTGACTTTAGGGCTGGAAGGGTGTGATACATTTGTCTTCGGCAGGATCAGATTAACCTTCCCGGTGAGAACCCGCATCCTTTAACCGATGTAACCACCTTGTCATTTTAAAGCAGGGGCCCCCCAGCTGCGCGACTAGTGGAATGAACTCTGACTTTAGCAGTTGCCCAGCATTAGATACATAACTGGAGAGAACCGGTAAATATGTGTTTGCTTCACCATCCTAACTCGGTCATGAGGAATTATAGCCTTTACATAAAATGGAGCTAAAGGTCATGACTAGTAACGCGCCTTCTGGCACCAACTACAGGCCGCATTGAAGATACAAAGAGCTGACCTCGGTGAAGGACAGATAGGACCACATGATCCTTTAATCACAAGGGTTTTTAGTATCCCAAGATCCTGATTCATCCTACAGTCAACCATCTTCCCAGAAGACATATTTTTACAGCAAGAAATGCAGTATTTGTGTTTGCACATAATCACAATCACCGGCTTGTACAAATAAATCAGGCTGCAGCCAGGTCACCACTGACATTATGGCGACAGCGGCAGCTATGTGAAAACTAGCTTAAATGCAGGAAAATCGCCGTCGCCATTGATATTAATGGTGGTGGAGCTATGATAATGACATTCTAACTGTTTTCGGCAATGGTAAAAGCCCTCAGACAGTGCAGCACTGGGAGTGTCAGCCTAGATTTTGTGCTCAAGTCTCTGGAGTGGGATTTGAACCCACAACCTTCTGAACCAGAGGTGAGGGTGCTACCCACTGAGCCACAGCTGACAGGAGAGGGAACCTATTATGTATGAAATTACACCGATGAGCCTTGTACTCTAAAACACTGTGGAACTATGCATTACAGACTGCACCACAGCCTTGTGTCAGCCGTGGCTCAGTGGGTAGCACTCTCACCTCTGAGTCAGAAGGTTGTGGGTTCAAGTCCCACTCCAGAGACTTGAGCACAAACATCTAGGTTGACACTGCAGTGCCAGTACTGAGGGAGTGCTGCACTGCTGTCTTTCGGATGAGACATTAAACCGAGGCCCCCATCTGCTCTCTCAGGTGGATGTAAAAGATCCCATGGCAAAATTTGAAGAAGAGCAGGGGAGTTATCCCTGGTGTCCTGGCCAATATTTATCCTTCAATCAACATAACAAAAAATGATCTGGTCATTATCACATTGCTGTTTGTGGGAGCTTGCTGTGCGCAAATTGGCTGCTGCGTTTCCTACATTACAACAGTGACTACACTTCAAAAGTACTTAAATTGGCTGTAAAGCATATTGGGACGTCCTGAGGTTGTGAAAGACACTGTATAAATGCAAGTCTTTATTTCTGTGCCAAGATAAGCTGCCTCATAAATGGAGATAGATAAATGGACACAGACGACAGGCTAGTCTATCATTCCAAAATATTGATTTGATAACACAGAACACAACCTGAAATGCTCCAAGGCGTGCAAAGTATGTGTAGTTGTGTCAGACACCTACACGAGATTGCTAACCAGCCTCTACCGGCCATTCTTCCCAGTCTGGATAAACAACTGAGCACAACTGTCTAAGCAGTGGAAGAACAGGTACAGCAAGGCACTCAAAGGCAGAGAGAGAACTGACTCGGGCAGGTTTCTGTGATTGCCGAGTCACCCGTAATATATCATTAGTGCATTGTTGGGTCGCCAGGAAGTGTCTCCAGGGTAAACAGCCAGCTCTGAACCCATCAACAAGTCATTAATAAGCTGCGATGAATGTCACCGTACGTCAAAACACGGCACAAACATGCCTAAAAAAAAAACCGGAATTACTCTCCAAACAGATCCAACAATACATATTGATAATGGGATAATAGAGGGTTTGCGGTGAGTTACAAGGCAGTAGCTGAACTGAGTAGTGGTGATGGTGTTGTAAACAGTAGTATCGGATTACAGTATTAAACTTACGGCCAGCTGTATGTTATTCTTTATAATATGCGCTCTATGTTTTTTTTTAAATAGCATTACTTTCACACTTTTCTATTATGGGGCAGCAATGCTGAATTCAGTTGAGGCAACAAAGCAGACCAAACCGTGTGTGGTATCTGGAATAATGAACAGCAAGTTGCTGGTCTTACAACAGTCAGGAGGTTTGTTTTTATCTACAGGGTATATATAAGCTGTTCACCGTATATATCTATTAAAAGTCTTGCATATAACGTGCACTTCCTGTGGGTGTCACACTTACTTCCTGTCACAGTTTTAGACGTCGAACTTTAGATCTCGTGCTTCACTATGTCCTCTAACGCACTGTGAGCAACACCGTGGGCAACCCGCGAACATTGCACTGAAAGAAAGATCCCCGAGAGCAAGTTCCAGACTGTAATTATAACCTCGATGTTTCAGCCGATGGTCATCCACAGCTCGAGCTTCGCACTTCAGGGGTGAGATTGAGCTGTGCGACTGTAAACGGGTTAATGCCTTTGTCAAGGTAGTAGACAGTGATATTTTATAAGAGTGGGCTAATGCTTTTGTTGCTAATATCGCACAGTACAATTCGAACCCCAGTCAGTTAAGTCACAGACAGATAGGGAGAGAGACTCTGAACCTGTACATGCTGCATTGGCAGGTCGATTCCATAGGCTGAATAAACTTTGCTAGGTTCTTTATTTTTGGTAGGCAAGGGTATCAAGGGTTACGGAACCAAGGCAGGTAGATGGAGTTAAGCTGCAGATCAGCCATGATCTAATTAAATGGCAGAACAGCTTCGAGGGGCCTGTTCCTGTTCCTATGTTTATGTCCTTATATATCGTCTTGATCAAGCATTTGACAAAAAGAAAAGCTGGATAACCAGTTACTGTTCATCGACTGCAAGTCTCTCATGTTCTCCAGCTAGCATCTGTGCATTCCCCTGCCTCACACGCAGAGATACAACCCCCAGTTTCACCAGAGAAAAATGGAACTGGGACAACTTGGTCTTGATAAGAGAGGTCCAGCACACCACAAAACCATTTGCATACGAGGCATAACATGAAGTGTAGATTCACCGGAAATTTAAAGGGAAGCATTAAGAGAACCTCTACCTCAGCAAAATGAAACCAGCTCCACTGGATAAAGGGGAAACATATCGGGGAGTGTTGGATTGCAGAAACCATCTCGGCCGATTGTACTGCTCATGGGTTATGCTGACTGTGCTGCAAGTGGTTGCTCTTTAATCTACATCTATCTGACGTGAATTTTGTTTCAACAGCATGTCCTGTGATCTATATTTTTAAAGACAATTTGTTTCTTTATGTTGTCTTTTTGGTTCCTCCACTCCTGATGTGTGAGACTGGCCACACTCCAGTGCCTCACCCTGGCGATCACTCTTCACGTGTGACTTTACACAGTGAGTGCAGACACTTTGGGGAAAGATTTTAAGCTGGAGTCCAGAACAAAGGGGGGCATAACTTTAAAATTAGAGCTAGGCCGTTCAGGGGTGATGTCAGGAAGCACTTCTTCACACAAAGGGTAGTGGAAGCCTGCAAGCTCAAGCCTGTTCTGCCATTCAATTAGATCATGGCTGATCTGTATCTCAACTCCATTTACCCGTCTTAGCATAGAATCATAGAATGGTTACAGCACAGAAGGAGGCCATTCGGCCCGTCGAGCCCATGCCGGCTCTCTGTAAGAGCACTTCAGCTAGTCCCACTCCCCCGCCCTTTCCCCGTAGCCCTGCAAATTTTTTTCCTTCAGGTACTTATCCAACTCCCTTTTGAAAGCCGTGATTGAGTCTGCCTCCACCACCCTATCAGGCAGTGAATTCCAGATCATAACTACTCGCTGCGTAAAAAAGTTTTTTCCTCATGTCGCCTTTGGTTTTTCTGCCAATCACCTTAAATTTGTGTCCTCTGGTTCTCGACCCTTCTGCCAATGGGAACAGTTTCTCTCTATCTACTCTGTCCAGATTTTGAACACCTCCATCAAATCTCCTCTCAATCTTCTCTGCTCCAAGTAGAACAACCCCAGCTTCTCCAGTCTATCAATGTAACTGAAGTCCCTCATTCCTGGTATCATTCTCGTAAATCTTTTCTGCACTCTCTCTAAGGCCTTCACATCCTTCCTAAAGTGCGGTGCCCAGAATTGGACACAATACTCCAGTTGGGGCCGAACCAGTATTTTATACAGGTTCATCATAATTTTCACGCTTTTGTACTCTATACCTCTATTCATAAAGCCCAGGATCCCGTAAGCTTTTTTAACTGCTTTCTCAACCTGCCCTGCCACCTTCAATGATTTGTGCACACATACCCCCGGGTCTCTCTGTTCATGCACCCCCTTTAGGATTGTACCCTTTAGTTTATATTTCCTCTCTTCATTCTTTCTACCAAAATGTATAATTTTGCACTTTTCTGCGTTAAATTTCATCTGCCACGTGTCCGCCCATTCCACCAGCCTGTCTATGTCCTCTTGAAGTCTATCACTCTCCTCCTCATTGTTCACTATACTTCCAAGTTTTGTGTCATCTGCAAATTTTGAAATTGTGCCCTGTACACCCACATCCAAGTCATTAATATATATCAAGAAAAGCAGTGGTCCGAGTACCGACCCCTGGGGTACACCACTGTGTACCTTCCTCCAGTCTGAAAAACAACCGTTCACCACTACTCTGTTTCCTGTCACTTAGCCAATTTTGTATCCATGCTACCACTGTCCCTTTTATTCCATGGGCTTCAACTTTGCTAGCAAGCCTATTATGTGGCCCTTTGTCGAATGCCTTTTGGAAATCCATGTACACCACGTCAACCGCATTGCCCTCATCAACTCTCTCGGTTACCTCATCAAAAAACTCGATCAAGTTGGTTAAACACGATTTGCCTTTAACAAATTGGTGCTGGCTTTTGTTAATTAATCCACACTTGTCCAAGTGACTGTTAATTTTGTCCCAGATTATCGTTTCTAAAAGCTTCCCCAAGGTTAAACTGACTGGCCTGTAGTTGCTGGGTTTATCTTTACACCCTTTTTTGAACAAAGATGTAACATTTGCAATTCTCCTTCCTCTGGCACCACCCCCATTTCTAAGGAGGATGGGAAGATTATGGCCAGTACCTCCGCGATTTCTTCCTTCACTTCCCTCAGCGTCCTAGGATGCATCCCATCTGGTCCAGGGGACTTATCTACTGTAAGTACAGCCAGCCTTTCTAGTACCTCCTCTTTGTCAATTTTTATCCCGTTCAGTATCTCCTCTACCTCCTCCTTCACTATGTCTATGGCAGCATCCTCTTCCTTGGTGAAGACAGATGCAAAGTACTCATTTAGCACCTCAGCCATGCCCTCTGCCTCCATGCGTAGGTCTCCTTTTTGTTCCCTAATCGGCCCCACCCCTCCTCTTACTACCCGTTTACTATTTATACGCCTATAGAAGACTTTTGGATGACCTTTTATGATATCCTTACCTAACAAAAATCTATCGATCTCAGTTTTGAAATTTTCAATTGACCCCCAGCCTCAACGTCTTTTTGGGGAAGAGAGTTCCAGATTTCCGGGAAACTGATGGGATCGGGTGCAGCGCTGGTTTTACATCCCGCCCGATTTCACTCTACATTGAAGTCAGTGGAGAGTAATGTTGGGCGGAGTGTTAAACCAGCGTTCCACCTGATCCCATGGGTTTCTTGCCCGCCGAGTTAGGTTAAAATGACCCCCTTTTGACCACAGCGAGTATCCTAGCCGAGGACTCTCTCGTCCTTGGCCAATACCCACAAACCTCCAGGAAGGGGTCGCTGGATCTTGAGCAGGAACCTGAGCCAGAACCACTGTTGATGCTTTTTCTCTCCCAAGCCTAGAGGCAATGAGTTCAAGTGCAGTGCGTCCACCACCATCCTAGGTGAGATCAGCAAGCTCAGCACAGGCGAGGGACTGAACCTACAGCACCTCCTGATCTATGTGGCTCAGTTCCACACCGCACGGTGCATTTACCAAACTGCGTGCTGAGAGCAGCTTGTTGTCATCTACAAAGGTTTCTGCGTCCCGTTTTTTTTTGCAAAGGAAGGAGAACGGTTGGGTTCATGCTCTTGGTCCAGAAGCTGGTGGCTTTGGAAGTTCAGTCCGATGACAGGCTTCTTGTCCGTGTTAGAAGAGAGTGCGAGAAAGGGAATGATAGAAAATGGTGGGTGCATGCTGAAGAGGAAAGCAGCAGGAAATAACAGTCAGGCCACTGATAAACAGCAACAGGGCATAGAGCCAGGTGCAGTAGAACTGTGAACCACCCTAAGCAAACACTGTTGTATAACTTCCACTCCTGTGGCAGGGTAACTCTTGTTGTCATGCATCCGGTAGCCTGAGCAATAGCTAAAGTTCAATGCATTCTTTTCCCAATCAGTTCTGAGATGCATATTTAACTGACTGATGCCAAGGCTGCTACTTTCTTTATCGAGTTTCCATTAACATAAGAGGACTATGCGTTTGGAAACGCCATTGCTTGAACATATGAACAGGAGCAGGCCATTCAGCCCCTCGAGCTTGTTCCACCATTCAATTAGATCATGGCTGATCTGTATCTCAACTCCGTTTACCCGCCTTGGATCCATATCTACCCTTACCTAGCAAAAATCTATCGATCGCAATTTTCAAATTTTCAATTGACCCCCCCCAGCCTCAACAGCTTTTTGTGGGGAGAGAATTCCAGATTTCCACCACCCTTTGTGGGAAGAAGGGCTTCTTAACATCACCCCTGAGCGGCCTGGCTCTCATTTTAAGGTTATGCCCCCTTGTTCTGGACTCCCCCCACCAGAGGAAATAGTTTCTCTCTATCTACCCTATCAATTTCTTTAATCGTCTTAAACACCTCAATTAGATCACCCCTTAATCTTCTCCACTCGAGCCAGAAGGACTGGGTGGTGTAGTGAATTAGGGACTGGCCTTTTAGCTTGGGACCATGGGCTGAAATCCAACCCAAACTGAAGGTTTCTTCTCCCTGCTGGCAGTAAGACTACGACATGAAATGACTTGGAGTGGTCATAACCCAGAGTCCCCGTCATGTCCACAGGACGACCCAAAAACACTTTACGGCCAAGGAGTTACTTTTGACATGTAGTCGCTGTTGCAATGTTGGTGACAGCCAATTTGTGCACAAAAAGTGATGAGCTCGACAAGCAGATAAACCGGTTTTACTGATGTTGCTGAGGGATAAATATTGGGCCAGGACACCCGGGGGAAAACTCCCCTGCTCTTCTTCAAATAGTGCCGCGGGAGAGAGGGCAGACCATTTAACTCAGTTTAACATTTTCAACCTTCAAACGGAACCTCCGACAGTGCAGCGGAGAGCTCCCTCAGTTCTGCACTGGAGTGTCAGCTTAGATCGTAGGGTCATGCAGCACAGAAGGAGGCCATTCGGCCCATCGCGCCTGTGCCGGAATTTCAAGTGGGGCTTGAACCCACCACTCTGAGAGAGGCGTGATGGTACTGCCACTGAGCCAAGGCTGACACTTGCTGGAAAAACTGCCCTTAATTTGGCAATCTCATTGAGAAAATCCACAGGAGGGCTGCCGGAAGGAACTGAAGAATTCACACTGGTACAGCAGGGACGCTCTTCCGAAGTGGAGGCTAGAGCACCCTATCGAAGGGGGCTTTACTCTGCATGGAAACAATGCTATGCCTCACCTCGGAGTGTTTGAGGTTGACACTGGGTACCCGAAATAGGAAAGTGTTTCAATCCCCAGCACTAAAAACCCTCAGCTTGACAAACATAGAAACATAGAAAAATAGGAACAGGAGTAGGCCATTCGGCCCTTCGAGCCTGCTCCGCCATTCAATATGATCATGGCTGATCCTCTATCTCAATACCATATTCCCCCTCTCTCCCCCATACCCCTTGATGCCTTTTGCGTCTAGAAATCTATCTATCTCCTTCTTAAATATATTCAGTGACTTGGCTGCCACAGCCTCCTGTGGTACATAAGGACATAAGAAATAGGAGCAGGAATAGGCCACTTGGCCCCTCGAGCCTGCTCCGCCATTCAATAAGATCATGGCTGATCTTGGGCTCAAAGCCACTTCCCCGCCCGCTCCCCATAACCCTTCACTCCCTTATCTTGCAAAAATTTGTCTATCTCCACTTTAAATGTATTTAATGACCCAGCCTCCACAGCTCTCTGGGGCAGAGAATTCCACAAATTTACGACCCTCTGAGAGAAGAAGTTCCTCCTCATCTCAGTTCTAAAAGGGCGACCCTTTATTCTGAGACTGTGCCCCCGAGTGATAGAGAATTCCACAGGTTCACCACCCTCTGAGTGAAGAAATTTCTCCTCATCTCAGTCCTAAATGTCCTACCCCGTATCCTGAGACTGTGACCCCTGGTTCTAGACTCCCCCCCCAAGCCAGGGGAAACATCCTCCCTGCATCCAGTCTGTCTAGCCCTGTCAGAATTTTAAACAAGCACAACATTTAACGAGTTATTGCACCATTTGGGAGTTAAACCACAGCAGCTGAGCAGACACTTGATGAACGGGTGAATCCTTTTTATTGCTCACTTTCTGCAGTCAATAAATACAGTGTGTTGTTGACGTGCGGTCGAACTGAGCAATGTCATGTCATTCATAAAACACTTCCTTACAACTAAGCCTGGGACAAATTATACGACCATAATTAAACAGTAGCAGGATGAAATGTGATGTGTATTTATGCACCAACTGTACCATGTATTATTTATACAGTAGCCCATCATGCCCGCAGACACCTCAAACAATGGTTACTGGGGCTACGTCCGTCAAAGGAAATAATACCAGTAACGCTCCCTCAGTACTGCACTGGAGTATCAGTTTGGATTATTGAATCATACAGCACAGAAGGAGGCCATTCGGCCCATTGCGACTGTACCGGAAATATAGACCCCCGTCTGCTGCGTGTTCCCCACCTCACGTCCCACCTCCTATTCTATTGTTACTGGCAGAGCTTCCAGCCACCACCTCCCTCCACTCTGGAACTCTTTTCCTAAACACTTCTGCTGTGTCAACTCTCCACCCTTCCCCCACCCCCACCCCCCCAATCTTCAAAAGTCTCCTCAAAAAACATAATTTCTCTCTCACTTTCTGCTCAGTGTCCTCCAGTCACCTGTAAAGTGATTAAGCCTGTTTTTATTCGAGCCTGGGCAGTGGGCACTGCTGGCAAGGGCTAGTATTTAGTGCCCATTCCTAATTGCCTTTGAGAAGGTGGTGGTGAGCTGCCTTCCTTGAACCGCTGCAGTCCGTGTGGTGAAGGTACTCCAACAGTGCTGTTAGGGAGGGAGTTCCAGGATTTTGACAGTTTTGTCGTAGCGGTTTTACTACAACAGACTGGCTTGCTGGGCCATTTCAGAGGGCAGTTAAGAGTCAACCACATTGCTGTGGGTCTGGAGTCAAAGACCGGGTAAGGACGGCAGATGTCCTTCCCTCAACCAGATGGGTTTTTACGACAATCCGATAGTTTCATGGATTACTGATACTAGCTTTTTATTCTAGATTTATTCAATTGAAGTTAAATTCCCCAGCTGCCGTGGTGGGATTTGAACGCACGTCCCTGAGATCATTAGTCCAGGCCTCTGGATTACTACGATAGCAAAATACTGCGGATGCTGGAAATCCGAAATAACAACAGAAAACGCTGGAAAAACTCAGCAGGCCAGGCAGCATCCGTGGAGAGAGAAACAGAGTTAACGTTTCAGGTCGAAGAGTTCTGACGAGAGGTCTTCGACCTGAAACGTTAACTCTGTTTCTCGCTCCACGGATGCTGCCTGGCCTGCTGAGTTTTTCCAGCATTTTCTGTTGTTATCTCTGGATTACTAGTCCAGTAACAGAGCCACGATGCTACCGTACCCGGTGAGCTCATTTGCTTTGTGAAGGCACTATCCAAGCGTAAACTGCTACTAATGCTGATTGTGTACTGTTTCATGGAAGGAGTTCAGCGAAGATTCACAAGGCTGATACCTGGGATGGCAGGAATGACATATGAGGAGAGATTGGGTCGATTGGGCTTATACTCGCTGGAGTACAGAAGAATGAGAGGGGATCTCATCGAAACATATAAAATTCTGACAGGTCTGGACAAACTAGATGCAGGAAGAATGTTCCCGATGGTCGGAGAGTCCAGAACCAGGGGTCATAATCTAAGGATAACGGGTAAGCCATTTAGGACAGAAATGAGGAAGAATTTCTTCACCCAGAGAGTGGTGAACCTGTGGAATTCTCTACCACAGAAGGCAGTAGAGGCCAATTCTTTAAATATATTCAAGAAGGAGTTGGATATATTTCTTAAGGCTAAAGGGATCAAGGGATATGGGGAGAAAGCAGGTACAGGGTACTGAGTTTGGATGATCAGCCATGATCTCATCGAATGGCGGAGCAGGCTCGAGGGGCCGAATGGCCTACTCCTGCTCCTATCTTCTATGATTCTATGATTCTATGTTTCGTTATTGTGTACTGTTTTTCTCTACGCAGTCAGATGTAGGCGTGAAACGTTTGAAATGAATACGATCTGAGTGCACGTGAGGTTGTATTGCTGTATCGCACAGCTGATGTGGTTATGAAGCTGAAATCACCGGCACAGTTCATTCACTGAAACAGAAACTGTAAGATGCTATTACAACGCTGGGTTCCAAACTGGAGATGCTTGATTACAGCCAGGAGTGCTCAGCCTAGCCACTATGCAAAGACGGTAGCATAGTGGCAACGTTACTGGACTAGTAACCCAGTAGGTCCGAGACTAATAAGGCGTGAAACAAGAGTTCTAAATCCCACCATGGCAGCTGTGGAATTTAAACACAATTAAATAAATAAATGTGGAATAAAAAGCTAATATCAGTAATGGTGACTCTGTCGCTATCAGATTGTTGTAAAAAGCCATCTGGTTCACTAATGTCCTTGAAGGAAGTCTGCTGGCCGATATGTGACTCCAGACCCACAGCAATGTGGTTGACTCTTAACTGCCCTCTGAAGCGGCTGTGCAGGGCAATTAGGGATGGGCAATAAATGCTGGTGTTGCCAGTGACACCCACATCACGTGAATTAATTTTTTTTAAAGAGCACATTAGTCAATGTGTGCATTAGAATGGAAATCGGCTTCCTCTCCAGCTCTTCTAAGGACACTGACTTGGGCTGCTCTGAGGTTCTCTGGATGCCAGACTCCCTCCAATATCTCGCCCAGGTGGGCTTCCTTCATGTGAGTCTGGAGAGCGAGTGTCGACAGGCTATATGGGCCAATCTTGTCTAAACAAAAAAATAAAAAAATCCTTACACAGGGCGCAGTTAAATCCATTTAACGGACCCAGGAATTATAATTTAAGTAAACTCCTCACAGAAGCAAATCTCTACCAAGACCTGGGTCATTGTCCAACTCATGCACTGTTTCTACTGGCCCACCCTGAGATGATCTAATACTTAAATCTGCATTTGGGATATCCCATTCAGCATTTGCATCACAGAATGTACGCTGGGCACCCAGAGAAAGCACAATGTTGATATTTTAAAATGGTTGAAACTGCGCAGTTTGAGCTTTATTTAAGCTTAGTTCATCTGATGGGCACTCTCGCCGCCTCTGCATTTTGTGTTGTCTTAAGGCCTACTCCAAGCCTTGAGCTCCCAATCTGGGTATTCCAGTGTTTTCCCCTGCCTTTTTTAAAATTTTATTTCCTATTTTCAACGTTAATCTAGGCTGACACTTCTGTGCAGAACTGAACAGGTGCTGCACTGTCGGCGCTGCCATCCTTTGGATGAGGTATTAAATTGAGGTCCCGTCTGCCTGTTCGGGTGGTTTGGTGTATGTTAAAGGCCTCATGACACTACTTGAAGGACAACAGGGAGCGCTCCAGGCTGTTGCTTTTGCCTACATAATCATAGTCACTGCACTTTAAAGTAATTAATAGTATGTCCAGCATTTTCAAATGTGTTTTTTTTCTCCTCTTGCGATATGGACAACTCTGGCAAGGCAGTATTTATTGCCCATTCCTTCTTGCTCCGAGGCCATTAGACATCAACCACATGGCATGGACCTGAAGTCACATCTAGGCCAGACCATGTAGGGGTGGCTGGTTTCCTCCCCTAAGGGGCAGGAGTGAGCCAGTTGGGTTTTTATGACATACCGACATCTTTTATGGTCATTCCTTGGTGCTTTTTTTTTCATTTGTTCCTGGGATGTGGGCGTCGCTGGCAAGGCCAGCATTTATTGCCCATCCCGAATTGCTCTCGAGAAGGTGGTGGTGAGCCGCCTTCTTGAACCGCTGCAGTCCGTGTGGTGAAGGTGCTCCCACAGTGCTGTTAGGGAGGGAGTTCCAGGATTTTGACCCAGCGACGATGAAGGAACGGCCGATATATTTCCAAATCAGGATGGTGTGTGACTTGGAGGTGGTGATGTTCCCATGCGCCTGCTGCCCTTGTCCTCCTAGGTTGTAGAGGTCGCGGGTTTGGGAGGTGCTGTCGAAGAAGCCTTGGTGAGTTGCTGCAGTGCATCTTGTAGATGCTAGCCCACAAGTTACCTGATTTATTCCTTTCAATTTCACAACATGCCATGGTGGAATTTAAACTCATGAACCTCATGTTACCCAGTACCTCAACCAAGCTTCGGAGAGATGTGATCAGGTCTTGTATAAATGCAAGACTTCTCTTTGTTCTGCTTACTTTACGTGCCTGATGTAACAAACAGGCCACCATTCAGTTAAGTCTTTGAGGCAACTACTTTCTATGACACGATATACTACCACGAATGTCAGTTGTGGCTCAGTGGGTAGCACACTCACCTCTGAGTCAGAAGGTTGTGGGTTCAAGTCCACTTCAGGGACTTGAGCACATAAAGCTAGGCTGACACTCCCAGTGCAGTGCTGAGGGAGAGCTGCACTGTCAGAGGTGCCGTTTTTCGGATGAGATGTTAAACCTGCTCTCTCAGGTGGACGTAAAAGATCCCATAGCCACTATTTCGAAGAAGAGCAGGGGAGTTCTCCCCAGTGTACCTGGCCAATATTTATCCCTCAACCAACATAACAAAACCAGATTATCTAGTCATTATCACATTGCTGTTTGTGGGAGCTTGCTGTGAACGAATTGGCTGCCACGTTTCCCACATTACAACAGTGACTACACTTCAAATAGTACTTCATTGGCTGTGAAACGCTTTGAGACGTCCGGTGGTCGTGAAAAGCGCTATATAAATGCAAGTCTTTCTTTCTTTATGCAGAACTCCCTACAGCATTAGTAGGCTCCAGTATAAGAGGGAAAATATTGCTGCTGATGAAATTCACAGTAACTGATAAAACACAAGAATCTCCGTTCATCAATAAAATATCTCTCTGCCTCTATTAAAGGAACAGGTCACAAACTAATTAAGAAATGTAAGGCAAAGCTTTACGGGCTTTAGATAATGATTAAACAATGTGTCCAACACAAGAGCTTCCCTCTATAGGTCAGTGGATATGTTGGGAGGAATATAAAAAAAATACCCCTCTAATTAAACCAGTCTGGGACCCTGTCAACATGTTTAAATTACAGTTGCAAATTGGATAGTATCCGTTGACTTATCTTCCTCCCCCGGAGACCGAGGGAACCAATCAGACAGCACCTTGCCCCAGGCCATTCTTAAACAATTCCAAGAGGGCGGGTCAAGAGTGGCCCCTGCTTGTCATCAGCAGATCTCCTGGCCACCCTCCCAGTTGGAGAACGTTACTTGATATATAGGAAGGCCTTGAGAGGTTGGGGGGGGGGGGCAACTTGAAGGAGGAAAGAAAAATAGTGTTTAAAGCAACCGGGACCAAAGAAAAGGTTATTTTCTTACGGCTAGGGTGACCATATTTTCTAAACCGAATCCGGGGACACACAGGGTGGGAGGAGAGCAAGGTAGCCAAGACGGAAAATGCAGGATGCGCGGTGTAGCGGGGCACGAATATTTAGCAGCCTATTATATTTTTAACAGTTGCACGTATACAGTACAAATGCAAAAACAAATGTGCATATAATAATCGCGGATGTGATGTCACACTATTGAAGCGCATTCAGACACCGTTTATAATGAATACAGTAACACTGTTCAGTCCATTTGACCTGAAGCTGTGATTCTGTCTAACGGTATGATATGCAGATATTCCATTGAATACGGCTTCTAGTCTATTCGGGGACGAGTTTCGTGAACCGAGGATTCTTCAAGGGGTCCATTGTTTGCCCCGGGGACACAGTACCTCATCTGGGGACTGTCCCTGGAAAACAGGGTCGTATGGTCACCCCACTTAAGGCTGCTACTGAAAAGACACAAACAGATTATTTTGCAAGAAGTTGCGGGAGTGGAGGTTAGATGAACAGGTTTTACCGCTAGCTTTCACCTGTCATCCATTACTGAACGACTGGTGTCAGATCAAGTCAAGGTACTGGGACTATTATTAACCGTGCTGGTGGGGGAGGGGCACGTCCTCTCATGAGCAGGGCTGTACATCTTTCACGGAATTCAGGCCCTGAAACGTCGCAACCCGATGATTTGTGGCAGAAGTGGGGGGGGGGGGGGGTTCTTCCCCGTGGATTCGGCAGACATGATGGTGTTTGATGGCTTTGTCCCTCATTTCATGGAGCCTTAGGCACAGCCCGAATGTCAGGAGAGAGGACTCCACGCTCCCCTCCCTCTCTGCAGTCAAACCTCCTCAACTAACAGACTCGTTTTTAATTTTAGAAATCAGCTTTTTATATTGTTCATTTTTTTTGCCGATAAAATTATTTGCCGCACGAGGCTAAAGTTTTTATTTTTTTTAAATTCCCCGATCATGACCTCTCACCTGTGATTCGGGTTGCCAACCCTCCAGGAATGACCTGGAGTCTCCAGGAATTAAAGAAAAACCACAAGAGCATTAAAAAAAGGAATCGTGTGGCTTTTATTTCATTTTCTCTGAATACGTGCGTCTAAATTTCGTCTGATTTCGCTCCGGTGAAACGCCTCGGGACGTTCTTATACGTTAAAGGCACTATATAAATGCAAGTTGTATAAAGTATTGGAGATGGGACAGCCAAGAACCATTCGATGGATTAATGAAGAGTCTGTTTACTTTCCAATTGGCCGGCATGGGAAGGCGGGGCGTCACGAGGATGGGCGTGTCAGGTGACTAATCAGGTGTGTGGGGAGGGGGGGGGCGGGTCGAGTGGAGGCAGGAAGCCAGGTGATGAAGCCTCCAGGAATGCGTCAAATCACAGTTGGCAACCCCCCTCGCTGCCATCTGTCCTCAGCCGCCCTCAGGCAACACGCGTTATATGTAAAATAACAACAGAAAACACTGGAAACACTCAGCAGGCCAGGCAGCATCCGTGGAGAGAGAAACAGAGTTAACGTTTCAGGTCGAAGACCTTTCGTCAGAACTGGAAATAGCAGGAAATGAAATAGATTTAAGGCCAGGATAAAGCTGGGAAAAGGGGGAGGGGATGAAAGAACACAAGGAGAGATTAAGAGACATTGAGAGATAATCAAGGCAAGAGGAGGTGGTAATGTGACAGGTTGAGGCTAAAAGAAGTGTGAAATGCACTGGCAGAATGAAGGACAGCTGCCAGCTTCTGGGAGGGGAAAAAAAAGGCCAAACAAAAGGGTGGATGAAAAAATAAAAGATAAATGTGATAGGGGCTGAGGTTATGATCTAAAATTGTTGAACTCGATATTGAGTCCAGAGGGCTGTAGGGTACCTAAACGAAAGATGAGGTGCTGTTCCTCGAGCTTACGCTGCGCTTCCGTAGAACAGCGTAATAGGCCGAGGACGGTGAGGTCAGAGTGGGAGTGGAGGATTTCCAGCATCTGCAGTATTTTGCTATCGTAACGCGTTATATGTAATTCACCCTATAAATCACCTGTAGCGTGGACAGTAAGCTGGGGCTGCGTAGTTCCCACACACCCTCCCCTTCCAGTGCAGGCTGCTACTGTATGTCGAAGGAAAACAGGAGAGTGCTGGCAGCCCAGTCGGTTAAAATCCAATGAACCAGCTTTCCACCTGTTCTCGCCACACACTTATCATCCTGCACGTACACGGCTAGGCAGGGCGAAGTCCAAAGTTTTATTTGTTCGCTTTTAAGCATGCAGAGGAGGATCGTGCAAACTCCGCTAATTCCCGACAAAGGGAAAAGTCCAGCGGAGGGAGTACAGCTCGGCAGGCTAACCAACAAATTAAGAAACTGTTTATTAAAGACGAGGCGTTTTTATTTTTCCTGCGGTTTCTCAAGGGAGCGATCTACTGAGCATCAAACTATCCCTTAAAATCCCAAATCATTATAAGTCTATAGCTGCCGACAAGGTTAAAATCCAGTAATTAAGTACCTATCTATTTATATCCTTTAGAGCTCTTCTGGTATGTGAATCCCTACTTAATTTAAGAAGAATTATTAAAAAGATTTTTTATCAGCTTGGGATATTTAAAGGGACATTGCCACCAGTTTGTCCTGTGAGGACATGGTTGTCCTTTGAGGAGAGATTGAGTAGATTGGGCCGACACTCTCTGGAGTTTAGAAGAATGAGAGGTGATCTCATTGAAACATACAAGATTCTGAGTGGGCTTGACAGGGTAGATGCTGAGAGGTTGTTTCCCCTGGCTGGAGAGTCTAGAACTAGGGGGCATCGTCTCAAGATAAGGGGTCGGCCATTTAAGACTGAGATGAGGAGAAATTTCTTCACTCAGAGGGTGGTGAATCTTTGGAATTCTCTACCCCAGAGGGTTGTAGATGCTGAATCATTGAGTATATTCAAGGCTGAGATAGACAGATATTTGGACTCTAGGGGAATCAACGGATATAGAGATCGGGCGGGAAAGTGGAGTTGAGGTTGAAGATCAGCCATGATCTTATTGAATGGCGGAGCAGGCTCGAGGGGCCGCATGGCCGACTCCTGCTCCTATTTCTTAAGTTCTTATATTTTGCAAAGTACTTAGCAAGTTCATATAATGATACAACGGGTGGTGCATGACACTGTCACACGCTGCCAGCTTTTAAATTAAACAGATCTCTTGGGGCAGTGCTCACAGTGAGTTCCCGGAGCCCTTGCTGTTTGACAACAATAAGGGTGCTGGCAAAGTGTGATGTGGAAAGTGTGATGAGGGTAAAGTGTGGCGCTTGGATCCCCGGAGCCTCAAAATGGCGGCCGCCTGTCCGCCGCGGGTACGGGCGACCGGTGCCCTCTGCCGACCGGCTGCCCAAAAGGGACGACGCGGCATCCATTCCCACTGTTGGCATCATGGCAACGTAAGTACGGTGGGCTGCTGACTCCGATGGCACAGAGACCCACCAAGAAGTGGCTTTTCTCCCTGCTGATGGGGCAAAGCACAAGGTGGTAACAAACGGAAACAGGTTCCTGCTGACAGCGGGACACCGTGGGCTGCCATTTTGTTCCGGTGGTACGCAAGTGGAACTCTCGCAGCAAGTGAAAGTCATGAACACACCACGGAGACAGGTGTCCCGGCGGGGCGGCTTCCTGAGAAAGGGCAACGGGAGCGTGTATTTTGCTGGACTGCCACAGACGTGTTTTCTCTGGTCTCCGTGGTTGGCATGTTTCGCCCTTTTACACTTCTTTGAACTCTAGGGGAATCAAGGGATATGGGAATCGGGCA
Source organism: Squalus acanthias (assembly GCA_030390025.1). Taxonomy (NCBI): domain Eukaryota; kingdom Metazoa; phylum Chordata; class Chondrichthyes; order Squaliformes; family Squalidae; genus Squalus; species Squalus acanthias. The sequence continues at coordinate 5,698,859 of CM059438.1, read as the reverse complement.
GGAAAGTGGAGTTGAGGTCGAAGATCAGCCATGATCTTATTGAACGGCGGAGCAGGCTCGAGGGGCCGTATGGCCTGCTCCTGCTCCTATTTCTTATCTTCGGAAGTTCTATTCTCACTCGTTTATTCCCCTCCCATTCTCTGTTGGCCAGTCTTCACTGGGTACGATTTCACCCTCTGGTGTCCCCCCCCCCAAGAGGCCACTATTCAGCAGTGAGCCTCAATGGTGAGCCTCATTGGAACGCATGAAGCAAAACACCAAAACACCGACTCGACAAGCCGAATGGCCTGTTCCTGTGCTGTCACATTCCGCCAGCACCAGCCGGCTGTTCAACTCTGCGGGGCATCACAGTCAAGCCTGAACCCGGCCTCTGCACCTGTGCATTTTCCAGACGGGGATCATTGGAAAGCGAAAGAGGAGGAAGAACTTCGGGTTTATTTCCCTCTTCCTAAACCCAAGGTACTGAGGCCAACTGGAGAGTCCCCACTGCCACCCAGCACAGAAAAAAAAAACAGATGATCTGGTCATTTATCTCATTGCTGTTTGTGGGAGCTTGCTGTGCACAAAATGGCTGGCCCGTTTCCAACATCACAACAGTTGACTACACTTCAAAAAGGGTTTCATTGGCTGTAAAGGGCTTTGGGACGTCCTGAGATAAAAACAGGAAATACTCAGCACGTCATGCAGCGTCTGTGGAGCGTACCGAGGCTGTGAAAGGCACTGTGGAAACCGCGAGTTCTTGCTTGTCTTTCAGATTGGGAACTGAACCTGGGACATTCCAGCTCCACGTGCCTTAACTACTCACCGGATGAACCGGCCAAGGTGTTAAGCGAGCAACGTTCCCGCTAACCCGCGCCGGCGGGGCGGCCCGCGCAGTCATCCGCGGGGGGGTCCCGCGCGGGCCGCTTGCCGGCTTTTGCACCGTAGGTACCGCGCGGGCGCAAATATTTGAACGGGCCTGCGCATTGGGGGGGAGGCAGGCCCGTGCGGGAGGCCGTGCGGTTTACGGGGGACGACGCTGTACGGGAGGCCGGGCTTTTGTCCTTCGAGGCTGTTGGTTCGGTAACATGGCCATTGATTGTGTAACCGGCAGGCCGCTTGTGATGTCAGTGCTGGGTCAAGGTTGACGTGGAGTGTTTGTTCTCCAGCTGACTGGGCCCAGCAGCTTGGAAGCATAAAAAAACACACGCACGCACGCACACACGCACACAAACTGCAGCAATGGGGTTCTGAGAGATGCTGGTGAGCCTGGCAGCGCCGACTCCTCCTTTACAACACTTCGGATTAAGTGGCCAGTCAGTAGGACTGGATAGGCTGGGTTTGTTTTCCTTGGAACAGAGGAGGCTGAGGGGAGACCTTTATTGAGGTGTATAAAATTATGAGGGGCCTAGATAAAGTGGATAGAAAGGACCTATTTCCCTTAGCAGAGGGGTCAAAAACCAGGGGGCACAGATTGAAAGTAATTGGTGGAAAGTTTAGAGGGGATTTGAGGGGAAATTTCTTCACCCAGAGGGTTGTGGGGGTCTGGAGCTCACTGCCTGAAAGGGTGGTAGAGGCAGAAACCCTAACCACATTTAAAAAGCACTTGGATGTGCACTTGGGATGCTGTAACCTGCAGGGCTACGGACCAAGAGCTGGGAAGTGGGATTAGGCTGGATAGTTCTTTGTTGGCCGGCACGGACACGATGGGCCGAAATGGCCTCCTTCCGTGCTGTGACTTTCTCTGATTCTATGACATCCTCCCTCCCTTTGATGTCTATAACAACGTCTTGGGTCAAGACACCAGAGGGTGACGGGTCCCGATTTAACTCTTTGGCCACCGAACAGAATTTGCCCTTTGTTAAAGCCTCCCTGCTTGCACGACCTCTGGAGATGGTCGGAAACTTCTGAATGAGTTATACCCTTACATTCAATCTCTACTGTATTACCTCATTTGCACAATACAGCGAACAAATGCAAAAACCTATATAATCCTAATTTACTGCTACACAGAGCTCTCAAAGGAATAATAGAATCATTGATACAAATGCCGGCTTGGAGCGAGGAGTAATATTACCCAAGGGACGACGGATATGAATAGGATGATATTATAATACCTCAGAGCTAACGACTGACAGCTTTATTGCACATTCAAGGTCACTTTATCATTCCCAAGGGTCAGACAACCAGAAAACTGCCGGCAATATTTTCTTATTACTATATCCTCATTATATTAAACCTTAACGAAAACCTGAGAATGTTTTTAGTCACTTCAAGTTGCTGTCCTAGTTCCCTTAGTGAGAAACCTAGGTGAAGAGCTGGTGTCCATACATTGCAAGACGTCACCTAGGTTGGAAGCAGAAGACAAAGGAAAGCCAAAGGCTTCTGGAGTTTTGAGGTCCTAAGAAGGAATGAGGTACAGTAGGAGACTATGTGTAGATGTTAGTTGTGGCTCAGTGGGTAGCGCTCTCGTCTCTGAGTCAGAAGGTTGCAGGTTCCCAGTCCCACTCCAGAGACTTGAGCGCAAAAATCTAGGCTGACACTCCCAGTGCAGTGCTGAGGGAGCGCTGCATTGTTGGGGGTGCCGTCTTTCGGATGGGACGTTAAACCGAGGCCCTGCCTGCCCTTTCAGGTGGACGTAAAAGATTCCATGGCTTTATTTCGAAGAAGATCGGGGGAGTGCTCCCCAATGTCGTGGCCAATATTTATCCCTCAACTAACAAACCATCACTAAAAAAAATAAAATGATCTGGTCGTCATCACATTGCTGTTTGTGGGAGCTTGCTGTGTACAAAATGGCTGCCGCGTTTCCTACATTACAACAGTGACTACACTTCAAAAGTACTTCATTGGCTGTAAAGCGCGTTGGGACATCCTGAGGCTGTATAAATGCAAGTTCTTTCTTTCTTGATGAGACTTGATTTCAACACAGCAAAACTGCAGAGAGAAGAGAGAGCTGATCGGATGGCACACTGCACCTTGGGAGGAGCAAGAGAGGAAAGTTCAGCAGAGAACTATCATTAAAATAAGACAAGAAAGCAGCTAACTCAGCATAGACCCTGGACAGATCGAACCTTAGCCCCTTTCTGGTCTGTAAGACTCAGTATCGTACTTAACTAAGAAAGCTGTCACAACGTAGCTCGCCATGTATAACATTATGAGGGGCCCAGATAGAGTGGGTAGGAAGGACCTATTCCCCTTAGCAGAGGGGTCAATAACCAGGGGGCATCGATTTAAAGTAATGGGGAGAAGGATTAGAGGGGATTTGAGGAGAAATCTTTTCACCCAGAGGGTGGTGGGGGTCTGGAACTCACTGCCTGAAAGGGTGGGAGAGGCAGAAACCCTCATCACATTTAAAAAGTACTTGGATATGCACTTGAAGTGCTGTAACCTACAGGGCTATGGACCAAGAGCTGGAAAGTGGGATTAGGCCGGATAGCTCTTTTTCGGCCGGCACAGCCACGATGGGCCGAATGGCCTCCTTCTGTGCCGTAAGCTTCTATGACACTGAGGGATGGGCAAGAGGTAAGAGAGGGAGGGCCTATCAGATAGCAAGCTTATAGTTGCATCCAGTGTAGGGAGGCGATAATGGTGTCAGAAAAGCCTCACCACAGGTAAAAAGAAAAAAGACTTGCATTTATATAGCGCCTTTCACGACCACCAGACGTTCCAAAGTGCTTTACAGCCAATGAAGTAATTTTGAAGTGCAGTCACTGTTGTAATGTGGGAAACGCGGCAGACAATTGCACACAGCAATCTCCCACAAACAGCAATGTGATAATGACCAGATACTAATCTGTTTTTAGTGATGTTGATTGAGGGATAAATATTGGCCAGGACAGCGGGGAGAACTCCCCTGCTCTTCGTCGAAATAGTGCCGTGGGATCTTTTACGTCCACCTGAGAGAGAGCAGACGGGGCCTCGGTTTAACGTCTCATCTGAATGACGGCACCTCCGACAGTGCAGCACTCCCTGGGCACTGCACTGGGAGTGTCAGGCTGGATTTTTGTGCTCGAGTCTCTGGAGTGGTGGGAAGACTGTTCATTGAACACCATCGTCCATTGGCTTCAATTAACGGCCAGCAGCACCAACTCTTTCTTCTCACTGTGTAGCTCTTTTGCACTGCAGTCCAAAAATTTACACGCTTATCTTTCAGCGTTAACGAGCATTCTGTTTTTTGACCTGAAGTCCTGGACTCTCAAGAGTGAGGTTTGCTAAAGAGCTCAGATGCTTTCTAAAGTAAACAAAGTCTTCAGCACCACCTTGGTCAAAAGGTAATCATTAACTCGCATACACGCACAAACATTTTACTGCACTATGCGGCTCACAGGTCGCTTTCTGATACACCGTGTCCTTGTGCTGCCAGACTGCTGAGGCCAAAGGTGTGTGTAGTATTTTTATAGGGGTAGGGGAGGGGCAAAAATACTTCCAGTTACAGGTGCAGCATTCTTAGTTAAGTACGATACAGAGTCTTGCATCTTTCGGATGAGACGTTAAACCGAGGCCCCGTCTGCTCTCTCAGGTGGACGCAAAAGATCCCATGGCCACTATTCGAAGAAGAGCTTGGGAGTTTCTCCCCCCCTGGTGTCCTGGTCAATATTTATCCCTCAATCAACATCACTAAAACAGAGTATCTGGCCGTGTATCTCATTGCTGTTTGTGGGAGCTTGCTGTGCGTAAATTGGCTGCCGTGTTTCCCTGCATTACCCTTCAAACGCATTTCAATGGCTGTGAAGAGCTTTGGGACGTCCTGAGGTAGCGAGAGGTGCTCTTACAAAGAGAGGGCACAGGTACGATGGGCCGAACGGCCTCCTTCTGTGTTGTATGATTCTATGATATAAAAATGCAAGCTCCTTCTTCCTTACAGACCAGAAAGGTGTTAAGGTTCAATCTGTCCAGTGTCGATGTGAGTTAGCTTTTCTCAGCCAGACTAACAGCAGAGATTCTAGAATTGGCTACAGCATCCCTGAGCTGGACAGGGCGCTCCTGAATATCTAGGCCCATGTGAGCACACATCCGCTTTTTTTTTAAGTGTCAGCTTGGCTTAGTGGCAGCCTTCTGACCTCTGAGTCAAAAGAGTGTGGGTTTGAGCCCCACGCCACGACTGAAGCACATAAATCTAGGCTGACACCCCAGTCCAACACTGAGGCAGTGCAGCATTGTTGGAGGAGCTGCCTTTCAGGTGAGACGTTAAACTGAGACCTTGTCTGCCTACTCAGGTGGATGTAAATGTCATAGAAAGTACAGCACAGAAACAGGCCATTCAGCCCAACTAAGATCCCATGGCACTATTTGAAGAAGAGCAGGAGTATTCTCCCACTATTCTGGTTAACCTTTGTCCCTCAACCAACACAACTTAAACATGTTTATCTAGTTTATCAACCTCCCTTTCCTCTCCAAAGTCCTTGAACGTGCTGTCACCTCCCAAATTTGTATCCATCTTTCCCGGAACTCCATGTTTGAATCACTCCAATCAGGTTTCTGCCCCTGACACAGTACCGAAAAGGCTATCAAAGTCACAAATGACATCCTATGTGACTGTGACCGTGGTAAACTATCACTCCTCGTCCTTGAGCTGTCTGCAGCCTTTGACCACACCATCCTCCTCCAACGCCTCTCCACCGTCGTCCAGCTAGGTAAGACTGCACTTGCCTGGTTCCATTATTATTCATCCAGTCATAGCCAGAGAATCACCTGCAATGGCTTCTCTTCCTGCTCCCATACCATTACCTCTGGTGTCCCCCAAGGATCTATCCCTGGCCCCCTCCTATTTCTCATTGACATGTTGTCCCTCGGCGACATCATCCGAAAACACAAGGTTAGGTTCCATGTGTACGCTGACGACACCCAGCTCTACCTCACCACCACCTCTCTCGACCCCTCCACTGTCTCTAAATTGTCAGATTGCTTGTCCAACATCCAGTATTGGATGAGCAGAAATTTCCTCCAACTATATATTGGGAAGAGCGAAGCCATTGTCTTCGATCCCCGCCACAAACTCCGTTCCCTAGCCATCGACTCCATCCCTCTCCCTGGCAACCGTCTGAGGCTGAACCAGACTGTTCGCAACCTTGGTGTCATATTTGACCCCGAGATGCGCTTCCGACCACATATCACGCCATCACTAAGACCGCCTATTTCCACCTCCGGAACATCGTCCGTCTCTGCCCTTGCCTCAGCTCATTAGTTGCTGAAACCCTCACCCATGCCTTTGTTACCTCTAGCCTCGACTATTTCAATGCTCTCCAGGCCAGCCTCCCATCTACCACCCTCCATAAACTTAAGCTCATCCAAAACTCTGCTGCCCGTGTCCGAACTCGCACCAAGTCCCGTTCGCCCATCACCCCCTGTGCTTGCTGACCAACATTGGCTCCCGGTTAAGCAACGCTTCAATTTTAAAATTCTCATCCTTGTTTTCAAATCCCTCCATGGCCTCGCCCCTCCCTATCTCTGTAATCTCCTTCAGCCCCACAACCCTCCGAGATATCTGCGCTCCTTCAATTCTGGCCTCTTGCGCATCCCTGATTTTATTCGCTCAACCATTGGCGGCCGTGCCTTCAGCTGCCGAGGCCCTGGAATTCCCTCCCTAAACCTCTCTGCCTCTCTCTCCTCCTTTAAGTTGCTTCTTAAAACCTACCTCTTTGACCAAGCTTTTGGTCATTTGCCCTAATATCTCTATGTGGTTCGGTGTCAAATTTTGTTTGATAATTGCTCCTGTAAACGTTAAAGGTGCTATATAAATGCAAGTTGTTGTTGTTGTAGTCATCTATCTCATTGCTTACTGCGGGACCTGGTTGTATGCAAATGAGCTGCTACATTACAACGTTGCCTACATTACAACAGAGAGAATATTTCGAAAGTAATTCACTGGCTCTAAAAAGCTGTGAGACAACCCGAGGCTGTGAAAGGCACTATCTATAAATGCACACTCTTCCTTTCTTACAAATGCCCAGTCCAGCTTCGGTGATCACCCTATGCAATGACCAACACCAAGGCATTGCATCAGGACCTTCCCTTAACGAAAACATCCTTCAAACTGTAAGGGAAAAACAGATCTGCTGATTGGCAGGTATGCAAATTAAAACAAATGCATCTGCAAATAAATAGCCGGGCAGGTCTGCACGCTCACGAACCGTACTCCAGGGATTTGCAATTCTAATGAATAATCATTTGAAACCCCCTTCCCTTCAGGCAAGGAATGCAGCAAGCCTCGTCTGACGGTCTGAAGACAGATTGCCACACATTGGCTCATAAATAAATCGCTAACTGCTGTGCCCAAATTGACACCGAGGAAACGATAGTGACGTTCGGGCATCTGCACTGTTCCTCAGGAGCCTTGTATTATTCACACTGAACAATCTCTCTCGGGAGCGTTACTGTCCTGTGTTCAGATGTCTGCAAATTTCCCAAATTTTAATCGGGCACCATAGGTCTGATTTTTTTTTAAGTTAGAGTCCATTTTTCCACTTCTGTCTGCGCCGTACAAAGCTGGAGACAACTCGCTGCTTACAACCTGCCTCTTTGACCAAGCGTTTGGTCCCCTGTCCTAATGTCTCCTTTGCTGGCTTGGTGTCGATATTTACGCTTCTGTGAAACGCCTTGAGACATTTTACGAAGTTCAAGGCGCTATGTAAATGCAAGTTGTTGCTGTATTAAAGGACCTCAATGAATTTCGTCAGCGCTGTAAAAATTAATTTGACTTCAAGCCTGTGTTTAACCCTAACCCTTTGCCAAATCCTGTCTCCGGTCCAAACCTGGACTTGGGAAAAGGTGCCAATCCTACACGTCAAATCAAATTCAGGCCGGAATATGTAGCAGAGTTATAACCAAGCTTCAGTAACTATTGAACCCTGGTTCGACCACACTTGGAGTACTGTGCACAGTTCTGGTCTCCATATTACAAAAAGGAAATAGAGGCACTGGAGAAAGTGCAAAAAAGATTTACAAAAATGATACCAGAACTGAGAGGTTCTAACTATCAGGAAAGATCGAACTGCGGCTCTTTTCTCTAGAAAAGAGAAGGCTGAGAGGTGACCTGATAGAGTTCTTTTAAAAATGATGAAGGTGTTTGTATACGGTAGACATAGGGAAGAAGTTTCCACTTGTGGGGAGTCCAAACCTAGGAGCCATAAGTATAAGAGAGTCACTTATAAATCCAATAGGGAATCCAGGAGAAACTTCTTCACCCAGAGAGTGGTGGGAATGTGGAGCTCGCTCCCACAGGGAGTAGTTGAGGCGAATAGCGTAGATACATTTAAGGGGAAGCTAGATAAACACATGAGGGAGAAAGGAATGGAAAGTTATGCTGATAGGGTGAGATGAAGTAGGGTGGGAGGAGGCTCGTGTGGAGCATAAACGCCGTTACGGACCAGTTGGCCTGTTTCTGTAATAACAACAGAAAACGCTGGAAAAACTCAGCAGGCCAGGCAGCATCCGTGGAGAGAGAAAGCGAGTTAACGTTTCAGGTCGATGACCTTTCGTCAGAACTGTGAAGAGCCGGAAATCAAATAGATTTAAGGCCAGAGTAAAGCTGGGAAAAGGGGGAGGGGATAAAAGAACAAAGGGGGAGATGAAGAGACATTAAGAGACATTAAGAGATATGCAAGGCTAGAGGTGGTGTTAATGTGACAGATTAAGGCTGAAAGAAGTGTGAAATCCACTGGCAGAATGAAGGTCAGCTGCCAGCTTCTAGGAGGAAAAAAAAGGTGGGGGGGGGCAAATAAAAGGGTGGAAAAAATAAAATATAAATGTGATTGGAGCTGAGGTTATGATCTAAAATTGTTGAACTCGATATTGAGTCCAGAGGGCTGTAGCGTGCCTAAACGAAAGATGAGGTGCTGTTCCTCGAGCTTACGCTGCGCTTCTGTGGAACAGTGTAATAGGCCGAGGACGGTGAGGTCAGAGTGGGAGTGAAGCGGTGAATTAAAGTGACAGGCCACCGGGAGCTCGGGGTCCCCCTTACGGACTGAACGGAGGTGTTCCGCAAAGCGGTCACCCAATCTGCGTTTGGTCTCCCCAATGTAGAGGAGACCACATCGTGAGCAGCGAATACAGTATACTAAATTGCAGGAAGTACAAGTAAATCGCTGTTTCACCTGGAAGGGGTGTTTGGGGCCCTGGACAGTGGGAAGAGGGGAGGTGTAAGGGCATGTGTTGCATCTCCTGCGCGTGCACGGGAAGGTGCCGGGCGAAGGGGAAGGGGTGCTGGGGGTGGTAGAGGAGTGGACTAGGGTGTCGCGGAGGGAGCGGTCCCTGCGGAATGCTGAAAGGGGAGGTGAGGGGAAGATGTGTTTGGTGGTGGGATCACGCTGGAGGTGGCGGAAATGGCGGAGGATGATCCGTTGAATGTGGAGGTTGGTGGGGTGAAAGGTGAGGACAAGGGGAACTCTATCGTGGTTCCGGGAGGGAGGGGCAGGGGTGAGGGCAGAAGTGCGGGAGATAGAACGGACACGGTCGAGGGCCGTGTCGACCACGGTAGAGGGGAATCCTCGGTTGAGGAAAAAGGAAGACATGTCGGAAGCACTGGTATGGAAGGTGGCATCATCAGAGCAGATGCGGCGGAGACGGAGAAACTGGGAGAATGGAATAGAGTCCTTACAGGAGGCGGGGTGGGAGGAAGTGTAGTCCAGGTAGCTGTGGGAGTCGGTGGGCTTGTAGTGAATGTTAGTTTCTGTGCTTGACATTCTATGTAGTAGTTCAAAGACAGTGCTATAATTGAGAGACCTGCAATAGAAGATAAGAAGCAAGACTTAACTCCAGCAGGAGACTGGAGGAAGCTCCAGGGAAACAGCGTAAACAGCCAATTTCAAGCATTTACACCGTATCCCAAGGGGGTCCCTCCAATCTTCCATTGGGGAGTTATGGTGGTGGACCAGTAGATCCCTTGCAGAATTTCAGGGCCATTATCTCTTGCAAGCCCAACATCATCCTCACACAACTAAACAGGGCGGCCATAGCTGCAGGAACACAACGGCCGTCAATTTATGTGTCTGCACCACTGGCAGAGTAAGTCGGAAATTCGGGCGCAGGCTGCCCACAATTCGTCCCCATTACAATTATCCCCACCGTGCAAATTAAAGTGGGAAACGGACATCAGGCCCTGTGCGGAATACAAACTTTCCATTTTATCTACAGCCAGAAGATACAGCATATGTGAGCCTTGGCTCTGTGGGCAGCACCCTCACCTGCTGAGTCATGAAGGTTGTGGGTTCAAGTCCCACTCCAGAGCCTTAAGCAAATAATCGAGGCTGACACTCCCAGTGGAGTGCTGCACTGTCGGAGGTGCTGTCTTTTGAATGAGACGTGAAACCGAGGCCCCGTCTGCTCTCGCAGGTGGGCATTAAAGATCCCCATTGGCACTATTCGGCAAAGACCAGGGAAGTGCTCCCCGGTGTCCTGCCCAATATTTATCCCTCAACCAACATCACAAAAACAGATTACCTGGTCATTATATCCTTGTTGTTTGTGGGAGCTTGCTGTGTGCAAATTGGCTACCGCGTTTCTTACATTACAACAGTACCTACACTTCAATAAGTAATTCATTAGCTGTAAAGCACTTTGAGACGTCTTGAGGTTGTGAAAGGCGCTATATAAAGTCTTTCTTTATGATACAAGGCAGTAAGACATCAAGGGGGTTGAGATGACTTGTTAAGCAGCAAGGGTTAAGTTTATATGTCTCCTGAATTCAGATAAATTATTGCCTACACTCTTTACGTGTATTGTTCCCCATAAGGTATAGAAACTGTATCTGTTTTATACTTTGAGGAACTGATTTACAGAGGACACAGTAAACTAGAGGAAAATTGATTATTTACTCTCGGTTTAGAGAGGAAAGAAGGTTCTGGGACCAAATGGATACCTGGACCTGGGTGGATTTACACTGGGGCTTTGCCCAGTGTGGAGGAATCTAATATTTGTTTGGATATTTAGGAACTGTTTTAAGTCTTGATGGTATTTTTCTCGCTCAGATTAAGGTCGAATTTGTTTTGTGTCATTAGTGCTCGCTGCTGCTTCTTTTAAAAAATAAACTTACAGCCAGAGGGGCTAAAAGCACACGGAGGTGGTGACCGTTTGCCAAAGAGCAGCGGTGAGGCTCCGCGGCGAACGCCAGGAACCTTGGTGCTGCGTGACCCAACTCAAAGCTGCACATTGGGGAGACCAAACGCAGATTGGGTGACCGCTTTGCGGAACACCTCCGTTCAGTCCGTAAGGGGGACCCCGAGCTCCCGGTGGCCTGTCACTTTAATTCACCGCTTCACTCCCACTCTGACCTCACCGTCCTCGGCCTATTACACTGTTCCACGGAAGCTCAGCGTAAGCTCGAGGAACAGCACCTCATCTCCGATTAGGCACGCTACAGCCCTCTGGACTCAATATCGAGTTCAACAATTTTAGATCATAACCTCAGCTCCAATCACATTTATATTTTATTTTATCCACCCTTTTATTTGTCCCCCCCACCTTTTTTTTCCTCCTAGACGCTGGCAGCTGTCCTTCATTCTGCCAGTGGATTTCACACTTCATTCAGCCTTAATCTGTCACATTAACACCACCTCTAGCCTTGCATATCTCTTAATGTCTCTTAATGTCTCTTCATCTCCCCCTTTGTTCCTTTATCCCCTCCCCCTTTTCCCAGCTTTACCCTGGCCTTAAATCTATTTGATTTCCGGCTCTTCCCAGTTAACTCTCTTTCTCTCTCCACGGATGCTGCCTGGCCTGCTGAGTTTTTCCAGCGTTTTCTGTTGTTGTTTCAAAGCTGCACTTACTGGGCCGCACAGCTCCTACTGCAGTGGTATTGACTTTTGTTTCACTGAATGCTGCAGGGCTGTAACACACCTAGTGCCAAACAGCCACGAGCAGGGAGATGCAGCAGCCTCGCGATAAGAACATAAGAAATAGGAGCAGGAGTCGGCCACTCGGCCCCTCAAGCCTGCCCCGCCATTCAATAAGATCATGGCTGATCATCTACCTCAACTCCACTTTCCCGCCCGATCTCCATATCCCTTGATACCCTGAATATTCAAAAATCTATCATAAGAACATAAGTAGTAAATCACTGATTTAAACAAACTTGTAAGTAGCTGGAACTGCATTGCAGGTCATGATGTTTCAAATTGCTCCATGAAGGTTGTCAACACAACTTCAGTGGATTTCACACTTCTTTCAGCCTTAATCTGTCACATTAACACCACCTCTAGCCTTGCATGTCTCTTAATGCCCCTTTGTTCCTTTATCCCCTCCCCCTTTTCCCAGCTTTACCCTGGCCTTAAATCTATTTGATTTCCGGCTCTTCTCAGTTCTGATGAAAGGTCATCGACCTGAAACGTTAACTCTCTTTCTCTCTCCACGGATGCTGCCTGGCCTGCTGAGTTTTTCCAGCGTTTTCTGTTGTTATTTTGCATTTATACAATCGCAAGGTAAGTAGTGAATTAAGTATTTTTTTTTACAGGTATATCTTTTTTAGAGACTTTAAAGACAGGTAAGTTTATTTTTATAACTTTTTAAAAGATTTTAAATTTTTTCAAAAATTTAATTTTTTATTTAAAATGGTTAATTTATTTAACTATACTTATTTTATTAATGTGATGGTTTTTTTAAAAAATTTAATTGAGGTTTAGCTGTTATTTTGGGGGGGTGTAAGATTCATAGATTTCACAGCCGTGCTGTGAAACTTATGAATGGAAGATGGTGTGCTGCCATTGGCTCTAACTGAGTCACGTGATCCCACAGCTCGCACGAATTCACTACGCCGGTGGGATACGCAAGCACTGCCCGGCTGATGTCTGGAACATCAAGTTCGTGCGAGCTGGATCTGAAAAAGCACAAGCGAGGTGAGAGATCGCGGGGAAGGCTTACCCCCGCGGGAACAGAGCGAGATCAATTTCTGGGCCATTAGGACAGGTGATCCAAAGCTTGGTCAGAGCGGTAGGTTTTAAGGAGCGTCTTAAAGCAGGACAGAGAGGCGGAGAGGTTTAGGGAGGGAGTTACATAGAAACATAGAAAAATAGGAGCAGGAGTAGGCCATTCGGCCCTTCGAGCCTGCTCCGCCATTCAATATGATCATGGCTGATCCTCTATCTCAATACCATATTCCCGCTCTCTCCCCATACCCCTTGATGCCTTTTGTGTCTAGAAATCTATCTATCTCCTTCTTAAATATATTCAGTGACTTGGCCTCCACAGCCTTCTGGGGTAGAGAATTCCACAGGTTCACCACCCTCTGAGTGAAGAAATTTCTCCTCATCTCAGTCCTAAATCTCCTACCCCGTATCCCGAGACTGTGACCCCTCGTTCTCGACCCCCCCAGCCAGGGGAAACATCCTCCCTGCCTCCAGTCTGTCTAGCCCTGTCAGAATTTTATACGTTTCAATGAGATCTCCTCCCATTCTTCTAAACGTTCCTCTCTCTCGCCTCTGGATCAGCAGGTGGTGGGTTCAAACAGGCCTTGATTTTAGGGCCCCTTTGCATTGGTCTTCTGCTCAGTCAGATTCAGGAAGACCAACATTTATTTGTGAGTCAGGTCACAGCGTTTGCGCTGTTAAATCCAGTTTCCATAACCGCAGACTTGTAAACCCGATGTTACTTAGAGTCTCCAGAAACCCGAATTAACAGCATGAACACTGCGACCTGACTCACGGTTGCTGGACTCCCATGAATCCAAATTAAATGATCAATATAAAAGTGGTTCAAGGCCGACACTTTGGGTGCATGAATTGAGGGAGTGCTGCATTGTTACTGGTGCTGAACTTTGGCCAAGATCTTAAGCCGATCTCCCATGCCATCTCCAAGGCAACCTTAGAAACACACGACAACGCAAAATCATCGAGCAGAAACTGATAGCCAAGTTCCGCACTCATGAAGACGGTCTCAATCGGGATCTTGGGTTTATGTCACGATACATGACGTGATCCGGACTCGAGTCGTCGTTGGCTTGTTCACAGATGTGATTCCCAGTAAAAAAGTAAAAATTTTCCCAGTAAAAAAGTAAAAATTTTAAAGCTTTTCGTTTTACATACAGACGGCAGCTTTTGACACGTTAGAACCCCTGCGACTACACCTCATTGTCTCAGTTGTATCTTGCTATGTCTTTGATGTGGTACCTTCCTGGCTGACTTAATTAACTTTATCACACCTCGGCAGATAGTCAGGATGATTTAATCTGGTGGTCTGCAATTGTAAGGTACACATGCTTTGTTCTCTATCTATATATGCTTTGGCGATTCTGTATCTAATTTACTTCACCTGAGGAAGGAGCAATCGATAGCTCCGAAAGCTTGTGATTTCAAATAAAACTGTTGGACTATAACCTGGTGTTGTGCGACTTCTCAATTCTGCTTAAGATTGACATTAAAGGTCCCATGGCACTATTCAAAGAGCGAGGAGCTCTCTTAGCTAACATTCCTCCCTCAGCCAATACCACCTAAAAATGGATAAACTGGCCATTCATCTCATGGCAGCTTGTGGGATGTTGCTGGTTCAGAATGTCTGCTGAGTCAGAAGGTCATGGGTTCAAGCCCCACTCCAAAGACTGGTACAGTAGCATAGCATGGACCATGTACAGCAGGCACCTCAAAGCACTGGAGAGGTACCACCAACGCTGCCTCCGCAAGATCCTGCAAATCCATTAGCAGGATAGGCGCACCAATATCAGTGTTCTTGCTCAGGCCAACATCCCCAGCATCGAAGCTTTGACCACGCTCGATCAGCTCCGATGGACGGGTCACATTGTCCGCATGCCCGATACGAGACTCCCAAAACAAGCGCTCTACTCGGAGCTCCGGCACGGCAAGAGAGCCCCAGGTGGGCAGAGGAAACGCTTCAGGGACACCCTCAAAGCCTCCTTGAAAAAGGGTAACATCCCCACCGACACCTGGGAATCCCTGGCCCAAGACCGCACAAAGTGGAGGAGAAGCATCCAGGAAGGCACCGAATACCTCGAGTCTCTTTGCCGGGAGCAAGCGGAAGCCAAGTGCAGGCAGCGCAAGGAGCGCACGTCAACCCAAGCACCCCACCCACACCCGCCCCTTCAACCACCGTCTGCCCCACCTGTGACAGAGACTGCAGGTCCCGCATTGGACTCATCAGTCACCTGAGAACTCATTTTTAGCGTGGAAGCAAGTCATACTCGGTTCCGAGGGACTGCCTAAGAAGAAGAGAATTCAGTAGCATGGTGGTTATGTTACTGGGCTAGTAATCCAGAGGCCTGGACTAATGATCTAGCCTGAGCTCAAATCCCACCACTGCACATTCCATTAATAAGAACATAAGATGTAAGAGCAGGAGTCGGCCACACGGCCCCTCGAGCCTGCTCCGGCATTCAATAAGATCATAGCTGATCATCCACCTCAACTCCACTTTCCCGCCCGATCCCCATATCCCTAGAGTCCAACAATCTATCGATCTCAGCCTTGAATATACTCAAAGACTCAGCATGCACAGCCCTCTGGGGCAAAGATTTCCAAAGAATCACAACCCTCTCAGTGAAGACATTCTTCCTCATCTCAGTCTTAAATGGCCGACCCCTTATCCTGAGACTATGCCCCATAGTTTTAGACACTCCAGCCAGGGGAGATTAAATAAATCTGGAATTTAAAAAAAAGCTAGTATCAGTAATGAAACTCAGGTCCAGGTATCCCTTCGGATTATTGTAAAAACCCAACTGTTTCACTACTGTCCTTTAGGGAAGGAAACTCTGCTGTCCTTACCTGGTCTGGTCTATACGTGACTCCAGACCCACAGCAATGTGGTTGACTCTTAACTGCCCTCTGAAATGGCCTAGCAAGCCACTCAGTTGTACCAAACCACTACAAAGAATCCTAACAGCACTGTGGGGGTACCTTCACCTCACGCACTGCAGCGGTTCAAGAAGGTGGCTCACCACCACCTTCTCAACGGCAATGAGGGATGGGCAATAAATGCTGGCTTTGCCAGCAACACCCACATCCCATGAATGAATAAAAAATAAAATAATCTAAGCTGACACTCCAAGTGCCGTCTTTCGGATGAGACGTTAAACCGAGGCCCCGTCTGCTCTCTCAGGTGGATGTAAAAGATCCCACGGCCACTATTTCGAAGAAGAGCAGGGGGAGTTATCCCCGGTGTCCTGGCCAATATTTATCCCTCACCCAACATCGCTAAAACAGAATTATCTGGTCATTTATTTCATTACTGTTTGCCGAACGCAAATTGGCTGCTGCGTTTCCGACATTACAACAGCGACTACACTTCAAAAAAAGTACTTCATTGGCTGTGAGGTGCTTTGGGATGTTCTGAGGCCCAGAGATTTCTTTCATTGTGGAGAGAGGGAAGAAAACTGAGGGGGAGGACTAACAAAAAAGGATAAAAGCCAAACAAAATAGATGGTGTTAACTGAACCGCAGAAATAATACAATCTTATTGTTAACTCCCCCTCACACTTTGTTCTGCAGGTCTCCATCTTAAGGCCAGTATTTTAATGGAATTTTGACTTCACCTTCAGATAAATGGGTTATAGCTTCATAATCCCCCGAGTGTCGTCACACTCCGGATACATAAACTGTGTGCTTGACGCAAAGGAAAACAGCAAGGTAATAATGTCTCTACTACAACTCTCTGGGACAGCAGATTATATTATAGCCTACTGTCATCCCAGAGAAGCCGTTAACACTTTAATAAAAAGGAGCAGGTAGAAAAAGCATACCCAAAGCATTTAATATTGCGGTGCGACCCATTAACAATCTAGAATTTCATTCCGCTCACTTACCGAAGCAAAATTGGTCCGCGTACACAAAACACTGCTTAGGCCACGTACTGCGCTGTGTGTGGTTTTGGGTGCTTCATTGTAGAAAGGACATTAACAACAGCAACTTGCATTTATATAGCGCCTTTAACAAAGTGAAACATCCCAAGGCTCTTAAAACCATTGTGAGCGTACTGCGTAGATCCACTGGTATGATGCCAGGGAGGGGCAACTACCTGTGAGAAGAGACTTGGCATACTGGAGCCATTGGAGCAGACAAGGCTAAGAGGAGATTTAATTGTTTTTGAAGGTATGAAGAGTTTTGATAGAGTAGGACTATTGGCTCTGGTTGGGAGTTGGCCACAAAGGATAATCACTTTAAAATGATCGCTGAGACAGTGAGGAGCGAGGTTAGGAAATGCTTCTTTACACAGGGGATTGCTGGAACATGGAAGGCTCTGTCTTGGTTGAGGTAGGGACCATTGATTCCTTTAAAGGGAAAATTAAGCAAATGTTTGAAACAGAGAAAGATACAAGGCTATGGAGAGAGTGCAACACAGTGGGATTACTTTTAGATTGCGCTAGCAAAGAGCTGGCACAGACACGATGGGCCGAATGGCTTCCTTCTGTGCTGTTACTTCAACGGTTCTATGGTGTGACCTCCCCCCCCCATGACTCTAGACCAAGGTTCTGCATGGCCATTAACTCTTGCAGTCTGGCTCTCATTCTAAGTATGACATCCACTTAGTAATTTGGCAAGGTCATTGCCAAGAGTGAAATACTTATTGGCCATAATATCATCGGCTGAGCCATATCGTTATGCTGCCAAACAGAGGCCCTGAAAATCCACAGCCACTCCTGCGGGCTCCCACTGTAAGTCTGGCAGGGGGTCTGCCAGAATAGCCACAAATTCGGCCACGCCCCGACTCCTTGGTCCCGACCGGCCTTGTGGGGGGCAGAAACTTGTCCCACCCGTACAAGGCAATCGGTGTAAGGAGGGATCGGGGCCCAGGGCTGTGGCTCCCTGAGTCAAAGGTTCCCACCTCAGTCAGGACCTGACATACTGTTGGTGCCGCTACACTGGGTCTCACCTGGAATAACTGGCTGAAGGGGTGGGAGGTGGGGCCCAACAGGTCGGTGTTGGGGGTCTGGACCCCTGAAGGTAAAGGGCCCCCAAATTTATCTGGAGGGTTTTGAATCGGGACCCTTTTTAAGGAAGACATGGGACGCTCAAATTGCTCTTCGGCAGGGGGGAGGAGGAGGGGAGCACCTGGCATCCTCCGGTGCTGGCTCGATACCACCGACCTTTCCAGGGTCTTCAGCGGGTGGGATGCCACTGACGTAGCCCTACACCGCCGAGGACCGGCTACTCCTGGCCTGCCCCCTGACCCTGCAAACGTCAGCAGGAGCAGCAGTGGCAGGCATGGCCAGGCAGACCGTGCCACTCACGCCAGGAAGCACAGTGGTTAATGGTCCTGGGCGAGTAATCCAGAGGCCTGGACTGATGATCCGGAGACAGGAGTTCACAATCCCACCAGGGCAGCTGGGAAATTTAAATTCAGTTAATTTAAATAAATCTGGAATTTAAAAAAAACCAGCTAGTATCAGTAATGGTGACCATGAAACTACCGGATTGTTGTAAAAACCCATCTGGTTCACTAATGTCCTTTAGGGAAGGAAATCTGCCGTCCTTACCCGGTCTGGCCTATTTGTGACTCCAGACCCACAGCCATGTGGTTGACTCTTAACTACCCTCTGAAATGGCCCAGCAAGCCACTCAGTTGTATCAAAGGGCAATTAGGGATGTGCAATAATATGCTGGCCACATCCCGTGAATGAATTAAAAAAAAGACCAACTGTCCCCACCCACCGTGGATTGTTGGGGCCATTGCTTCCTTAGAAAGTGCTGTTGAACTGCTCGGAATGCTCCATGTGCCAGTATTGCCCTGCTAATGTGCCGGTGTATAGATATTAAGGAGGATTCAGTGGCGCATCAATTAGCAAAGTTGGCTCACGTCCATGCATTAGGTAAAGAAAGTCTGATGTGTGCACGGAAGGTGGGAGGCAATCAAACACCCTAAACCTCTCGTGTTCACTGACATACTTTGAAAGAATGGATTCCAAATGTTTAATTAATCCTTTTAACCTGCTGTCATTTCAAGGATGTTATCTCGTGCTATCTCACACTGTGTCATCCAAGGGTCAACACATCCGTTGTACCACCACTGACAAGTTTCGTTTACTGGTTTGCCTTACGTGAAGGAGGGAGGGAGTGAAGGAAGGAGGGGCGGAAGGAAGAAAGGACGGAGGGAAGGAGATAAGGAAGGAAAGAGGGAAGGAGATAGGGAAGGAGATAAGGAAGGAAGGATATAAGGAAGGAAGGAAGGAAGGAGATAAGGAAGGAGATAAGGAAGGATAAGGAAGGAAGGAAGGAAGGAAGGAAGGAAAGAAAGAAGGAAAAGACTTTTGAATTGCGCCTTTTATGACCTCGGGACATCCCAAATGCGCTTTACAAACAATGAAGTACTTTTGGATTGTAGTCACTGTTGTAATGTGGGAAACGCGGCAGCCAATTTGCGCACAGCAAGCTCCCACAAACAGCAATTAAATAAATGGTCAGACAGATGTTGGTTGAGGGATAAATGCTGGCCAGCATGCCGCTCAAAACATCCCATGGCTCAGCCATTTTGCGCACAGCCCGATCCCACAAGCAGTGGCGTGCAGGGGAATACTGGCCAGGATGGCCAGCAGCTCTTCTATCATGGGTTCTGGAGGCCATATCATTCAGTTGAAGACAACAAGTAGGGTCTCCACTCAACACCCCAGTCAAGCAGCTCAAGCAATGCAGCACTCGCTCAGCGCTAGGCAGCATTGCCCACCTAGGCTACCCGGGAAAGGGGGCTTGAACCCACAACCTTTGCACTCAGAGGCAAGAGTGCCACCAACCGAGTCAAGCTCAAACTTGCGCCTGAGGGATAAGTTTCCAAATCTGTGCTCCCGGCAGGGAACCTCCCCCGTCAGGCGTGCATGTCATCAACTGAGGCAGCTGCGGTGCTCAATCTGCCGACCATTAAAATAAATGGTTACAAAATCATTAGCAGGTGAGGTGCACAGTCAATAAATTACCCCTCTTATGCCTGCGTACAAATTTATTGGTACTTTCGCAAAGCGTGTCTCTGTTTGGCCGACTGCGAAGGTTCTAAGGAACTTTGCTGGGCAACTTCCAAAGATGACAGTGTTGCTATTCTCCGTCACTAGCAGTAGTCCTAACACAACAACACCAACTCGCATTTATATAGTGTCTTTAACGTAGTAAAACGTCCCAAGGCGCTTCACAGGAGCGTGATCAAACAAAATTTGACACCGAGCCACATAAGGAGATATTACGACGGGTGACGAGGTAAGTTTTAAGGCGCGTCTTAAAGGAGGAGAGTGAAGCGGAGAGGTGAAGAGGTTTAGGGAGGGAATTCCTCTCGCTTGCCTCTGGATCAGCAGGTGGTAAGTTCAAGGCACTTCACAGGAGCGTGATCAAACAAAATTTGATCACCAAGCCACATAAGCAGATATTAGGACAGGTGACCAAAATCTTGGTCAGAGTAGGTTATAAGGAGGGTCCTAAAGGAGGAAAGAAAGGTAGAGAGGCAGAAAGACAATTCCAGAGCTTAGGACCCAAGCAGTTGAAGACACAGACACCAATGGTGGAGCAATTGAGATCGGGGATGCTCAAGAGGCCAGAATTGGAGGAGCGCAGCGATTTCGGAGGGTTGCAGGAGGTTACAGAGATAGGGAGGGTCGAGGACCATGGAAGGATTTGAAAACAAGGATGAGAATTTTAAAATCGAGGCGTTGCCAGACCGGGAGCCAATGTAGGTCAGCGAGCACAGGGGTTGATGGGTGAATGGGACACGCCTGGAATATCCTACATCAGTGGGCGTATGGGTGAGGTGGCCACCCTGATACTGCAGCTCCATTTGGTTGATTCTTGTTAAGACCAGTTGGAGGACACTAGGAGAAACTCTCCACAAGGTTAGCCAAACATCTGCGTCCCGAGCGGACAGCTGGCTTTCTTTGATCCCTGGCCTCTGCCCTGTTCACATAGTGGCTCCCAACGCAGCCTTTCTCGAGTCAGCTGACTCCTGCTCCATAAGGTTCGTCATTTTGCCACTTCTGTGTATGCTGTTGGAGGAGCCAATCGGAAAGTAGATCAGAGTGATTAGCCAGTATGAAAAACCAATGCTTCCTACGGCACTCTGTTACATAGAATTTACAACAGAGTAACAGGCCATTCGGCCCAACTGGTCCATGCTCCACACGAGCCTCCTCCCACCCTACTTCATCCAACCCTATCGGCATATCCTTCAATTCCTTTCTCATTCATGTACTTACCTTCTTCTTCTTCTTAGGCAGTCCCTCGGAACCGAGGATGACTTGCTTCCACACTAAAAATGATCTCTCAGGTGGCTGATGAGTCCAATGCGGGACCTACAGTCTCTGTCACAGGTGGGGCAGACGGTGGTTGAAGGGGGCGGGTGTGGGTGGGGTGCTTGGGTTGACGTGCGCTCCTTCCGCTGCTTGCGCTTGGCTTCCCCTTGCTCCCGGCGAAGAGACTCGAGGTGTTCGGTGCCTTCCCGGATGCTTCTCCTCCAATTTGTGCGGTCTTGGGCCAGGGATTCCCAGGTGTCGGTGGGGATGTTGCACTTTTTCAAGGAGGCTTTGAGGGTGTCCTTGAAGCGTTTCCTCTGCCCACCTGGGGCTCTCTTGCCGTGTCGGAGCTCCAAGTAGAGCGCTTGCTTTGGGAGTCTCGTATCGGACATGCGGACGATGTGGCCCGTCCATCGGAGCTGATCGAGCGTGGTCAAAGCTTCGATGCTGGGGATGTTGTTACCTAAGCTTCCACTTAAAGGCACCTCATCTTGTAATGATGGCCCTGAGCTTTGTACACCCCACAAGTGGAAACATCTTCTCTACGTCTACCCTATAGATCCCCCTTCATAATTGTAAAGACTGCTATTAGATCACCCCACATCCTTCTCTTTTCTAGGGAAAAGAGGCCCCGCCTGTTCAGTCTTTCCTGATAGTTATAAATGTTAGGTGTGATATTTAGGGAATCTTCTTTGCATATTATTTGCTGCAGAACAGTAGCATCTTTGTTCTTGCACATCATTTTAGGGATGGTTGTGTACGGCTGCTGCCCAGTTTGTGGCTCTGATGAACTGATAGGAAAGCTTTGTTCTGTGTTGAAAAATAATGTCACAGATTCCTGCATTTCCCTTAAGCCAACGTCAGTCAGTGTCCCCCACAAATATGGATCTGCCGTACAGATACTGGAAAGGGGCTCAATAATCTGAGCCCTGTCCCCTCACCGACATACTTCCTCCCTTCTAATGCGTCGCACATGCCAACATTTTCCGACTGGCACGTAGGACCTAACTGCCCCACTGCAACAGATGTTAAGTCAATGGACTGGCCAATATTTATCCCTCAACCAATCATCACTAAAACAGATTATCCGGTCATTATCACATTGCTGTTTGTGGGAGCTTGCTGTTCGCAAATTGGCTGCCGCGTTCACTGCATCACAACAGTAAACCACACTTCAGAAGTACTTCATTGGCTGTAGAGCGCTTTGGGACGTCCTGAGGTTGTGAAAGGCGCTATATAAATGCAAGTTCTTTCTTTTTTTTGCTGTATAAACCCCAATGGTTCAAAAATGTCCTTCAGGGAAGAAAACCAACTAACCCGACCCAGTCTGGCCTACAAGTAACTCCAGCCCCACGTTGTGTGGTTGACTCTTAAACTCATTGGAGTTTAGAAGAGTGAGAGGTGATCTTATTAAAACATATAAGATTCTGAGGGGGTTGGACAGGGTAGATGCTGAGAGGATGTTTCCCCTCGTGGGGGAATCTAGAACGAGGGGGCATAGTCTCAGAATAAGGGGTCACCCATATAAGACGGAGGGTGGTGAATCTTTGGAATTCTTTACCCCAGAGAGCTGTGGAGGCTGAGTCATTGAATATATTCAAGGCGGAGATAGACAGATTTTTGAGCAACAGGGGAGTCAAGGGTTATGGGGAGCGGGCAGGAAAGTGGAGTTAAGGCCAAAATCGGATCAGCCATGATCTCATTGAATGGCGGAGCAGGCTCGAGGGGCCGAATGGCCTGCTCCTGCTCCTATTTCTGATGCTCTTATGTTCCAAAGCCCTGGGGGCACCTGGGGATGGGTTATCAATTCTGTCTTGCCAGTGTCGCCCACATCCCAAGAACACATTTTTTTTTAAATTGCGCAGCTTAATTCGTAAGTTATCATTTTATCTGCGAGGAGCTGGCAATGAACAAAAAGTAAAGGCACAAACAGAAAAAAGCTGAAAAAAATTATTTTCTTCCCCGCCCCCTCTCTTTGTGTGGATTATCTGTGTGATGCACACAAACTGACTGAACAGAACTTTTCAGCGAGTGTTAAAGGTTTGATATGAAGGAACGCAGCAAGAGAGGTGAGTGTGTGGAACAAACTGGCCAAAAGAAGCGGAGGGGAGATGAGAATTTTTAATTTTTTTTTAACGCAGCGAGTTGTTGTGATCTGGAACGCGCTGCCTGAAAGGGCGGTGATTGAAAGCAGATTCAATAGTAACTTTCAAAAAGGGAATCGGATAAATACTTGAAAAGGTAAAAAAAAAAGTTATGCAGGGCTGCGGGGAAAGAGACAGCGGGAGAGCGCTTTGAAAGGGACAGCACAGGCGCAACAGGCCGAATGGCCTCCTTCTGCGCTGTCAGATTCTATGATGATTCTAAGACGGAATATCAGCTCCGACAGGGGCTGACTTCAGGCTCTAAATATCGCAGAAAATAATGGGACTTAAGGCTGATGTAAATAAACCTGAGAAAGGCTGTTAATGTTTCTGTGCACTTCCTTGCTCTCGCAGAGCTTCGTGAAGACTGATGGTTTTCCGACCAGCAACTGAGAGCATCGTCACCTCCATCAGCAGCTTCTATTTACTTCAAATTTACACAGTCTGCATTAATATATTTAGCCCATGTCTTGCAAGAGGCACAGTTAAGCCTCCACTTACAGTGAGAAGTGCTCACACAAATTTCAGCCTCAGGTTATTGATCACTTTGAAAACTGTATTCACACACAAGAAGCAACACATCACTTTTTTTCCCCCCTCTCAATTTCCCTCGCCCTCGGCTGAAAGCGCTGATTCATGCTGCAGTGAAGAGCCAGGGGTAGCAGCCTCACGGACTGCAGCGGTTCAAGGCGGCGGCTCACCACCACCTTCTCAAGGGCAATTAGGAATGGGCAATAAATGCCGGCCTCGCCAGCGACGGCCACATTTCCAAGAATGAATACAAAAAAAAATGGCACCAAGTATCTCAAGTTTCATGTTTAATTCGTTCTCGGCGTGTGGGTGACACTGGCAAGGCCGGCGTTTATTGCCCATTCCCTAGTCGCCCTTGAGAAGATGGTGACGGACCTTCTCCTTTAACCACTACAGCCCGTGTGGTGACGGTGCTCCCACAGGGCCGTTAGGTAGGGAGGTCCAGGATTTTCACTCAGTGGCGCCCAAATCCCAGGGGCGAGATCATTGGTATAAAGGGGATGGGCGCCTGAGCCATTCATGGCATTCGCTGGGCCTTCTGAAAGGAGGAAGACAACTTGCATTTCTATAGCGCCTTTCACGACCTCCGGACATCCCAAAAAGCTTGACAGCCAATGAAATACTTTTGAAGTGTAGTCACTGTTGTAATGAGGGAAACCTTCACCCTGTGATTGGGGGGTCCAGAATTACAAATTGCCACTTCGCCAGGGAAGGGCCTGACTGAAGGACAAATGTTTGCTGCAGAAACCACCCTTCCTTTGGCTGCCACTTTCCGCACAGCAATCCGACGTCTCTTGAGATTGACTGTCTTCGGGAACCAGCACTGACGGGCCCCCACTTCCACCCGCACCTTGGCACGAACGAGAGGCGGAGCGGGCTAGGATTTCTGTCGGCGGGGAACGTCATCCCGCCAGTCCCACCTCTTGCAGTAATGCCAGGAATGGGGACGGACGGACAAAATGGCTGCGCCCTGTCGGGATTCTGCGACAAGGACCGAAAGGGGCAGATACCCGGGCGGCTAGAATTCGTACCAAATTCACGCCACCTTCCCCCCCCCCATCCCGCCCAGATGACATGGTCTTCTGTGGGAAAGGCAGCAGAATTTCGGGGCTTAAATATCTGATTATTTACGGTGAAGCTGTTGCTGCCTTTATATTTAAGGGCTGCGGTCTAATTAAGAGCTCAAAAGTTTTGCCAATCTTTTCAATCAGATTTTTTGTTTAATTTTGCTTCTTTTAAGGATCTTGTCTCTATCGTTGGATTGCGTCCAGCATTAAAACACTTTCCCGTGAACGCGTTCTGGACAAATTTCCCCCATGCATGAAGAAGCACTGAATCAATGTCACCTTGAGATCAGTACTTCTCACCGTCGATTGAAAATATACCGAGAGCACGGAGAATATAGTTTACTGTGGACAGGACTGCGATTTATTTACACCTTATATACAGTTCGACACACGACTTCATTTTTCTTCTCTTTCATAGTCATCCTACAGCATTCATTACAGTAACCGAAAAAGGTCCGATATAAAATTTACTGGATGGTTAGGACACACTTTTCTTAACACATTTTTTAAAGTTATCTATTCCACCTCTTTTACAGTCCCCCTCACACATGGACTAATCTCCGCCTGAGCTAATCTGTTGATTCGGAGAAATGACTGCTAATCCTTTAGACCTGCTGATCTCAATCTGATTTCTCTTTGTCAGAACACAACGGAAGACACTACGGTCTGAATTGACCATAACCAGCAATTTTGCCCCACCCTCCAATTACCGCCTCCTCACCCCCACCCGGGGGGGGGCCCCCACTGTTTTTCCTGAAAGTAGCATCTCATGATTGGCAGAGTTCTGCTTTGGAGCTGCCAACTAACATGTCTCACCCGTGTTTCATTGAGAACAGTGAGTTGGCCGTGTTTCAGTTGGTAATACTGAGTCAGAAGGTCCTGGTTCGAGGCCCACTCCAGAGACTGGAGCACATAATCTAAGCCGACACTCCGATGCAGCAGTGAGGGAGCGCTGCACTGTCGGAGGGGCCGTCTTTCAGCAGAGACGTTAAACCGAGAGTCCGCCAGCCCTCTCAGGTGGGCGTAAAACATCCCACGGCACGAGTTCAAAGAAGAGCAAGGGAAGTTATCCTCGGTGTCCTGGCCAATATACATCCCTCATCCAACACCTAAAAGCAGATTACCTGGTCATTATCACATCGCTGTTTGTGGGAGCTTGCTGTGCACAAAAATGCCTGCTGTATTTCCTACATTACAACGGTGCCTACACTTCAAAAGTACTTTATTGGTTGTAAAGCACTTTGGGACATCCTGAGGTTGCAAAAGGTGCTATAGAAATGAAATCTTTCTTGCATACTGTGGGCCTAGATAGTGAGTATTACCAGATCATTTGATCATAACTAAACCCAATATTGTTCTGCTCTAACATTTTACACATGCCCATTTTCCCACAAGGGTCACTGGATAGTGATCAGGAGCAAGGCGCCTGGATGAATTTTTAACCCTGCTCTAGCCTCGGGGTACTAAGACCCCCCCAAGGTCTTAGCTGCCAACTGCTGCCTTGGTTAAGATCAGCTGACTCGGAAGAGTCTAGGTATCGAGCCTGGTCACCCACTGGCCTGCCTCACTCAGTACCACGCCACACAGCAGCAATCAGTCGCTTTCCTCGCGTTTAAAAAAAAACGCACCGCGCAAAAGTGATCATTGTCGAGGCCGGTACCAAACCAAGAGTCACAGCTGCAATGAAATAATGAGAGAGTTTGATTGCTTTCATTATTCTGTGAACTATCACGTCTTGCTCGAGGCAGCCGTACCCCCTGCTGCCAGAAGGCTGCTGCAATCATGAATTTTATTCTTGCTGTTTTCTGATTGATTAGGCTACCATCAACGGTGTTTATGCCGTTAGAAGCTAAGCGCATAATTGGACCCTGCTTTATTAAAAATTCATTAAACACGCTGGTATACTTTTGGAAATTGCATGTGACATTCTGATCATATACTGGAACAGCCACCTCACTGCAGACGTGTGTTCTGCACAGGCTGGGGGGTGGGGGTGCGGGGGAGAGACTGATGCTAACATAAGAGACCACAGCAGCTTTGTAAGTAGGTCAGTCTTTTCTCATTTCATTCCCTGTTCAGGCAGCGGTGATTCAGTGCCCTTTTTTAAGCAATTTACATCGGGCTATGACTGAATTTGCTGTTTTACTTTTCATTTTTCACAGGAAGATGGGACAGAACCATGGAATGAGATCCTCAAAAACATGACGTTGGAAATACAAAAATCCCAAATGTATTATGAAGAGAATTTGACTTCTTTGCTTCTGATAAATTATCAATTACTTTTACATGGATTGCCGAGTGGCCATTCAACTACAACACCCAAGTCTGATTTCCAGTCTTAACTAATACGCAGGATATGGTAATGTCACGGTTATGGTACTGGACGAGCAAACTAAAGGTCATGAGTTCAAATCCCAGCATGGCAAATTCCCATAAATCCAGTTATTTGTGGTTATGAGAATGAAAGCTTTAAAAAGCCAAACTGTTCACTGCTGTCCTTCAGAGAAGGGACCCGCCACCTCTCTCCTCCCTCCCCTGCCCCTCATACATGGCCTACACATGACTCCAGTCAACAATACGTGGTTGACTCTTTATGCCCTCTGACCGCTAGAAAGCCTCTAAGTTGAAATATCAACTATTTATGGGATGGGCATGAAATGAGGCTTTACCAGTGTCACCCACAACAAATAAAAATAAGTCCGTTGTCTTAAAGAGTTGGGATTATGTGATTTGAAATGGCTCAGTTGGCAACAGGACTGTCTGAACGGAACTGGAGAGGCTCGGGTTCAATTGCTGATCTTCATTTTAATTCATTCTCGGGAAGTGGGCGTCATTGGCAAAGCCGGCATTTATTGCCCATCCCCTTGATGCCCTGAACTGAGTGACGTGCCCACTTCAGAGGGCGGTTAAGAGTCAACCACGTTGGTGTGGGACTGGAGTCGCAAGTAGGCCCAGACTGGGTAAGGACGGCAGGTTTCCTTCCCTAAAGGACATTCGTGAACCAGTTGGGCTTTCACGACAATCCGACAGCTTCACGATCAGTTTTACTGACGCCAGCTTTTTATAAACTGGATTCAAATTCTTGAACTGCCGTGGTGGGATTTGAACTCACGTTCTTTGTGCTGTAGGGGAGCTGGAGTTGGCCTCTGGGCTGATGCACGTCGGTTTCTTGGATGCTGTGCCACTTTCATGCTGAAATTCCAATATCATCCCACTGGATGAGTGCAGCTCCAACAACACTCAAGAAGCTCGACACCATCCAGGACAAAGCAGCCCGCTTGATTGACACCCCATCCACCACCTTAAACATTCACTCCCTCCACCACCGGCGCACCGTAGCTGCAGTGTGTACCATCTACAAGATGCACTGCAGCAACTCACTAAGGCTTCTTTGGCAGCACCTCCCAAACCCGCGACCTCTACCACCTAGAGGGACAAGGGCAGCAGGCGCATGGGGAACACCACCACCTCCAAGTTCCCCTCCAAAGTCACACACCATCCTGACTTGGAAATATATCGGCCGTTCCTTCATCGTCGCTGGGTCAAAATCCTGGAACTCCCTCCCTAACAGCACTGTGGGAGTGCCTTCACTTCACGGACTGCAGCGGTTCAAGGCGGTGGCTCACCACCACCTTCTCGAGGGCAATTAGGGATGGGCAATAAATGCTGACCTTGCCAGCGACGCCCACATCCCATAAACGAATTTTAAAAAAACTCACCCACAGTGGTGAGTGTGGAGGCAGGCGCAGACACTGATTTTGTATTCTGCGTGTTACAATGTGAATTTGACACCAGTTTCGCATCTATGTCAGCATAAAGTTTCCTGGAGATTCATAGTACAATACCAGCTAAAATAGCAAAAAGCCAATAACAGCATTTGAAGCCCATTCACAAAATGGTGTGCTGATAAACCGAAGAGAAACTGTACAAGAATACAAGCTATAATTTGCACCAATTACTGGATGCCAAGATCTCCTAAGGGCTGAGGCTTACTGTTAAAGCCCTTCTTTGAACAACTATTATAAATGAATGTGCAATGCTAGGGAACAGTGCATTTTCACTTAAATTCCCACCAGTTAATCTCTCTCTTCTTAATATGGGACTGCAATCTGTTTTTAAAATTGCCATAGAAAAATATGAATGCTGCGCAGCCTAAATATCGCACAGAAAGGCAAGGACGACACAGATTTGCTCAAGCTGCCTTCAGCTACTGGCAAAAGGGGGCCGAGGAATGCAGCGATCTCCAGCGAAAGGAATGGTGTGTCAGTCTCCCAGCAGAATCCCTCAACAAGAAGTTACATTTCTGCATTGCGCTATATTTTTTGGTGAAGCATTTTATTTCTCTGCTTTTTTAGATAGATTTCCTTACAGAAGATAACATCTTGGGACACGGTATATGAGTCATTTGAGGCATGACATGTGCTTGGGAGGAACAGGAGACTTTGGACCTCTGGTTCCCAAAGCTCTCCACCACTGGGAGTTTTCCTCGCCTCGTGTCTGGGTCTGTTGTAGACTCATTGATAGAGATTGATCGCTGTGATTAGTCAACAACTCCATTATCGTTGCATTTTGTGACTACCAGGATGGTAGAAAGCGAACTAGATGGACTGTGGTCTATTTTTCGTCTACATCTTCTCTTCTGTGCACTCTCCGTCCCATATATCATCCCTGAGTGAGGCAGCAACGAGGCCAACCTGTTCCCCAACACAATGATCAGCAGCTCTCTTCACGAGCATTTGTGGCTGTACACTCGCGTCCGAGCAGTCAACGGGTTGTTGCTGGAGATGCAGTGCACCGTGCTCCTGGGCTGCCCTCTCTAATAAAGAAAACAGCACAGAGAAGGCGCTGTGAGACGATGCTGCGATTCCAGCAGGGAGTCGCCCTTGCAAGCAATGCATCCCAGGAAATCCCGGACGGCAGCCAGCCCAGTTTCTGTCCATTTTACCTCCGTGATTTCCCGGGATCGCGAAATCGTCCCTTATATCCTCAACTGATTTTATTCCTGCTCCTGTTTCGCAATATTACCTTTCGTAACATGCTGCCATTCTGTTGTTGTTCAATGGGGATCCGTAACGCCAGATAGACAAACACCAAACAAGAATGACCCACACCGCAGATGAAGATGAAAGCAGCAGCACACCCAATGCATGAGATTATTTGCCCCTCTCTGCATGCTGCAGTTTTTATTTTGTTGTCCCAGTTTCCCTCCTCTGAAAGAACTGACTCTTGTTGGCATAAGATGGCACAGGTGCCAGTCATCCTCTGGGTAGCTAGCCCAGGTGAGTGTTCCTGGTGTGTGAACCTGGGCAACTAAGGGGGCGTGACAACTGAGCCACGTCCTTGTGTCAGCTGTGACTCAGTGGGTAGCACCCTCGCCTCTGAGTCAGAAGGTTGTGGGTTCAGAGTCCCACTCCACAGACTTGAGCACAAAAATCCAGGCTGACATTCCAGTGCAGTGCTGAGAGAGTGCTGCCCTGTCGGGGGTACCGTCTTCCGGATGAGATGTTAAACCGAGGCCCCCGTCTGCCCTCTCAGATGGAAATAAATGATCCCGTGGCACTATTGTGAGGAAGAGCAGGGGAGTTCTCCCCAGTGTCCTGGCCAATATTTATCCCTCAATCAACATCACTAAAACAGATTATCTGGTCATTTTTTTATGGCCTTGCTAACCTGTGTCGCAACTTTTAGTGATTTGTGTATTTGTACTCCTAGATCCCTTTGTTCCTCTACCCCACCTAGACTCGCACACTCCCTATTCTTCCTACCAAAATGTAATACCTCACATTTATCTGTGTTGAACTTCATTTGCCAATTATATGCCCATTCTGCAAGTTTATTAATGTCCTCCTGTAATTTGTTGCAGTCCTCCTCAATATTGACTATCCCCCCCCCCCACCCACACAATTTGCATTTTCATGAAAATGAGAAGTCGCACAACACCAGGTTATAGTCCAACAGTTTTATTTGAAATCACGAGCTTTCGGAGCGCTGCTCCTTTGTCAGGTAAAGTGAAGGAGCAGCGCTCCGAAAGCTCGTGATTTCAAATAAAACTGTTGGACTATAACCTGGTGTTATGCGACTTCTCATTTTTGTCCACCCCAGTCCAACACCGGCATCTCCGCATCATATTCATGAAGACTGTGTCTCTTTAAATCTATCACAGATCAAGTAAATCTTCCCATTTAAAGCTTCTCTCAAAAGCTCTGTCCCTTGTTCCATTCTATAACACTTCCCCAGCTGGACTGCTGGCAAACACTGAACCCTTGAAGTTACACACCATCGCCTCCTCCTCCTCCCTACATACACTAACTATCCTAACCACCGTCTACCCTGACAGTCCCATCTTCCTTAAGTACAACTCACAGCCTTCGACTGTCCCTGAGTCTCGGCAGTGCAAAAAAAAAAAAATGAACACAAAGAATAAGGATAGGATTCATTTCTGTCGTTGCCAAAGGCAAAATTTCCACTCCAGTGGCCTACCAAAGCTGTTTATTTGTCCAACTGCACTGAGATCTTTTTATAGGCATCTACAGACCCCCTCCCCCTGGGTGATTATACAAGGCTATAACATAGACTTTTGTTATTAGAAAGTTGAGACTGAATTGAGGCTGCCTCAAACCCGTACCAGTAGTGTTACAATGCCCTCAGGAGCCATCCCATAATTGTCATCTCTGTCAACAGAGTGTTCTCCCGCTGAATCCTCCGAAAAGACAACTATAATAATAATTACATAGACATCCCAGCCCCCATCACAGGTGTGTCTTGTTTGCTTGTGACCGTATTATAAAAAAAATTATTGTGCATCGTCCCTGAACATAATCACAGTAATTCCAAAACGCAGATTAACTGTCTGCCATAGTTGGCTGTTGCTCAGGAATGCCTCAGCTTTGCTCTTTTGACAGACTTGTTCATTAAATGCTTCTGTTTATACTCCACCCTCCTGACAGCATGGGCCCTGAAAGGTGAGGATGTTGTGAGCTGTTAGCGATGTGCGCCGTGATGGATGATCTGGAACTGTCTGCGTGAATTTGGCAACATTTTTCCAATTTAGCAGCATCAAGTCTGACTAAAGCAAAGCAGAAGCGTCTCGTGTTTTCCTGCTTGCTAAATAAAATTAGCTGCGCACGTGGTCGAACACTAAAGTCTGTGCTGTCAGTGTAGGCGGGCTGGAGGGGCTGAGGCTGCACTTTTCATGTTTAATTCCAGTCTGACCCCGTCTCCCAGACACGGCACAGAAAGATGGAGAAAAGAAATGGAACATCCCTTAAAGAAACAGTATTTCATGGAATTTACAGCTCAGGAACAGGCCATTCGGCCCAACTGGTCCGTGCCGGTGTTTATGATCCACACGAGCCTCCTCCCGCCCCTCTTCATCTCACCCTATCAACATAACCATCTATTCCTTTCTCCCTCATGTGTTTATCTAGCTTACCAATTAAATGCATCTATGCTATTCGCTTCAACTACTCCTTGTGGTAACGAGTTCCACATTCTCACCACTCTCTGGGTGAAGAAGTTTCTCCTGAATTCCCTATTGGATCGATTAGTGACTATCTTATATTTATGGCTCCTAGTTCTGGTCTCCCCCACAAGTGGAAACGTCTTCTCTACGTCTACCCTATCAAACCCTTTCATAATTTTAAAGACTTCTATCAGGTCACCACTCAGTCTTCTCTTTTCTAGAGAAAAGAACCCCGGCCTGTTCAATCTTTCCTGATAGGTATAGCCTCTCAGTTCTGGTATCATTCTAGGAAATCTTTTTTGCACCTTCTCCAGTGCTTCGATATTCTTTTTATTATATGGAGACCAGAACTGTTCACAGTGCTCCAAGTGTGGTCTAACCAAGGTACCAAACAAGTTCAATATAAATTCTCTGCTTTCCAATTCTGTCCCACTAGAATGAACCACAGTGCTTTGTATGCTTTTATTTTAAATGGCCTTATTAATGTGCGTCGCTACTTAGTGATTTGTGTATCTGTGCCCTCAGATCCCTCTGTTCCTCTACCCCATTTAGACACTTATTTTCCAAGGAGTATGTGGCCTCCTTATTCTTCCTACTAAAATGTACCACCTCACACTGATCTATATTGAAGTTAATTTGCCAATTACACACCCATTCTGCAGGTTTATTAATGCCTTCCTGCATTTTGTCAGAGTCCTCCTCTGTATTAACTATACCCCCCCATTACATTATTCCGATGAGCTGTCTGGTCTCCGACAGTTGCCTCTGCATAAAAGAGGAAGGGCAAAAAAGTTAGCAGCTGCATCTAAAGCTAGAAGATCAGTGCTACGGGCCTGTTATAATATCGGACAAAGAAATTGCATTAGAACACAGTAAACTAATCTTTGGACAGGATAATTTCAAGGCCAAAGACTTGTATTGATGTAGTGCTTCATCCCATCTCTCAGCGGCATCTCAAAGCGCTTCGATACAATTAATTACTTTGAAGTGCAGTGACTGTTGCTATGTAGGCAAATTCAGCAGCCATTTTACACACAGCAAGATCCCACAAATAGCATTAACATGAATGCACAGTTAATCAGATGGTATTAATGGTAAGGACAAATGAGAACACTTTGCTTTTCTTTCATTATTGCCCATGGATCTTTGACATCCAACTAGACAGGCAGAAGGGACCTCAGCTTAACTTCTCAGCTAAAAGTCAACCCTGGTAATGCAACACTCCCCCAGCAGCTCCCTAGGTACAGCCGTGGCTCATCGGGTAGCACTCTCACCTCCGAGTCAGAAGGTTATGGGTTCAAGTCCCACTTCAGAGACTTGACCACAAAAATCTAGGAAGAGATTCCGGTGCAGTGCTGAGGGAGTGCTGCACTGTTGGAGGTGCCGTCTTTCAGATGCCGAGGCCCCCTCTGCTCTCTCAGATGGATTTAAAAGATCCCATGGTACTATTTCGAAGAAGAGCAGGGGCGTTATCCACTTTGGTAGGTAAAATAGAAGAGCAGAGTATTTTTTAAATGGTGAGAGATTTGGAAATGTTGGTGTTCAGAGGAACCTGGGTGTCCTTGTACACGAATCACTGAAAGTTAACATGCAGGTACAGCAAGTAATTAGGAAAGCAAATGGTATGTTGGCCTTTATTACAAGAGGATTTGAGTATAAGAGTAAAGACATCTTACTGCAATTATATAGGGCCCTGGTGAGACCACACCTAGAGTATTGTGTACAGTTTTGGTCTCCTTACCTAAGGAAGGATATACTTGCCATAGAGGGGGTGCAACGAAGGTTCACCAGACTGGTTCCTGGGATGGGGGGATTGTCCTATATCTCTAGAGTTTAGAAGAATGAGAGGTGATCTCATTGAAACAAAGAAAATTCTTACAGGGCTTGACAGGGTAGATGCAGGGAGGATGTTTCCCCTGGCTGGAGAGTCTAGAACTAGGGGTCACAGTCTCAGAAGAAGGGATTCGGCCATTTAGGACTGAGATGAGGAGAAATTTCTTCACTCAGAGGGTGGTGAATCTTTGGAATTCTCTACCCCAGAGGGCTGTGGATGCTCAGTCGTTGAGTATATTCAAGACAGAGATCGATAGATTTTTGAATATTAAGGGAATCAAGGGATATGGGGACAGCGAAGAAAAGTGGAGATGAGATAGAAGATTGGCCATGATCTTAATGAATGACGGAGCAGGCTCGAGGGGCCGAATGGCCTACTCCTGCTCCTATTTCTTATGTTCTTATCCCTGGTGTCCTGGCCAGTATTTATCCCTCAATCAACATCAGTAAAAAAAAATTATCCAGTCATTATCACATTGCTGTTTGTGGGAGTTTGCTGTGCACAAATTGGCTGTCGCGTTTCCTACAACAGTGACTACACTTCAAAAGTACTTAATTGGCTGTAAAGCGCTTTGTGGCGTCCTGGAGTCATGAAAGGCGCTGTATAAATGCAAGTCTTTCTTTCTTCAGGTTATGAACTCGAACTCACTGAATAGGGTTTGAACCTTCAACTTTGTACTCCAGAGGTCAACGTGCAACCAACTGAGCCTAGAGTCATTGTTCCACATTCTCAAGCTATGTCACTGGTGGGTGCCTTGGAGCAAACTGCCTTGACTGTAGAAAGTCTGTGACTCAGAACAATGAGAGCCATACAGGGAGAACAAAAAGGGGAAAACAGTGGGATTTCAAACACTCTTTAAAATAAAGGCAAAATCCAGGAAGGTAACTGTAATATATGTGGGTAGAACAAATGAAGGACAGAGACAGGATGAGTTGCTAGGCAAGGTGCATGTTTACTAGGCCAGAGTGAACTGAGCATGCTCATACTAAACCATGTGACGAACCATGTGATAATACATTACACTGCTTTCCCCTTTAAAAAAAATGTACATATTCCCTCTCAAATACAACAAAACTCTGGTCCCACCTTTCCCAGCATTACGTGTACCACATAACAAAAACTCCTGGCTTTTTAAAAAAATGAACTACAAATCCAGTTTAATAACAGGTTTGCGGAACCTTCCTGACCTCCTTTGGTGTTGAACCAATTTTCAGGCTGTTCTGTTCTGGTTCCAAACTCAAAGATGATCCTGTTTCTATCTCAGACTTGTTTGAACCTGGTACTTCAGTTTCTGAAGTCTGAACTGAGTCAAACTCCTGTATGTGTTCATGATCAAATGGTTCAAGATCACCTCTTGGTTCATCTCTAGCAGAGATCACTTGATCTACATGAACACTTCGGATGTTGTCACCAATTTCAACCAAATATCTCTTGGTTCCACCAACCTCTACTATGGTTCCTACATCCCAATTGTGTGAACTCGACTTGCCAGGAAGACTGAGAACACGAACACACTCGTTTGGTCTGAAACTGCATTCTTTCCGATTGCTGACATAATAACGTTTCTGACTCAACTGTTTCTGTTCAACTCTTGAGGCCAAATTTGGTTAAACAAGATTCGATCGTGTTCTCAATCTTCTCTTCATCAAGGGTTCTGCTGGGGTATATCCAGTGGTAGTATGCGGAGCAGTTCTGTACTTCAGCAAGAAATTTGCCAAACGTTGTTTCATGCTGAGTCCCGAACAACTCTGCAACACTTGCTTTTTGAGAGCTTCTTTTACTATTCTGACTGACCTTTCGGCTGCTCCGTTTGAAGCTGGATGATATGGTGGAACGAGAGTGAGCTCGATACCGTTCCATTTCATGAACTCTTGGAATAGAGCAGAACAGAACTGAGGACCATTGTCAGAAACAAGCTCTTCAGGTAAGCCATGACATGTGAAGATAGACCTCAACTCATCTATGGTACGTTCAGTTGTAGTATTTGAACCCATGTATTTCACTTCAATCCACTTTGAGTGACTATCTACAAGTACCAGGAAATAATCATTTGCTTTCTCACAGAAGTCTACATGTACTCTCTGAAAAGGTCTACTTGACCATGACCAGGGTTGTAGTGGAGTTTTGGGTGCTTTATTTCTGCAATTTTGGCAAACGCTGCATTTACTGACAAGTGATTCAAGATCACTGTCCAATCCAGGCCAGTAAACAAAGCTTCTTACAATTGATTTCATACTGACAATCCCTGGATGTTCAGTATGAAGTTCAGCCAGAATTCTATCTCTCAAAGAAGTAGGTGCCACCACTCTGTTTCCCCACTTGATACAACCTTGCTCACAAGACAATTCAGTACGACGGTTATGGAATGGTTTCAATTCTGTGCCCATACACTGATCAGTCCATCCATTCAAGGTGTTTTCATTCACTCTTTTCAGTACTGAGTCCTTTTGAGTCTCATCTGCAATCTCAGTTGCATTCACGGGAAAGTCTTTTTCAACTGCACCTAGCGTGAAAATCTCACCGTCACTACCAACACACGAGTCTTCATGTGGCAACCTGGATAAGGCATCTGCGATTGTGTTTTGCTTTGATGTGCGATATTCTATCGTGTAGTCATATTGTGACAACAACACTGCCTAACGTTGCATTCTTGATGCGGCCATTGCAGGGATGGCAGATTTGGGTCCCAATATTGCCAGGAGCGGTTTGTGATCGGTTATCAGGGTAAACATTCTGCCGATCAGGAACTGTTGGAATTTCTTGATTCCAAACACTATGGCGAGTGCTTCCTTTTCAATTTGCGCGCAGTTTCTTTCGCTCTTTGTGAGGGTTCACGATGCGAACGTGATTGGTTTCTCTTGGCCGTCATCCATTACGTGGCTTATGACAGCTCCCACACCATAGCTAGAAGCATCACACGCTAACTTAAGCTCACGCTCTGTGTCGTAGTGCACAAGTAGAGCATCGCTAGAAAGACTTCTCTTACAAGCATCGTAAGCTTCCTGTTGCGCTTTTGTTCACTTCCACTGGACATTCTTTTTGAGGAGCTCGTAAAATGGAGCTAACATGGTCACTAACTCAGGTAAGAAACGTGCGTAGTACTGAACCATTCCAAGAAAGATCTTAACTCAGACACGTTCTGTGGCTTTGGAGCATTGATGACAGCATCAACCTTTTCCTTCACTGGTTGCAAGCCATTTGCATCAACTTTCAAACCACGGTACACAACCTCGGGCTACACAAAAGCACATTTGCTCCTTTTCAATTTGACATTGTGGGAATTCAACCTTTGAAGCACTAAATCTAACACTTCTAGATTTTCTTCCTCACTGCTTGTTGCGATCAGCACATCATCTTAATTGCATAAGCAATTTGGAACTCCTTGCAAAATCTTATCCATCGTAGCCTGGAAGATTTTGGGGGAGAACTTTACACCATACGGCAGCTTGGTGTATGAGTACAGTCCCTTGTGTGTGTTGGTAAGATACTGTTGACTCTCTTTGGTAACGGGTACTGCTCATCGTCAACTGCTTGGTTGATAGTAACTTTGTCGTCACCGCACAAGCGTACAGTTTTGTCTGCTTTGGGCACTACCACAATCGGGGTAGCCCATTCACTTTTGTCAGTTTCTACTAGCACTCCGTTCTCTCTCAGTTTCGCTAGCTCTTCCTCCACCTGACCTTTCAACACATTAGGGACCGGCCATGCCTTACAATAGACAGGCTTCGCGTTGGATTTGATACGCATCATACCCAGTGATGCCCTCATAACTGTCTGAGAACATGCTTTTATACTTGTTCAGCATTGTGTCAAGTCGCTTCTTTGAAGCATCTACACTGAAGATGTTTTTCCAGTCTCGTTTTAACTTTCTCAACCATGAGAGTTGGCCTGTTGTTGTAGCTCACTACAATAATAGCAGCTTTACTGACTGACCATTGTGCTGAACTGTACATTCCATTTGTCCACATCTCTAGGATTTCTCCAGAGTAGGTTTTTAACTCTACCGTACTCTTTGTAAGTGGTATTTGATTAAACTTACTCTCATATGTATCCTTACTCATGATAGAGCAGTCCACCGCCATGTCGATGCATATATCAATATATTGGTCATTGATCAAAAGTTTTGTACAGAAGTCTTTCTCACAACTGCTGGTGTTGCCGCTAGTGGCATAGATACTGTAGATGCCTAGTCCTTCAACATCAGGTCTGTTCACTTCAATATTGTGAACTCCTCCCTCTTGTTGTTGCTGCTTTGCATTGCCACTAGAATGGTTCTTACTTCCTGCTTTCGATCTAGCTCTGCAAGCTGTTGAAGTATGGCCTTACTTCTGGCAGTGAAAACACTTCGCATTTCTGTATTGATAGGACTGTGGTGAGTGATTTCCATTGCAGCGATAACAATTCACTGAACTGCTCTCACCGACATGCTTTTGACTCGGTCTCACAGCTTTAGGTTTGGCGGTGGCTTTGTGACTGTAGACCTCAGCTGCACTAGTCACTTGAGTTGGACGGAGCTCCCTAGCATTCTTAGACGGCATCTCCATAGATAGGGCAATTTTGGATGCTATGTCAAACATTAGGTTCAGATTGTTCAGTAACTTGGACTGTGTGCGCTCATCCACCAGTCCACAGACAAACTTATCTCGCAACGCATGATCCAAAAATGTGCCGAAGTTACAATGCAATGACAGGTTTTTAAGAGCTACAATGTACTCACTGATGGTTTCACTTTGTTTTTTGTTTCTGGTACCAAACTTATAGCTCTCTGCTATTTTTAATGGCTTTGGGTCGAAATGGTCCTCGAGTTTCTCGACAATGTCTTCAAACGACGCATCCTTCGCTTTCCCTGGCGCAAGTAGGTTTGTCAAAGTTCCGTAGACATCTGACCCGATCTCCGTTAGAAAAATTACTTTCTTCCGTTCACGAATTACTTTATTTTGAGCTTGAACATTCTCATCTGCACCTTCAGTCTCAATAATGTTCTTGGCCCAAAAAACATCTCCATCCGCTCAATGTAAGAACTGAATGGTTCGTGAGCTCGGTCATACATGCCGAGGCTTCCGATGAATCCCATAGGCGGGGCCATGATTATCCCAATCCCGTCGAACAGTGACTCAGCACGCTACCTGTGTAACTGTGAGAATCAACGCTGCTGTTGCTGTGTGTACATACACGCAAAGGCGAAGCACAGACGATTCTGCATCAGCATTAACAGTAAAACATCGCAAAAATTCAGTTTAGGTGTCACAAATTCACCGTAAACTTGTCCACTCGAAGGTTGAACACTGTGTCCTCCCATGATCCCTAAAAATGGCTTTGGGATCCCATCCTCGTCACCAAAATGTAATATATGTGGGTAGAACAAATGAAGGACAGAGACAGGATGAGTTGCTAGTCAAGGTGCTTGTTTACTAGGCCAGAGCGAACTGAGCATGCTCATACTAAACCATGTGATAAACCATGTGATAATACATTACAGTAACAATTTCCTTAATTCTGATGAAGTTGACACCTCTCTTCTCCTCGGCTTTTCAGTGTGATTTATTCGGCCTTGTCTCCACCAAATGTAACAAGCCTACATTCACTGCATGAATTTATGATTCTTTTAGACTACAGGCATCTTTCTGACAGTACTGCCACATTCTCGTATGTATCGAGTGCATCTTGTGCTGCAAGCGAACAACTTAATTCCAAGGTTTGGAGACGCAGGACAATGACCTGATTCGCTCTCCTCTTCCCTCTACGGGGAATCACAGGTGTGAACCTGAAATTTCTCCTATCCATGGCGTTGCTGCCCCAATGTGATGTGACACCATACTGCCCAGGATTGACATTCATTTTACAGACACTTGAGCACAAAATCCAGGCTGACACGCCAGTGCAGTGCTGAGGGAGTGCTGCACTGTTAAAGGTGCCGTCTTTCAGAGGAGACATTAAACCGAGGCCCCGTTGGCCTCTCAGGTGGATGTAAAAGATCCCATGGCACTATTGCGAAGAAGAATCGGGGAGTTATCCCTGGTGTCCTGGCCAATATCAATTCCTCAACCAACACCCAAAAACATGGTCATTATCACATTGCTGTTTCTGGGACTTGCTGTGCGCAAATTGGCTGCTGCATTTACTACATTAAAACAGTGACTACACGTCAGAAGTACTTAATTGGCTGTGAAGTGCTTTAGGACGTCCTGAGGTCATGAAAGGAGCAAAACTCGAGGCCATCAATATAAGATAGTTACTAAGAAATCAAATAGGGAATTCAGAAGAAACTTCTTTACCCAGAGAGCGGTGAGAATGTGGAACTCGCTACCACAGGGAGTGGTTGAGGCGAATAGCATAGATGCTTTTAAGGGGAAGCTAGATAAGCATATGAGGGAGAAGGGAATAGAGGGTTATGCTGATAGAGTTAGATGAGGAAAGATGGGAGGAGGCTCGAGTGGAGCATTAACGCCGGCATGGACTAGTTGGGCTGAATGGCCTGTTTCTGTGCCGTATATCCTATGTAATCCTATGTAAAAAATGCAAGTCTTTCTTTTTTTTTACTGACAGTAAGTTCCTTTCACAGATGATTTGCGTGAACCAGCTGTAGCCTGGCTGGTAGAGGGGAATTTACATTGATGAACTGCTTCGGTTCTCCTTATTTTCCCAGCTCTCACTTGTCAACGCTTGGAGGGCGGGCAAGTGAAACAGACGATATGTCAGTTCCCCATTCCACACACCCTCCTTCCTCACAGCAAATGATGAAACACCTCACTATCCTCTCATTTCTTGCTGACCAGAATCTGAACTGGAAGCAGCCACATGAATGCCGTGGCTACAAGGGCAGGTCAGAGGCTGGGTATTCTGGGACGGGTGACTCACCTCTAGACTACTTGAAGCCTTTCCACTGCCTACAAGGCACGAGTCAGGAGTGTGATGAAATACTCTCCACTTGCCTGGACGGGTGGCAGCTCCAACAACACTCAAGAAGCTCGACAGGATCCTGGACAAAGCAGCCTGTTTGATCAGCACTTCACCCACAAGCCTAAACCATCCACACCCTCCACCACCTATGTACCACGGCTGCAGTGTGAACTGTCTATAGGATGCACTGTAGCAACTTGCCAAAGCTTCTTCAGCAGCACCTCCAAAACCCGCGACCTCTGCTACCCAGAAGAACAAGGACGGCAGTTGCATGGGAACCCCATCACCTTCAGGTTCCCCTCCAAGTCTCGCACCATCCTAACTTGGACATACCTGGAACTCCCTACCTAACTGCACAACAGTGGGAGCACCTTCACCACACGGACTGCAGCGGTTCAAGAAGGAGGCCCACCACCACCTTCTCAAAGGTAAGGAGGGATGGGAAATAAACGCCAGCGACGCTCACATCCCGAGATGGATTAAAAAAAAAGTCCAGTGAACTGGTTAAGTTCACTCAAAGGAAACCAATGGATTTGAATGACTGGAATCCTGCGACTGATTGAAAACTGGATGGCAATCGAGCATTCAGCCATATAACCCGATACTGAGCTGAAAGCATGACAAAGCAATAAGGCAGCTTTACTCCTGTTTTGGAAAACACATTCTGGTTTTTGCAAGTAGCTGGTGGCAGTGGGTAGTGGGGCAGGAGATGGTTGGCCAGAAGCAACTGCAACAAGTGCCATCATGACAGCACCGTCTAAAAATAAAACTCTCAGCTAGCCCCGTAGTCGGCCACAATTGGGGCTTGACATCAACGTGGTTACTAATGCTCAGGGCATGCCCTATTTTACGAGGCTTCAGTCAAGTAGAGCCCAGGTTGTGGTCATATATTTCACGATGCGATATTCCACACAGGTTTCTCCTCCCGGTTTTCAGTCACAGGTCCTTTCCACTTATCTACTCAAGTGAGTAAGCAGAATGAAATGACTCACTCACTCACTCACTGCCAGTAATTTCGGGAAATGTCCCCCACACCACAGTGCTGCCTCCTTAAACTGCGTAATGTTGCAGCTGGAAAATGTTCTGCAGTTGAGCAACCTCTGTCTGAATGAACGGAAAGATCCGACTCACCTTGCAACGACTCAATATATAAGGAATCCGGAACTGAGAGATTATACCTGTCAGGAAAGTCTGAACAGGCTGGGGCTCTTTTCTCTAGAAGAGAGAAGGCTGAGGGGGTGACCTGATCGAGGTCTTTAAGATTCTGAAAGGGTTTGCTAGGGTAGACGTAGAGAAGATGTTTCCACTTGCGGGGGAGACCAGAACTGGGGGCCATAAATGTAAGACCATCACTAATAAATCGGGTACGGCAGCATAGTGGT
This sequence comes from Squalus acanthias, assembly GCA_030390025.1. Taxonomy (NCBI): domain Eukaryota; kingdom Metazoa; phylum Chordata; class Chondrichthyes; order Squaliformes; family Squalidae; genus Squalus; species Squalus acanthias. Next base: position 5,656,421 of record CM059438.1, on the reverse strand, counting down.
TACGTCACTAGACTAGTAATTCAGAGGCTTGGACTAATGATTCGGGGACGTGAGTTCAAAACCCCACCACGGCAGCTGGGGAATTTAAAATTCAGTTCATTAAATAAATCTGGAATAAAAAGCTAGTATCAGTAATGGTAACCATGAAACTACTGGATTGTTGTAAAAACCCATCTGGTTCACTGATGTCCTTTAGGGAAGGAAATCTGCTGCCCTTACCCGGTCTGGCCTATATGTGACTCCAGACCCACAGCAATGTGGTTGACTCTGAAATGGCCCAGCAAGCCACTCTGTTGTATAAGGTGGCTCCACCACCACCTTCTCTAGGGCAATAAATGCTGGCCTTGCCAGTGACACCCACATCCCGTGAACAAATAAATTTTAAAAAAAATATTCCAATAAGGAATTCAGGAGAAACTTCTTTACCCAGAGAGGAGCTGGAATGCGGAGCTCACTACCACAGGGAGTAGTTGAGGTGAAGAGCATAGATGCATGCAAGGGGAAGCTAGATAAACAAATGAGGGAGAAAGGAATAGAAGGATATGCTGATGGGGTTAGATGAAGAAGAATGGGAGGAGGCTGGTGTGGAGCATAGACCAGTTGGGCTGAATGGCCTGTTTCTGTGCGCTACGTAACATGTAAATTAAACTATGTATGTAATCTTCGTACCTATAGCTGGGCTGCTATTTCTGACGAATGTCAGGCAACCAACAAAGGAGGAAACCATTTGGTTCCTAATTGCTACATCTCACACGATGGTACGGTTTGCTGTGCTTCATTGGGCCTGAATCATCAGGAGAGCAAACAGGATATGATACACAAATCTGTGGGTGGGAATCAATGTGACAGCCAAAGTGTAGCATATCACCCAATGTAAGTACCACAACTAGCAGTCAAATTAATGTTGTTTTGGAGGTCATGGCACTGAAGGGATGGAAATGCACGTGGTCTTGAAATGGGTAAAATTCATATATTCATGATTGCATCTGAGACAGCCCATCTCAGATCATTTAGGCCTTTTTTGTTTAGTTTTCTCCTCTGCAGGCACTGGCTCTTGGAGGAGGACAGTTCCATGGCTGGAGGCAGCCTTCTACTACCTCACCTGCGAACTTTGTCCTCGTACGTGGGCCTAGACTGAGTGTCAAGCAGGCTCCCAGCCAACCCCTGACCTCACCTGCGAACTTTGTCCTCGTACGTGGGCCTAGACTGAGTGTCAAGCAGGCTCCCAGCCAACCCCGTGACCTCACCTGCGAACTTTGTCCCTGTACATGGGCCTAGACTGAGTGTCAAGCAGGCTCCCAGCCAACCCCTGACCTCACCTGCGAACTTTGTCCTCGTACGTGGGCCTAGACTGAGTGTCAGCAGACAGTCATGGCCAACGGCCCCCCCCTCCCCCCCCCACCGATCCTATCTTCATCCAACACCCACTAGGGTTGCCAACCCTCCAGGATTGGCCTGGAGTCTCCAGGATTTGAAGATTAATCTCCTGGAGACGGCAGTGAGCAACACCAGGGAGAAAAGTCATAGGGACACGAAAAAACCCAATTAGGAGTTCTATTCAATTTCTTTGAACATTTTCACTTATTTGTTATAAAAAATATTGGCGGTGAAGGAAACGGCTGTTTGACTGGGAGGGGCGGTTGGAGGTCACGTGACTAAACCTCCAGGAATCCGCCCGGAGTTGGCGACCCTAACGCCCACCCACACCCACTCCCCAGCGGGAGACACTGCGCACTGATCAGGGGCGGGGACCCGAGCCGAGTCTTCGCGTCTGATGAAGGGTGCACACCCCGTTCTGTCATAACTGTCCTTGCTCTCTTTTTTGGGGGGCCGACCTGCTGTGTATTTCCAGCATGTTCGCTTTTTATTTCAGATTCCCGGCGCTTGCAGCTTTCCCATTCTATTTTATTGCCTCACCGTGACATGTCAGCGAGCCACGGCCTCCAATCAATCAGGAAGACATTTACTGGGAGACCGGATGATGCAGTGGGGTCGGCACTGTGCTTTCACCTTGGGACCTGGATTAATATCCAGCCCAGAATGATCAGATCAAAGCACCCTCTGTCTCTGCTGGCTGTAAGTGCGTTACATGAAGTGACTGAGCAGTTTCAATCCAGTTTCCAAGTAAGCACTGGGCCCACAGCACAAAACAACACTAATTTGGCACTAAATAACAACAGAAAACGCTGGAAAAACTCAGCAGGCCAGGCAGCATCCGTGGACAGAGAAACAGAGTTAACGTTTCAGGTCGAAGACCTTTAGTCAGAACTGGAAAAAAGCAGGAAATGGAACAGATTTTAAAGCAAGATTAGGGGCTGGCAAATGGGGGAGGGGATGAAAGAACAAAAGGGAAGGTCAGTGATAGGATGGAAGGCAGGAGAAGTAAAGAGGCATTAAGAGATATTCAAGGCAAGAGGTAATGGGACAGGTTAAGAAACAAAGGATGGCTCTAGATGAAGTGTGAATTACGCTGGCAGAATGAAAGACAGCTGCCATGTGGGAGGGAAGAAAAAAAGGCACAAACAAAAAGTGTGGATAAAAAAAATATATATGATGGGGGCCGAGGTTATGATCTGAAATTGTTGAACTCTATGTGGAGTCCAGAGGGCTGTAAAGTGCCTAATCGAAAGATGAGGTGCTGTTCCTTGAGCTTACGCTGAGCTTATGTGGAACAATGCAAGAGGCCGAGGACGGTGAGGTCTGAGTGGGAATGGAGCGGTGAATTAAAGTGACAGGTCACCGGGAGCTTGGGGTCCTCCTTATGGACTGAACGGAGGTGTTCCGCAAAGCGGTCACCCAATCTGCGTTTGGTCTCCCCAGGGTAGAGGAGACCGCATCGTGAGCAGCGAATACAGTATACTAAATTGCAAGAAGTACAAGTAAATCGCTGTTTCACCTGGAAGGGGTGTTTGGGGCCCTGGACAGTGGGAAGGGGGGGAGGTATAAGAGCATGTGTTGCATCTCCTGCGCTTGCACGGGAAGGTGCCGGGCGAAGGGGAAGGGGTGCTGGGGGTGGTAGAGGAGTGGACTACGGTGTCACGGAGGGAGCGGTCCCTACGGAATGCTGAAAGGGGAGGTGAGGGAAAGATGCGTTTGGTGGTGGGATCACGCTGGAGGTGGCGGAAATGGCAGAGGATGATCCGTTGAATGTGGAGGCTGGTGGGGTGAAAGGTGAGGACAAGGGGAACTCTATCGTGGTTCCGGGAGGGAGGGGCAGGGGTGAGGGCAGAAGTGCGGGAGATAGAACGGACACGGTCGAGGGCCGTGTCAACCACAGTAGAGGGGAATTCTCGGTTGAGGAAAAAGGAAGACATGTCAGAAGCACTGGTATGGAAGGTGGCATCGTCAGAGCAGATGCGGCGGAGACAGAGAAACTGGGAGAATGGAATAGAGTCCTTACAGGAGGCGGGGTGGGAGGAAGTGTAGTCCAGGTAGCTGTGGGAGTCAGTGGGCTTGTAGTGAATGTTTGTCAATAACCTATCCCCAGAGATGGAGACGGAGAAGTCGAGGAAGGGAAGGGAAGAGTCGGAGATGGACCATGTGAAGGTGAGGGAAGGGTGGAAATTGGAAGCAAAGTGAATGAAATTTTCTAGTTCAGGGCGAGAGCAGGAGACAGCACCGATACAGTCATCAATGTATCGGAAAAAGAGGTGAGGGAGGGGACCCGAGTAGGACTGGAACAAAGAGTGTTCCACATATCCCACGAAAAAGCAGGCATAGCTAGGACCCATGCGGGTACCCATAGCAACACCTTTGATTTGGAGGAAATGAGTGGAGTCAAAGGAGAAGTTGTTCAATGTGAGAACAAGTTCAGCCAGGCGGAGGATGGTGGTGGTGGATGGGGACTGGTTGGGCCTCTGTTCAAGGAAGAAGCGGAGCGCCCTCAGGCCATCCTGGTGGGGGATGGAGGTGTAGAGGGATTGAACGTCCATAGTGAAAAGGAGGCAGTTGGGGCCAGGAAACTGGAAACTGTTAAAGTGGCGGAGGGCGTCGGAAGAGTCGCAGATGTAGGTGGGAAGAGACTGGACAAGGGGAGAAAAAATAGAGTCGAGATAGGAAGAGATAAGTTCCGTGGGGCAAGAACAGGCTGAAACGATGGGTCTACCAGGGCAGTCCTGTTTGTGGATCTTGGGAAGGAGGTAGAAGCGGGCTGTGCGGGGTTGGGGAACTATGAGGTTGGCGGCCGTGGGGGGAAGATCTCCAGAGGAGATGAGGTCAGTGACAGTCTTGGAAACGGTGGCTTGATGTTCGGTAGTGGGGTCATGGTCCAGGTGGAGGTAGGAGGAGGTGTCGGAGAGTTGGCGTTCAGCTTCCGCTAGGTAGAGGTCGGTTCGCCAAACAACAACAGCACCACCCTTGTCAGCAGGTTTAATGACAATGTCGGGGTTGGCACTAATGGGCATTAAATTGACAAGCTCTCCCAGAGAAGCTATGCGTTCAATTTTGCTTGTTGTGGAAAATAAAAAACATGTAACATTGGTGCAGTAGAAAATGCTTTTCTGCATCTAGGGCTGAATCATAATGGGCCGGACCTTGCTGGAGCGAGGCATCTCACAGCACGCGCGGTTAGTTAGACTTTATTTTTGCACCCTTTGGCTCAAAATCATTTATGCGTCGTAACTTTTTTTTATTCGTTCATGGGATGTGGGCGTCGCTGGCAAGGCCAGCATTTATTGCCCATTCCTAATTGCCCTTGAGAAGGTGGTGGTGAGCCGCCTTCTTGAACCGCTGCAGTCCGTGTGGTGAAGGTACTCCCACAGTGCTGTCAGGGAGGGAGTTCCAGGATTTTGACCCAGCGACGATGAAGGAACGGCTGATATACTTCCAAGTCAGGATGGTGTGTGACTTGGAGGGGAACTTGGAGGTGGTGGTGTTCCCATGCGCCTGCTGCCCTCGTCCTTCTAGGTGGTAGAGGTCGCGGGTCACGGACCTTCCCTTTGTTCTTTCCTCCCCTCCTCCCTGCCCCTGCTTAAAAATCTCTCTTCTCTAACCTTTTCCAGTTCTGAAGAAGGGTCCTTGATCCAAAACGTTGACTCTGTTTCTCTGTCCTCGATGCTGCCTGACCTGCTGAGTGTCTCCAGCATTTTCTGTTGTTATTTCAGATTTCCACCATCCACAGTATTTTCCTACAGCTTTAACTTCTTTACTCAGAGAGTGGTCAGAATGTGGAACTTGCTACCACAAGGAGGAGTTGAGGTGAATTTAAGGGGAAGCTAGATAAACACATGAGGGAGAAAGGAATAGAAGGATATGCTGATGGGGTTAGATGAAGTAGGGTGGGAGGAGGTGCGAGTGCAGCATAAACGCCGGCACAGACCTATTGGGCCGAATGGACTGTAGACTTGATGTAGCTCATTGGGTCTTTATTTTTAATCTTCCACTAATTCGCTTCTCCTGTCCTGGAGTCACTGGCCCCATGCTGGAGGTCCATGGGTCCAGCTGCCCTCTGCCACTGGACCGATGAGCTCATTCTTGGCATGTGAGTCTACGAACTGAGTGCTGGCCTGCAATTTCTCCACGGGAGGAACATCAGCTGATGTCCTCACCCAACGTGCACGCCTTGCAGCATGGGTCAGTGAGTAGCGGTCAGGAACAGGAACCGTGACTCCTCTTTGATTCCCTCCCTTAACTCCGGGGTGCTGAAGCCGAGTCTAGCGCTCCCCCAGCACTGCCCCCCTGCTGAGGTCAGCTAACTTAGCGTAGGATAGGAATCGAACCTGGCTCTGCAAAAGTCTTAAACCGAGGCTGATAAGAACATAAGAACATAAGAAATAGGAGCAGGAGTAGGCCAATCGGCCCCTCGAGCCTGCTCCGCCATTCAATAAGATCATGGCTGATCTGATCCTAACCGCCAATCTACTATCTATCACAGAACCATCTCCTGCATCTAACAGAATTGCACACACGAAATAGGAGCAGAATCAGGCTACACGGTCCCTGGGCCCGCTCCACTACCCACAGGGCCATGACCGATCCGAACCTAGACTCATGTCCAAATTCCTGCCCGCTCCCCGTAACCCTTAATGCCCTTTACTTCTAGGAAACTGTCTATTTCTGTTTTAAATTTATTTAATGATGTAGCTTCTACAGCTTTTTGTGGCAGCATATTCCATGGACCTACCACCCTCTGAGTGAAGTAGTTCCTCCTCATCTCAGTTTTGAAAGAGCAGCCCCTTATTCTAAGACTATGTCCCCTAGTTCTAGTCTCACCCGTCATCGGGAACATCCTCCCCGCATCCACCCGCATCACAGCTTCCAACTGTGATATCAAAAGAAGCAGCAATGGGGGTGCAAGAAAAGTTTTAATCCAATGTAAATATATATATATATAAAATATAAGGACTACAAAGAGGATTACTGACAATGAGATCTCAAGTTCAACTGACAAACCATTGAGCTTCATTCTCTCTCTTCAGAACATCATCCGAAGTCCTTCACCAGATCACTTGCAGGTCGCTTACCAACTGCCTGGTACCTGCTATATATAAGCCCCAAATTGTACCCGCTACATAATCCCAATATAGTAACCTACTATATAAACCCAAAATAGTGTCCGCTATAAATAAGAACATAAGAAATAGGAGCAGGAATAGGTCATTTGGCCCCTCGAGCCTGCTCCGCCATTCAATAAGATCATGGTTGATCTGATCTTGGCCTCAACTCCACTTCCCCGCCCGCTCCCCATAACCCTCGACTCCCTTACCTTTCAAAAATGTGTCTATCTCCACCTTAAATATATTCAATGACCCAGCCTCCACAGCTCTCTGGGGTAGAGAATTCCAAAGATTCATGACCCTCTGAGAGAAGAAATTCCTCCTCATCTCCGCCTTAAATGGGTGCCCCCTTATTCTGAAACTATGCCCCCTAGTTCTAGATTCCCCCGCGAGGGGAAACATCCTCTCTGCATCTACCCTGTCAAGCCCCCTCAGCATCTTATATGTTTCAATAAGATCACCTCTCATTCTTCTAAACTCCAATGAGTATAGGCCCAACCTGCTCGACTTTTCTTCATAAGTCAACCCCTTCATCTCCAGAATCAACCTAGTGAACCCCTATATAGTCCGATATATCACCCCATCTAGTACCCGCTATATGCAAGCCCTATATAGAACCCACTATATGTAAGCCCGATATGGAACCCACTATATATCCCCTAAGTGAGGCAAATTCATGCCCTTGTAAACCTGATAAATTCAATACAAAAAAGTGCCACATTACCACGAATTGGTACCGTCCTTCTGGGAATACTGTCAAAATCCATGGTGTGTGTCACTGGACACAGCGTAACTCCAAGTATTAAAGGGATGAAGAGATGCACTTTGCGACCGCAGCCGCTCATTTTCTGCATTCTGAGGTGTGTAATACTGTTGAAGTCGGGCTTTGTGAGATAAACTGAAGAGACAAGCCGTCTATTTTCCCTCTGGCATCACGCAGTTATCCTTCCAGAACAATTTTCCACGCTGTTCAGTCATAGATTCATAATCTCTGTGGGAATGAAGCATAAGCAAATCAAAAAAAAAATAATTTGTCACTGCGCATGTCAAAGCACCAGTTAGAAGCACCAACAATAACAATGTACATCGATCGAAGTGTTCCCTCCTCCTCCAACACTCCACGTTCGTACTGGTTAACCCTCTTCAATTCAACTCTTCCTGCCTACCCTTACACAGCGCCTTTAATATACTGGAACGTTCTGAGGCGTTTCATGGAGGGGAGGGAGTGAAAATCGGACACCATGCGGAGATTGGGAGAAGAGTTCGAGGAGGCGACTGAAAACAATGGTTTGAAGCAAGACAGAGTGTTCCAGGGTGCAGAGCCCTCATTTTTTTAAATTATTCGCTCCTGGGATGTGGGCGTCACTGGCAAGGCCAGCATTTGTTGCCCATCCCTAATTACCCTCGAGAAGGTGGTGGTGAGCCGCCGCCTTGAACCGCTGCAGTCCGTGTGGTGAAGGTACTCCCACAGTGCTGTTAGGGAGGGAGTTCCAGGATTTTGACCCAGCGACGATGAAGGAACGGCGATATACTTCCAAGTCAGGATGGTGTGTGACTTGGAGGGGACCTTGCAGGTGGTGGTGTCCCCATGCGCCTGCTGCCCTTGTCCTTCTAGGTGGTTGAGGTCGTGGGTTTGGGAGGTACTGCTGAAGATGCTTTGGCGAGTTGCTGCAGTGCATCTTGTAGATGGTACACACTGCAGCCACGGTGTGGTGGTGGTGGAGGGAGTGAATGTTTAAGGTGGTGGATGGATTGCCAATCAAGTGGGCTGCCTCTGACCTGCTCTTGTAGTCACAGTATTTATGTGGCTGGTCCAGTTAAGTTTCTGGTTAATGGTGACCCCCAGGATGTTGATGGTGGGGGATTCGGCGATAGTAATGCCGTTGAATGTCAAGGGGTGGTGGTTAGACTCTCGCTTGTTGGAGATAGTCATTGCCTGGCACTTCTGTGGCGCGAATGTTACCTGCCACTTATCAGCCCAAGCTTGAATGTCGTCCAGGTCTTGTTGCATTCGGGCATGGACTGCTTCATTATCTGAGGAGTTGCGAATGGAACTGAACACTGTGCAATCCTCAGCAAACATCCCCACTTCTGACCTTTTGATGGAGGGAAGGTTATTGATGAAGCAGCTGAAGATGGTTGGGCCTTGGACACTGCCCTGAGGAACTCCTGCAGCGATGTCCTGGGGCTGAGATGGTTGACCTTCAACAACTACAACCATCTTCCTTTGTGCTAGGTATGACTCCAGCCAGTGGAGAGTTTTCCCCCTGATTCCCATTGACTTCAATTTTACGAGGGCTCCTTGATGCCACACTCGGACAAATGCTGCCTTGATGTCGAGGGCAGTCACTCTCTCCCTACCTCTGGAATTCAGCTCTTTTGTCCATGTTTGGACCAAGGCTGTAATGAGGTCTGGAGCAGAATGGTTCTGGCAGAACCCAAACTGAGCATCGGTGAGAAGGTTGTTGGTGAGTAAGTGCCGCTTGATAGCACTGTCGACGACACCTTCCATCACTTTGCTGATGATTGAGAGTAGACTGATGGGGCGGTAATTGGTCGGATTGGATTTGTCCTGCTTTTTATGGACAGGACATACCTGGGCAGTTTTCCACATTGTCGGATAGATGCCAGCGTTGTAGCTGTACTGGAACAGCTTGGCTAGAGGCGCGGCTAGTTCTGGAGCACAAGTCTTCAGCACGACAGCCGGGATGTTGTCAGGGCCATTGCCTTTGCTGTATCCAGTGCATTTAGCCATTTCTTGATATCACGTGGAGTGAATCGAATTGGCTGAAGACTGGCTTCTGTGATGGTGGGGACCTCAGGAGGAGGCAAATATGGATCATCCACTTGGCACTTCTGGCTGAAGATGGTTGCAAATGCTTCAGCCTTGTCTTTTGCACTCGCGTGCTGGTCTCCATCATCATTGAGGACGGAGATATTCATGGAGCCTCCTCCTCCCGTTAGTTGTTTAATGGTCCACCATCATTCACGACTGGATGTGGCAGGACTGCAGAGCTTTGATCTGATTCGTTGATTGTGGATCGCTTAGCTCTGTCTATAGCATGCTGCAGTCCTGTGTTGCAGCTTCATTTTTAGCTACGCCTGGTGATGCTCCTGGCATGCTCTTCTGCACTCCTTATTGAACCAGGGTTGGTCCCCTGGCTTGATGGTAATGGTACAGTGAAGGATATGCCTGGCCATGAGGTCACAGATTGTGGTCGAATACAATTCTGCTGCTGCTGATGGGCCACAGCACCTCATTGATGCCCAGTTTTGAGCTGCTAGATCTGTTCCTAATCTATCCCGTTTAGCACGATGGTCGTGCCACACAACACGATGGAGTGTGTCCTCAGTCTGAAGACGGGATTTTGTCTCCACAAGGACTGTGCGGTGGTCACTGCTATCAATGCTGTCATGGACAGATGCATCTGCGACAGGTAGATTGGTGAGGACAAGGTCAGGTATGTTTTTCCCTCATGTTGGTTCTCTCACCACCTGCCACAGGCCCAGACTGGCAGTTATGACCTTCAGGACTCAGCCAGTAGTGGTGCTACTGAGCCACTCTTGGTGATGGACATTGAAGTCCCCCACCCAGAGTACATTCTGTGCCCTTGCTTCTCTCAGTGCTTCTTCCAAGTGGTGTTCAACATGGAGGAGTACTGATTCATCAGCTGGGGGGGTGGGGGGGCAGTATGTGGCAATCAGTCGGAGGTTTCCTTGCCCATGCTTGTACCTGAAGCCATGAGACTTCATGGGGTCCGGAGTCAATGTTGAGGACTCCCAGGGCCACTCCCTCCTGACTGTATACCACAGTGCCACCACCTCTGGTGATGGATGAATCTGGGACATTGGCTGAAAGGTATGATTCTGTGAGTATAATTATGTCAGGCTGTTGCTTGACTAGTCTGTGGGACAGCTCTCCCAATTTTGGCACAAGTCCCCAGATGTTGGTGAGGAGGATTTTGCACGGTTGACTGGGCTGGGTGTGCCATTGCCATGTCCGTAGCCGGTGCCGAGGTCGAGGTCGATGCCGGGTGGTCCGTCTGGTTTTATTCTTATTATTGTTTTTTGTAGTGGTTTGTTACAACTAGGCCATTTCAGAGGGCAGTTAAGAGTCAACCACATTGCAGTGGGTCTGGAGTCACATATAGACCAGACCGGGTAAGGACGGCAGATTTCCTTCCCTAAAGGACACTAGTGAACCAGCTGGGTTTTTACAACAATCTGGTAGTTTCATGGTCACCATTACTGATATGAGCTTTTTTATTCCAGATTTATTTAATTAACTGAATTTAAATTCCCCAGCTGCCGTGGTGGGGTTTTGAACTCAGGTCTCTGGATTATTAGTCCAGTAACATAACCACTCTGCTACCGTTCCCATAGTTGAGGGAAATTCTTTGTTTATCCAATAATGGCTGATGACATCACAGAGGTGCAAACACCCCAGGAAGGACTCGTGGACAGAAAGCTCACAACTGAGCCAGGTGGGCTCCTGCTCACTACACTTACTGAAGACCTAGAAAATCAAGATGTTTAAATAACAGACGGTGGTGGATAAATGGGTGGAATCACTGCCAGTGATGTTATTGTATGAAAACCTAAAGGGCTTCCCTTTCATTTATCGACTTATTTTAAACAGATTAACGCCTGCATTAAAATATCACAGTAGGGAAATTGGTACGAATGCATTAAGCGTTCATATGATATCAGCAGTAATTTCCATCCTAATTACTCTGTTTCCTCCATTCCTACTCAACCTTCACATCAACTGTTAAAGAAAAATCACTGAGCGGGATCCTCGATCAGTACCTAACAAGATACAATGATTGAAACACAAATTGAACAGGACTCATCATATCATGACAAATTTTCAAATGTTGTGTACCTTCTTCAAAATTACTTGATGCACTTTTTTAAGGACAGTATTATTGTTCTGAGTGTTCAGTGTCTACAATTTTTAAGCGACACGATAAAACCTTGTTATGACAAACTCTTTACTAAAAGCCTCGCTTGTCAGCCCCTCTGATGGATAATTTGGTTAAAGCAGGGAGACCAGAAGTGTCCTGATTTATCATTGTAAATTACCAGTAGATGGAGACAGAAGGTAGAGCGAGAGAAGGACAGAGGCAGAGGCAGACAGAGGGACAAACAGAGAGAGGGAAAGAGAGAGAGAGAAAGAGAGAGATGAGGCAGACAGATAGAGGAACAAACAGAGAGAGAGAAACAGGGAGAGAAACAGAGAGAGAAACAGAGAGAGAAACAGGGAGAGAGACAGAGAGAGAGAGAGAGAACAGGGAGAGAACAGAGAGAGAAACAGGGAGAGAAACAGAGAGAGAAACAGAGAGAGAAACAGGGAGAGAAAGAGAGAAAGAGAGAGAGAAACAGAGAGAGAAACAGAGAGAGAAACAGGGAGAGAAACAGAGAGAGAAACAGAGAGAGAAACAGAGAGAAACAGGGAGAGAAACAGGGAGAGAGAGAGAGAGAAACAGGGAGAGAAACAGAGAGAGAAAGAGAGAGAGAAAGAGAGAGATGAGGCAGACAGACAGAGGGACAAACAGATAAAAAGTGAGAGAGAAAGACAGAAACGGAGACAGACAGAGGAACAAACAAAGAAAGTAAGAGAGAGAGACAGATGAAGGCAGACCGGCAAAGGGACAAAGAGAGAGGGAGAGAAAGATAGAGAGGGAGGCAGACAGAGGGACAAACAGATAAAAAGTGAGAAAGACAGACAGCAGGACAAACAGAGAGAGAGAGCACCAGTACTGGAAATCCAAAATAAAAACAGAAAATGCAAAGGTCAGTCGACATCTTAAATGAAAATAAAATTAATCTGATCTGACTTCAATTCTGATGAAGGCCATTCCAGAAACAGGCTAACCTATCTTTTGAGATACTGACTGGCCTGCTGTGCATGTCTGCTGTTAGACAGACCGAGAGAGAGAGAGAGAGAGGGGGGAATCATAAAGACAAACACAGAAGGAGACAGACACGATAGAATCAATCTCCTGCTGCTTGATCACAAACTCCGAAGCATCACTATTGATGTTGTTTATGGAAAATTCTGCAGCAAAGATCGTCTCAGCATAGAGGAATCTAGCAACATAAAGAAACAATAAGCCATAAATATTGTAACGTGGATAAAATATTGAGCTTGGTTTCATATTTTCATTGGTGCATTGTTATGCATGTCTGTGTGGGGGGTGGGGGGGGGGGCGGTGGAGAAGAGAGAGCAAAATCATCAGGGCAATACCCTTAAATGATGGAGTATGCAGGAAAGGTCTGATCATTAAGTGGGAGCTTCAGACAGTCGACAGCAGCACGGAGCCTAGTTCTGCTGTCTCTCTGGCCTCTGCACAGCAAAAACAAATTTGTCTCCATTTGAGATTCATCCTAATATATTATTCTCTATTAAAAGTTGTTGAAATCTTTACACGGATTGTAAAGTGCTAATGATTGCTTGCAAAAAGATCACCCACGGACTCACTGATGCTGAACACTGGATGTGAATTTGGCAAGCGGGTCATTAGTAACTACTGATGTGCACCTTTGTTCAAGGATTACCTCAATCTATGGAGCAGATTTTAATCTAAAATTGCTGCTTCCTTTTTTTTTTAAAAGCTAACTGCAGCAATTCATCCAGTTCTTGTGTGCTATTTCCCATCTCAGCTAATTTCCTTCCTTGTGCCGAGATGTTGAATAATGCAGAAGAGCAGAGTTATATTTTGCACTGCGTGAATCGCAGTTTCTAAATATGTGCCAGCGCGATCTTTCAGGTTTATTTATTCCCAATTGGTGATGGACTGGCGTCAAAAACGTCACTCCTTCCTCTCGCTTCATCCTGGCTCATCTTTCACTCAGTGCCCACAGAATGAAGCATTTATTCGCCTCATTAAAGACAACTGCGTGCCGAGTTAGTCGATCTCAGCCAATGGCTGTGATTGGGGGAGGGGGGACACTGCAATTCGGGTTGCCAACCCTCCAGGATTGGCCTGGAGTCTCCAGGAATTGAAGATTTATCTCCTGGGCACGGCTATGAGCAAACTCGGGGGGAAAAAAATCATAGGGGCACGTTTGAAAAAAAAAAATAATTGTATGTACTTTTTAAATTTTCTTTGAACAAGTTTTTAAATTTTCTTTGAACACTTTTGTTTATTAGTTCTAAAAACATTGGAGATGGGGGGGAAAAAACAGGCGGTTTGACTGACATCATCCAATCGGGTTTGTTTTCCAATTGACCTGGGAAGGCGGGGGGGGGGCCACGAGGATGGACTTGTCGGGCGACCAATGGCGGGAGCGTTCGAGTAGGAGGTCATGTGATGAAACCTCCAGGAATACTTTCAACCAGAGTTGGCGACCCAAACTGCAACTGGCCCTTGGGCCCGGGAAAAGTACCAAAGGAAAACCAGCCAGCCATCAGACGGCTGGTCGCCATTCAGTGGCTATTCCAGGAACGTGTGCGTGCGTTCGTACATCACCTCGAGGTCAGTGTCGTATGGCTCTTATCGACCAGGCGCGGAGCAGGCCAAGCAAACGCATTGGGGGGGGGGGAGCAGGTTAGCCAGAGTTTGGGCTCGTTACTAAAGGTAAAGCGGCGAGTGTTATATGTAAAAATAACTTTGAAGCCCATTCTCATGGAGATGGAAGGGCCCATTCCCTGATACAAAATGATAGATAATATATATATAAAATATGTATAAATAAAATCAAAATGATATAAATACATCCTTACAGGCATCTGTGTCTTACAGTATCACAGAATATCAAGTTGGCCAATTTGTAACCTAGATTGGCTCCCAGTTTCATGTGTACTATAGAAGTGGATTTCAAACCTTTATATGTGGGAGACCGCAAGCAAATATTGCCATACTCCAAGGAGACCCCCGTATAAATATTGGTACGCTCCCAGAAACCCCCGTTGAAATATTGGCACACTCCCAGAGACCCCCGTGGAAATATTGGCATACTCCAAGGAGGCCCCGCGTAAATATTGGCACACTCCCAGAGAGCCCCGTATAAATATTGGCACGCTCCTAGAAACCCCTGTTGAAATATTGGCACACTCCCAGAGACACCCGTGGAAATATTGGCACGCTCCCAGAGACCCCCGTGGAAATATTGCCGCACTCCCAGAGACCCCGCATAAATATTGGCACACTCTCAGAGACCCCGCATAAATATTGGCACACTCCCAGAGACCCCGCATAAATATTGGCACACTCCCAGAGACCCCGCATAAATATTGGCACGCTCCCAGAGACCCCCGTGGGAATATTGGCACACTCCCAGAGACCCCGTGGAAATATTGGCACACTCCCAGAGACCCCCCCCGTGGAAATAGTGGCGCACTCCCAGAGACCCCCCCCCCCCCCACCACCCCCGTGGGAATATTGGCACACTCCCAGAGACCCCCATGGAAATAGTGACATACTCCCAGAGACCCCCCCGTGGGAATATTGACACACTCCCAGAGACCCCCGTGAGAATATTGGCACACTCCCAGAGAGCCCCATATAAATATTGGCACGCTCCCAGAAACCCCTGTTGAAATATTGGCACACTCCCAGAGACACCCGTGGAAATATTGGCACGCTCCCAGAGACCCCCGTGGAAATATTGGCGCACTCCCAGAGACCCCGCATAAATATTGGCACACTCCCAGAGACCCCGCATAAATATTGGCACACTCCCAGAGACCCCGCATAAATATTGGCACACTCCCAGAGACCCCGCATAAATATTGGCACGCTCCCAGAGACCCCCGTGGGAATATTGGCACACTCCCAGAGACCCCGTGGAAATATTGGCACACTCCCAGAGACCCCCCCCCGTGGAAATAGTGGCGCACTCCCAGAGACCCCCCCCCCCCCCCCCCCCCACCACCCCCGTGGGAATATTGGCACACTCCCAGAGACCCCCATGGAAATATTGACATACTCCCAGAGACCCCCCCGTGGGAATATTGGCACACTCCCAGAGACCCCCCCCCCCCCACCACCCCCGTGGGAATATTGGCACACTCCCAGAGACCCCCATGGAAATATTGACATACTCCCAGAGACCCCCCCGTGGGAATATTGGCACACTCCCAGAGACCCCGTGGAAATATTGGCACACTCCCAGAGACCCCCCCCGTGGAAATAGTGGCGCACTCCCAGAGACCCCCCCCCCCCCCCCACCACCCCCGTGGGAATATTGGCACACTCCCAGAGACCCCCATGGAAATATTGACATACTCCCAGAGACCCCCCCGTGGGAATATTGACACACTCCCAGAGACCCCCGTGAGAATATTGGCACACTCCCAGAGACACCCCCCTCCATCCTGTGGGAATATTGGCACACTCCCAGAGACCCCCGTGGAAATATTGGCACACTCCCAGAGACCCTTGCAACTATTGACAATCACAGAGGGACCCCCTAAAAACAATAACGCAGTACTAGAGACCCCCTACAAATACCGACACACACTCTCAGGGACCACCTGAAAACAGTAACATGCTCCCAGGGACTCACACCCGAAAGATAGTGAAAGCCATCAAATGGAAGATAGGAGTCAATATTCTGACTCTAAGCTTCCAGTGGGGAGCATTACCCCCTCGGGAACATGCATCACGAATTCAGGCTCGTGCTGCTCGTGAAGTTCCGACCATTCGTTTAAGCGGTCAGAAAATGACGCACAGTGCTCGTCCGATTTTTCCGACACTCCCCATGGTTACAGCTCGAGGCTCCCTGCATGAAGTCAGAAAATTACCTATTCCGTGCTATCGCTGCAGAATTTTCTTTTTCATTAGCACACAGCAACAGAAAAAGCGTAAAGCGTGCTACTGAGTCGGGACACACAGAGAAATATAGAAAAACAGAAATTGTTTGAGACCCTGCTCTCGCACCACAGGGAGAGATCTCAGCCTCTGATGGTCCCTCAACAACAATTCTGGTTTCCAATCCCTTCTTCATGTCGTGTTAAAAACCTCAATTAAGCATCATTCAACACAGCCACAAATTTAGTAACCAAGGTAACGCAGGTCTTCTTGGCTATTACGGTAACTTAGCTGAAAATTAGCAGTGAATTCAATTATCAGCCTTTCTTTTAGTCCAGATTCATCAGAAACTATTTGTGTAATGTATGCTACCTCATGTACCAGCAATCAGTTTTCCTTCAGGGTTACTAGAAAGGTAAGTTAAACAGCCTCACATCATGTATAACCATCCATTATCTTTTCAAGGACGGAATTATCTTTGCAACTTTCAAACTACGCGAGTAATTTCTGTTCTATAACAAAGGCAAACAAAGGTTGCATTTCTTAAATACAATATTTAGAAATCAAAATTATAGGAGGGGGAGGAGTACTGTCGATGTGATAATATTTGCATTTTATACAGTGCTTTATCACATCAAAACATCTCAGGTTCACACAATAAATTACTTCCAAACTGCAATGACTGTTGCGCTTGCAGACAAATGCAGCAGCCATTTTGTGCTAGCGACATCGCACGATTGGAGCTACGAGATGAGCAACGTGTTCACCTGCCCTTGGTGGTAATGTCTGAGGGAAGAACGTTGGCCAGAACATTGGGATAACAACATGGGATCTTTAATGTAGGAAGTATGATTAAGAAGTTTGCAGATGATACAAAAATTGTCCGTGTGGTTGATAATGAGGAAGAAAGCGGCAGACTGCAGGAAGATATCAATGGACTGGTCAGGTGGGCAGAACACTGGCAAACGGAATTCAATCTGGAGAAGTGTGAGGTAATGCATTTGGGGAGGGCAAACAAGGCAAGGGAATACACTATAAATGGTAGGATACTGAGAAGTGCAGAAGATCAGAGGGACTTTGGATTGCATGTCCACAGATCCCTGAAGGTAGCAGGACAGGTAGATAAGGTGTTAAGAAGGCATACGGGATACTTGCCTTTATTAGTCGAGGCATAGAATATAAGAGCAGGGAGGTTATGCTTGAACTGTATAAAACACTAGTTAGACCGCAGCTAGAGTACTGCGTGCAGTTCTGGTCACCACATTACAGGAAGGATGTGATTGCACTAGAGGGGGTGCAGAGGAGATTTACGAGGATGTTGCCTGGGCTGGGGAATTTTAGCTATGAGGAAAGATTGGATAGGCTGGGGGTTGTTTTCTTTGGAACAGAGGAGGCTGAGGGGAGACCTAATCGAGGTGTATAAAATTATGAGGGGCCTAGATAGAGTGGATAGGAAGGAGCTATTTCCCTTAGCAGAAGGGTCAATAACCAGGGGCCATAGTTTTAAATTAACTGGTCAAAGGTTTAGAGGGGATTTGAGGAGAATTTTTTTTCACCCAGAGGGTGGTGGGGGTCTGGAACTCACTGCCTGAAAGGGTGGTAGAGGCAGAAACCCTCATCACATTTAAAAAGTACTTGGATATGCACTTGAAGTGCCGTAACCTACAGGGCTACGGACCAAGTGCTGGAGAGTGGGATTAGGGTGGAGAGCTCATTGTCGGCCAGCACGGACAAGATGGGCCGAATGGCCTGTTTCTGTGCTGTAACTTTCTATGATTCTATGATTTAACATCCACCCTGAACAGGCAGTCGGGGCTAGAGCTTGGTTTAACATCTCATCCAAAACCGGGCCCCTCCATCAGTGCAGGATTCCCTCAGTACTGTACTGGAACCATGATGCAGAGATGCCGGTGTTGGACTGGGGTGGACAAATGTGAGAAGTCGCACAACACCAGGTTATAGTCCAACAGTTTTATTTGAAATCACGAGCTTTCGGAGCTGCTGCTCCTTCGTCAGGTGACGAAGGAGCAGCCGCTCCGAAAGCTTGTGATTTCAAATAAAACTGTTGGACTATAACCTGGTGTTGTGCGACTTCTCACATCTGTACTGGAACGACAACTTAGGTTATCAGCTCAAACTCTTACATGGAGTTGGAACGGAAAACCTTCTGACATAGAATTGAGCATGCTACCAACTGAGCTGGTACACAATTTAAGGCATTTACTCACCACCTGACTGCTAAAGGTTCCATTTTGATCTCCAAGCTCTTGGGTGCAAGCGAATGATTGGCAGATTGCCGATTCACAAGAATGGGTACAGATTGTGTGAGCGCCTTCACCACACAGACTGCAGCGGTTCAAGGAGAAGACTCACCACACCACCTTCTCAAGGGGGCAACGAGGGATGGGCAATAAATGTCGGCCTGGTTGGCGACGCTCCTATCCCGAAGAATGAACAGATTCCACCGTTGGCTCTTCCCACGGATCACAACTAAGGGGATGTGGAGCATGGCAGGGGAAGGGACAGCGGTCCTCAGCAAGAGATGGAGTCCACAGTGGAAACCTTCAACTGGCACCCGCTGTTTGGCAGTCAGGAGAAGTTTACTGAGCAGAATGGTGCGGGATCGCCGCATGCAATTAGTGAAACTGCTGAGTTTCCTGCTAATCTCAGCAGTTCAAGGAAGCAGAAACAATAAACTCCATTATATCCTGAGGCACTCTCCGTGAGAGAATGTTAGTACAACGCATGCTTCCGTGCAAAACTGCAGACCAGTGGCCACATTCATAAGAATTTTTAGCAACAGGAAAAGCCTATTAGAAATTATAATGTTTGAAAATCTAATTCTTGATACTAGCGACACCTTTTCTGGTCCTTTCCCAACGGTTTTTTTGGTTTGACCCGACACGATATGTTGACTGAGCAGAATGGCGCATGATATCTGCGTGCAAATTGTAGACTTCCCTATAATCATGTCATTTGTGAGGCTCATTCTCGAGCCAATCTGTCCTTAATAGCTTCCTCTCTCTCCCTCTCTCTGGGTTGCACAAGCTGTCTAGTTGCGTAAGGTTCACCTTCTGCCCATCATCTGGTCAATGAGATCAGTGTTTGGGGTTTGGGATGGGTGGGTTTGCAGAGGAGAAGGCATTTGTGGGAAAGGGGTGGGTGGTTTCCGCCAGCTAGTTTACTTCACTCATTTACAAATGACTAAATCTGCCCACCATTCCTAAACTTCACTCAGGAGCTCTGCAATTCGCTTCAGTTGTCCCTGTGCTTGAGAGGTGAAGAAAGAATCCTTCATTACTACTCCTCGTTGCTATCCAGTGGGGCCCCTCCCACTAGGAACTGTGCATGTACACACGTTTGTGTGTGTGTGTGTGTGTGTGTTTTTTTTATTCGTTCATGGGATGTGGGCGTCGCTGGCAAGGCCAGCATTTATTGCCCATCCCTAGTTGCCCTTGAGAAGGTGGTGGTGAGCCGCCTTCTTGAACCGCTGCAGTCCGTGTGGTGAAGGTACTCCCACAGTGCTGTTAGGGAGGGAGTTCCAGGACTTTGACCCAGCGACAATGAAGGATCGGCGATATACTTCCAAGTCAGGGTGGTGTGTGACTTGAAGGGGAACTTGGAGGTGGTGGTGTTCCCATGCGCCTGCTGCCCTTGTCCTTCTAGGTGGAAGAGATCGCGGGTTTGGGAGGTGCTGCCGAAGGAGCCTTGGTGAGTTGCTGCAGTGCATCTTGTAGATGGTACACACTGCAGCCACGGTACGCCGGTGGTGGAGGGAGTGAATGTTTAAGGTGGTGGATGGGGTGCCAATCAAACGGGCTGCTTTGTCTTGGATGGTGTCGAGCTTCTTGAGTGTTGTTGCAGCTGCACTCATCCAGGCAAGTGGAGAGTATTCATCACACTCCTGACTTGTGTGTAGGCATCAGGTGAAGACATGGCCAGGCTTACAGTCAAATAGCTTACAGTCACTGTCCAGGCTGAGGCATTAGGAACGGCTAGTTTGGCGAGGTATAAGATAGCTGTTGTTGCCTGGGCAACTATAACAGCCTCAGGTGCCAGCCTTGGCTCGGTGATCGCACTCTGACCTCTGGGTTAGAAGGGTGTAGGTACAGGCCCCACCCCCACTAACTTCAGCACAAAATCCAGGCCGACATTCCCAGTGCCGTACTGAGGGAGCGCTGCACTGCTGGAGATGCTGTCTTTCAGGATGAGACGTTAAACCGTTAAAGGAGCCGTGTCTCAGGTAGATGTAAAAGGTCCCATGGCGCTACTTAAAGGAGAGCAGGGGAATTCTCCCGGTGTCCCGGCCAACATTTATCCCTCAACCAACACCATTGAAAACAGATTATCTGGTCATTTGCTGGACCTTGCTGTGCGCAAATTAACTGCTGTACTGTGTTTCCTGAAATTACAACAGCGACTGCACGTCAAAAGTACTTCATTGGTTGTAAAGCGTTTGGGACGTCCCGAGGTCATCAAAGTTTTTTGAAAAACATAGGCCCTGAAATTCCACAGGGCTGTCACCGATAAACCATTTACCCCGTTTCTCTGGGGGCTTCCCAGTCTCCTGCCGGAGCTATGGTGAAAAGCCAAGAGAAACGGTGTAAACTGCAGAGCCGCAGTGCGGTCCCAGGTTATTGTCCGTATTTATACCGCATCTCAAGACTTTGCACATTGCACAAGGGCGATTATGAAAGAGACTGGGCAGAATCATTTTTGAGACATGACATGCGGTAAGTGTAGTAATGCCATGGAGGAGAATGTGACTTCGGACCTCTGGTTCCCAAAGCTCTCCACCTACTGGGGGTTTTCCTCGCCTCATGTCTGGGTCTGTTGTAGACTCATTGATGGAGATTGATCACTGTGATTGGTCAACAACTGAATTATCGTTGTATCGTGTGACTATCAGGATGGTAGAAGGCAAACTAGATGGACTGTGGTCTTTTTCCACCAATGTTCCAATCAATGTTTCCCGTAAGTTTTGTTTGACCCACACGGCTCCTTTAACGGGCTGTGCGGCCCATTCAAAAGTCTGCGCATGCATGGTTTTTTTTCCAATTCAAAAGCCGGCTCACCAGCTGCGCAGGACCCCTGGAGCGCTAAGGGAACATTGGTTAGAATCATAGAATGGTTACAGCACAGAAGGAGGCCATTCGGCCTGTCGAGCCCGTGCCGACTCTCTGCAAGAGCACGTCAGCTAGTCCCACTCCCCCCGCCCTTTCCCCGTAGCCCTGCAAATTTTTTTCCTTCGGGTACTTATCAAACTCCCTTTTGAAAGCCACGATTGAATCTGCCTCCACCACCCTTTCAGGCAGCGCATTCCAGGTCCTAACCACTCGCTGTGTAAAAAAGTTTTTCCTCATGTCGCCTTTGGTTCTTTTGCCAATCACCTTGAATCTGTGACCTCTGGTTCTCGACCTTTCCGCCAATGGGAACAGTTTCTCTCTATCTCTACTCTGTCCAGACCCCTCATGATTTTGAACACTTCTCTCAAATCTCCTCAACCTTCTCTGCTCTAAGGAGAACAACCCCAGCTTCTCCAGTCTATCCACATAACTGAAGTCCCTCATCCCTGGAACCATTCTTGTAAATCTTTTCTGCACCCTCTCTAAGGCCTTCACATCCTTCCTAAAGTGCGGTGCCCAGAAATGGACACAATACTCCAGTTGAGGCCAAACCTGTGTTTTATACAGGTTCATCATAACTTCTTTGCTTTTGTACTCTATTCATGAAGCCCAGGATCCCGTATGCTTTTTTAACCACTTTCTCAACCTGCCCTGCCACATTCAATGATTTGTGCACATATACCCCCAGGTCTCTCTGTTCATGCACCCCCTTTAGAATTGTACCCTTTAGTTTCTATTGTCTCTCCTCGTTCTTCCTACCAAAATGTATCACTTTGCACTTTTCTGCGTTAAATTTCATCTGCCACGTGTCCACCCATTCCACCAGCCTGTCTACGTCCTCTTGAAGTCTATCACTGTCCTCCTCACTGTTCACTGCACTTCCAAGTTTTGTGTCATCTGCAAATTGGTTCCTATATACAACAGGATTATGGCTAAAATTGGGCTTGCAAACATTTAGCTGAAATGTAAAAAAAAATCCTTGATGGAAACAATTTTCACATTTGACTCAGTCTGTCTGTAGCTTCTGGCAAACCCCGGGGGGGGGGGGCAGATTTTATATCCCATCCACCCCGTTTGTGCCTAGAAATGGTGGTGGTAGCGGGATCAAAATAGGGCGGGAAACAGACACGCCGACTTGGCGCCGAGTTTCCGCCCATTCCGATTTGCCGGCAATCTTTGATCCTGGTGCTCAGAATCAGGCATTATAACCCCCCCAACGCCGCTGGATTACCGTCAGTCCCTACTTCCGCCCACCGAACGTGCGTGGTAGAAGTCGGGAGGCGGCCATTTTGAGCAAACATTAACGGGATCCTCGGCAGCAGTCGTGGGTTAAGCTGGAAGCAGGCTTTGGTAGACTTTTTTTTTTTCCCAGCCAGTCATTTGTGGGTTTTGAGGCTGAACGACTTCCACAATGAACGTATTTACTGCTGCAAGGGCTGCCAAAACTGTTGCCTCATCCTGAGATTGCTGCTTCCTTTCACTTCCGCACCCCCTCCGCTTGCTGCCGGCCCATCAAAGTCGGCCATAACCACCGTAATTTGCCGCCCCCAGATCACCGAGCTGCCACGGGGGGGGGAGCACATTCCACACTGGTAGCTCTCCAAATTCAATTAAATGAGGCCCATCCACAAGAATGGCATAGGCCCCAAGCCCACTCCTTCTGCCCCATCCACTGCCCACTCAGTCTACACTAGAGGTGAAAATCGCCCCTATCATGTCAGAATAACACAACACTTAGCTCCCCCGGTGGCTCATTTGGGAAGGGCGTTGCCTAGTGTCGACTGAGTCATAGGGACCAGAAAGGTCGCAGCTCCAACCTCTGATCTGTATTGGGTTACTTATTCTCAGCTGGGTTGGTAGCAGAGCTGCCAAACTTGTCCTCCACCTTCCTTGGACTAGGGAGGGGCAAGAAAAATCCACCAGGAATTCCCATTCCTGATTGGTTTCCAATGGCTCCCGTGTGTGCCTATGTAGACATCAAGTGAAGATAAGACTGGGCTCCGCTGTGGTACACCCCCACTCCCATGATGGATTAGCCTGCTGTTATACTTAGGTCTAGACTCACACATGCAGACGGGCCAATTGAGCGAGGTGTTGGTGGAATAGTGCCCCAAAGCCCCGTCTGCCCTCTCAGGTGGACATAATAGATCCCATGGCACTGTTTCCAAGGGGAGCAGGGAAGTTCTGGCCAACATTTATCCCTCAACCAACATCAGTAAAAATGGGATAGTAACTTGCCAACTTTTAACACGTTCATTGTGAAACTCCTGATTCTTAGAGGAAGTGGTTATTTTAAATGGCCAGAGGAATTTCGAATGAATGTCAAGTGTTGGCACACATTACAACAGTGACTACACTTCAAAAGTACTTCATTGGCTGTAAAGTGTTTTGGGACGTCCTGAGGTCATGAAAGGCGCTATATAAATGAATTATTTCGAGGGTCTCGACGTCGACAAGGAAATTGATGCTTTTAAAAATCAAAAATATTTAAGGTTAGATTGTCAATTTCTTTTTTTAAAAGGGGAGCACTTTGAGCAAACAGGACTCTCGTTAAACTATCCTGCTTTTTTTAAGAGGTAACCATGCCACACTAAATAAAGATTAACTGACTCTCACGGGGAGCACTGAATGCAGACTCAGTTAAAATATTCAAAACCACGTAGGAAGATACTGCACCAACACTTCCTCCATCTCATAGAATCTAGAACCATAGAAGCTTACAGCACACAAGGAGGCCATTCGGCTCTTTGTGACTGTTTTTTTTATTTGTTCATGGGATGTGGGCGTCGCTGGCAAGGCCAGCATTTATTGCCCATCCATAGTTGCCCTTGAGAAGGTGGTGGTGAGTCGCCTTCTTGAACCGCTGCAGTCCGTGTGGTGAAGGTACTCCCACAGTGCTGTTAGGGAGGGAGTTCCAGGATTTTGACCCAGCGACAATGAAGGAATGGCGATATACTTCTAAGTCAGGATGGTGTGTGACTTGGCACTTCTGGCTGAAGATGGTTGCAATCGCTTCAGCCTTGTCTTTTGCACTCGCGTGCTGGGCTCCACCATCATTCATGGAGCCTCCTCCTCCCATTTGTTGTTTAATGGTCCACCACCATTCATGACTGGATGTGGCAGGACTGCAGAGCTTTGATCTGGTCCGTTGATTGTGGGCTCGCTTAGCTCTGTCTATAGCATGCTGCTTCCACTTTTTAGCATGCATGTAGTCCTGTGTTGCAGCTTCCCCACGTTGGCACCGCATTTTTAGGTATGCCTGGTGCTGCTCCTGGCATGCTCTTCTACACTCCTTATTGAACCAGGGTTGTTCCCCCTGGCTTTATGATAATGGTAGAGTGAGGGATATGCCAGGCCATGAGGTTACAAATTGTGGTGGAATACAATTCTGCTGCTGCTGATGGCTCACAGCGCCTCATGGATGCCCAGTTTTGAGCTGCTAGATCTGTTCTGAATCTATCCCATTTAGCACGGTGGTAGTGCCACACAACACGATGGAGGGTGTCCTCAGTGTGAAGACGAGACTTGTCTCCACAATGACTGTGCGGTGGTCATTGCTACCAATGCTGTCATGGACAGATGCATCTGCGACAGGTAGATTGGTGAGGATGAGGTCAAGTAGGTTTTTCCCTCGTGCTGGTTCTCTCACCACCTGTCGCAGTCCCAGTCTGGCAGCTATGTTTTTCAGGACTCGGCCAGCTCGGACAGTAGTGGTGCTACCGAGCCACTCTTGGTGATGGACATTGAATCCCCTACCCAGAGTACATTCTGCGCCCCTGCTACTCTCAGTGCTTCTTCCAAGTGGTGTTCAACATGGAGGAGTACTGATTCATCAGCTGAGGGAGGGCGGTAGGTGGTAATCAGCAGGAGGTTTCCTTGCCCATGCTTGACCTGAAGCCATGAGACTTCATGGGGTCCGGAGTCAATGTTGAGGACTCCCAGGGCCACTTCTTCCGGACTGTATACCACTGTGCCACCACCCCTGGTGGGTCTGTCCTGCCGGTGGGACAGGACATACCCAGGGATGGTGATGGAGAAGTCTGGGACGTTGGCTGAAAGGTATGATTCTGTGAGTATGACTATGTCAGGCTGTTGCTTGACTAGTCTGTGGGACAGCTCTTCCAATTTTGGCTCAAGTCCCCAGATGTTGGTGAGGAGGACTTTGCAGGGTCGACTGGGCTGGGTGTGCCGTTATCGTGTCATTAGCCGGTGCCGAGGTCGATGCCGGGTGGTCCATCCGGTTTTATTCTTATTATTTTTCTTAACGGTTTTTTACAACTGAGTGGCTTGCTAGTCCATTTCAGAGGACAGTTAAGAGTCAACCACATTGCTGTGGGTCTGGAGTCACAAATAGGCCAGACCAGGTAAGGACGGCAGATTTCCTTCCCTAAAGGACATTAGTGAACCAGCCTGTGCCGGCTCTTTGAAAACAGCAGCTGCAGGACTGGAGTATTATCAAACAAATCAAGGCATGCAAATCGCACCGGTTTATTATTCGCCCCGTTTATAACAGGAAGCTCCAAATTCAACAAGAACTTGCATTTATATAGCGCCTTTAACGTAGTAAAACATTGATTCCATTGAATCATTGAGGGGGAATTTTAAAAGTGGGTGGGTTTGGGTCGGGTGGGATGATAAAATGTTAAAAAATCTCAAACCTGAGCCCAAGCTGCCTCAAACCCGCCCACTTCCGGTTTTAGCGGAGGCGTGGCGGGCAGGCGGCCACCAACCCGCTGCTAGGAGGCGGGCCGCTCATTTAAATATTTTAATGAGGCTGTGTGCCTCAGCTTTTACCTCTATTTTAAATTTTACGCTGGCCAACCGGGTTTCCCGAGCCTCGGGAAACCCGGCAGCTAATGGTAGGCGAGCACTGCTGGATCCAGCAGGCAAGTGCCTTTTCCAGCATCTGCTCTTTCCACAGATGCTGCCTGACCAGCGTGTGTGTCGCCGGTGTTTTTGTTTCGTGTTTCCAGCAGCAGTAGTATTTTGCTTTTTTTCTGAAACCTGAAATATATGGTTTATTACCAAGCCCCAGTTTTCACCTCGCTACATAAACACCTTGGGACGTTTTACTACGTTAAAGGCGCTTTATAAATGCAAGTTTATGGAATACTGGCCTTTAAAATGGAATATTGGCCTTCATTGCAATGGGGATGGAGTATAAAAGTAGGGAAGTCTTGCTACAACTGTACAGGGCTTTGGTGAGACCACACCTGGAGTACTGTGTGCAGTTTTGATCTCCTTATTTAAGGAAGGATAAACTTGCATTGGAGGCAGTTCAGAGAGGGTTCACTAGGTTGATTCCTGAGATGAAGGGGTTGTCTTATGAAGAAAGGTTGAGCAGGTTGGGCCTATACTCATTGGAGTTTAGAAGAATGAGAGGTGATCTTATTGAAACATATAAGATTCTGAAGGGGGCTTGACAGGGTGGATGCAGGGAGGATGTTTCCCCTCGTGGGGGAATCTAGAACTAGGGGGCATAGTTTCAGAATAAGGGGTCGCCCATTTAAAACGGAGATGAGGAGGAATTTCTTATCCCAGAGGGTCATGAATCTTTGGAATTCTCTACCCCAGAGAGCTGCGGAAGCTGAGTCAGTGAATATATTCAAGGCGGAGATAGACAGATTTTTTAAAAACAGGGGAATCAAGGGTTATGGGGAGTGGGCAGGAAAGTGGAGTTGAGGCCAAGATCAGATCAGCCGTGATCTTATTGAACGGCAGAGCAGGCTCGAGGGGCCGAACAGCCCACTCCTGCTCCTATTTCTTATGTTCTAAGTTGACGTTGCTGAATTTGGTGCTTCCAGGTTACAGGCCGAGTAACAAACCAGTTCCTTTTGCAATGATAATACGCCTGTGCCCTGCAGCTGCTGTTTTTAATTTTTGCACATTCACATAGGGGCCTCTAACATGGAAGGTGTTAACTTTAAGCCGGTGCAGGCAAATTTCTTTCGGCAACCTCCTCAAACATTGTTCAGTAAAAGGCTCTTTGCCAAACCAAAGCAAAACTTACAATGTGTGCTGTATAAAAATTTCCAAACACTGTACGGTCATTATTAGAAATGGATGATTGCACCAACTTGTAATTCAATAAGTGCGTCACACCGACAAATTTTGTTCACTTATCTCAAGGGGTCTCTTTAAGGGGATCGGAGAGGAATTTTCCAGATTTTTTCCCCCCCTAATTGGCCTGGGTTTTTTTTTAAATCTGTTTTTTCTCCTCTCCCAGGAGATTACATGGCTCTGGGCAGGTGGAGAGTCTCTGGATTGTGATGCATAGGGCATCCCAACTATTTGGGACAGGCTGGATGGACCAGTGGGTCTTTTCCAGCCCGTCATTTCTGTATGTTCATCCGACAGTTGCGTGAGATCCAAAGGATAAAGCCCATCAATTTTTTTTCCTCAATGACAGTCTTACATTTTATATATTATATCGTGTCAGCCGTGGCTCAGTGGGTAGCACCCTCGCCTCTGAGTCAGAAGGTTGTAGAATCATAGAAAGTTACAGCACGGAAGGAGGCCATTTCGGCCCATCGTGTCCGGCCCATCGTGTCACTCCAGAGACTGGAGCACAAAAATCTAGGCTGACTCTCCCTCAGTGCTGCACTGTCAGAGGTGCCGTCTTTTGGATGAGACGTTAAACCGAGGCCCTGTCTGCCCTCTCAGGTGGACATAAAAGATCCCATGGCACTATTTCGAAGAAGAGCAAGGGAATAATCCTCGGTGTCCTGCCCAATATTTATCCCTCAATCAAAATCATAAAAAACGGATTATCTGGTTATTATCTCATTACTGTTTGTGGGAGCTTGCTGTGCACAAATTGGCTGCTGCGTTTCCTACATTACAACAGTGACTACACTTCAAAAAGCACTTCATTGGCTGTAAAGAGCTTTAGGACTGGTGGTCATGAAAGGCGCTATATAAATGCAAGTCTTTTTTTTCTTTTCTGTATAATAATTAGTATTAACAAGAACAAAGTATAGACCGTTGAGACACATCACTTGTCCTGGGATATAGTTGGCAAGGCTAACTTTTATGCTCCCGATAACTTGCGCTCAAAAAAAACATCCCTGCATTGCAAAGACAAACTCATTGCATCGCTGGTAAATGGTATCACTGCATATCATATTTATCGCAACTATTCCAGTCACCTTCCCCTGTAAAGTAGTGTCAATCTCACTTTAATTATACCTCTCCAGGGTAGCAGACAGGACAAGTGTCCAGCTGAGTCACTGAGGGTCTCCAGTTTATTTTTAAAAGCCCTGAATTATGATCCGAGTGATGAGACTGCCCACACAGTGAATCCTGGATTTCAACTGCCTGTCACGGCTTGGTGGGGGAGGGATGTTGAGCCAAAATGATCCACTTTGCTATGAGACCCCCAAATTCAGAGCAGCGGTCCTCCTGGCTGGGACATTCCAATGCAGAGAGGTCTGTGTGCAAGTCCACAGTCTTTGCAAAGAGGTCCGCATAATCTTCAACAGGAAAAACAGTTAGATTCCGAAACCGGGGGCGAATCATGTTGTATTTTCTATAATAACATTTTTTTTTAAATTAAAGGTGTATGAAATCTAGGAGTTCCGCGTCATCAATTATTGACTAAACTGTGCAAGGCAATGATTTTAGGAGCTTATTATTTTTGTGGGTGAGGGGGTGGGTGCCGAGTTCTGCTCCACCTCCCCGGTAGATTTCAATTCAATTCAATCCTGCAGTTATCTAACTCTGGGAAAGTCAGAGAGAGGGAGCCCATCCATGATATTAAAGCAAAATCTCATTGCAATCCTCAAAGGATTCAACGCCACAACAAATCCACAGGAGGACAGAAAAACGGCAACTAAAACCTTGCAACTGGATAGATAAATAAGATTAAAGCACAACACAAAAAAAAATCGGCGATTGCTTCCAGACCACATAAATTATTCCAACATAAAAATAGAAATTATTCTGACCGGCACAATATCCCCTCCCCCCCCCCCCCCCCCCGCCACTCAAACCTATACGAATAAATTATCACTCCAATCAATTCAGTTATTTATTCATTTCTACAAAAATTAAACAATCTGGGCATGAGATGAAATATTTGTTCCGCTTTATTAACTCGATGTTTTATGCTGATTGATTTGAAAGGCTGACCTTTAGATCTCTGGGAAAAGACTGCTTCCAGCAAACTACACGCAAGATAGAGAGAGAGCAAGAGAGAGAGATAGAGAGAGAGAGAGAGATAGAGAGAGATACAGAGATGGATAGAGATAGAGAGAGATGGAGATAGAGAGATACAGAGATGGAGATAGAGAGAGAGATGGACATAGAGAGAGATACAGAGATGGAGAGATAGAGAGATAGAGAGAGAGATGGAGATAGAGAGATGGAGATAGAGAGATACAGAGATGGAGAGATAGAGATAGAGAGAGATGGAGATAGAGAGATACAGAGATGGAGATAGAGAGAGAGATGGACATAGAGAGAGATACAGAGATGGAGATAGAGAGAGAGATGGAGATAGAGAAAGATACGGAGATGGAGAGAGAGCGAGATGGAGATGGAGAGATACGGAGATGGAGAGATAGAGAGAGAGATGGAGATAGAGAGATACAGAGATGGAGAGATAGAGAGAGATGGAGATAGAGAGAGAGACAGAGATGGATAGAGAGAGATGGAGAGATAGAGGGATGGAGAGATAGCGAGAGAGATGGAGAGAGAGAGATGGAGAGAGATAGAGATGGAAAGAGAGATGGATAGAGAGGGAGAGATATATACAGATATAGAGATAGAGAGGAAGATAGATAGAGAGACAGATCGATATAGACAGAGAGAGTCAGAGAGCGAGAGAGACACAGAGAGGGAGATAGATAGATATACAGACAGATATACAGACAGATATAGATATATATATATATATATAGAGAGAGAGAGAGAGAGAGGGGGGGGCTACAGGGAGAGATAGAGATTGAGAACATCAGATTGATAGAATATTAGAACGATAGATAATTCTGTCCTTAGCAAAAAATCGATAGTAACCTTAAGACAAACACCTTAAAACCAACGCAGATTATTTCGGCTGAACGCACCCAACAGCCCTGAAGCCTTTACGGAAGATATGAAAAGCCCAGTTCGATTTGGACACAGGTAACGAGGAGTGATTAAAAGCCAGGGGAAATCCGCCAGCCGCAATCGGGGAAATGATATCTGCTTTAAAATATTAGGAGTGGATTTTTTGTTGTTGTTGTCGTTGTTGGTATCACAACAACGCGCAATCCTCATCAAGTCCACCTCCTTTCGCAATCTGGCCCCTTGTCTGGAGCTGTGATTATCGAGGAGAAATGGCTAGAACAGGGAGCAGAGAGAGAGAGAGACAGAGGCAAAGGCTGAAGCGCCGGTCCCCCAGCCCGGCTCCCTGCACAGTCAGAGCGGGGAGCCAGCGGCAGGCAAGCACCTTCCAGACTGGGGGGGGGGGGAAATAACAGCAGAAATTGTCCAGGTTAGAACAGAAATCACAACATGCATGATGGAGTGTGCATAGAAGAACATGCAATATATAGAGACGAATCTGTATTTGAAATATGAATATTATATATATATATAAATTTATATGTGCATATGTGAATCGTTATTGTGCAGGATCTAGGAAGATGTGCTGCGGACGCTATGTGTTGCTAACACACCGCGGTTGCTATGTGCCCCTGGTTAACCCCCCTCCCCCCCCTCCTCTCCCCCCAAGCTCACTCCATTAAACATTTCCACTTACCTTTTTAATGCTTTATTTTCCCGCGGAGAGTCACCAAACAAACATGGTTTTAGTGAAGGAAACCTTGCGATAGAAGACGCAGCAGCTCGCTGCGCTCTCTCTCTCTCACACACACATAAAATGTGACGAAATAAGTCAACGTCCCGGGTAAATAAACTTTGCTTCGGACATTCAAAGTCTGCAATTTCTTCCCTCCTCGGTTTTTGTTTTACTCTTCCCCCCCCCCTCCTCTCTTCTGCTTCTCCCCCTCTCTGGAGGGTTTATATCAATTTAATATCAAGTTAATATATACCCTTCTTTCAAATAATAAGCTCAAAAAGTTCTGCTTTCCCGCACAGTCTGTTGGAAGATAATAAAAGGAGAGAAAGAAACAAAGATTGTTGCCTGATTCTGCTTTCTAAACGCTGTGCACTGTGCACGGGGGGGGGGTGGGGTGGAGAGGGAGGAGGCGTTTACTCGGGCTCTCCACGTTGAAGCTGACATCAATAAGGCGGTGCTTACATCTGAGGTTATCTGGGCTCTCACATTCACCGTGGAGAATAGTTTGCACCTTCACTGCCGTGAACTCAGTGCATTACCTGTTAAGTTATAGAATCACAGCACAGGAGGCGGCCATTGGGCCCATCGCACCTGTGCCAGCTCTTTGAAGGAGCTCTCCATTAGTCCTGCTCTCCCCCACCCCCCTGCTCCTACCCCATTTCTTTTTCAAGTATTTATCCAATTCCCTTTTGAAAGTTACTACTGAATCTGCTTCCACCGCCCTTTCAGGCAGCGCATTCCAGCTCGTAATGTCGCACTGCGTAAAATGATTTCACAGAATCACAGAACGGTTACAGCTCAGGAGGAGGCCCCTCGGCCCCGAGCCAGCTCTCTGCAAGAGCACTTCTGCTAGTCCCGCTCCCCTAACCCTCTCCCCCAGAGCCCTGCAATTTTTTTTCCTTCAGGGACTGATCCAACTCCCTTTTGAAAGCCACGATTGAATCTGCCTCCACCACCCTTTCAGACACTGCATTCCAGATCCTACCCACTCGCTGTGTAAAAAATGTTCTCATCTCCCCTCTAGTTCTTTGCCAATTATCTTAAATTATAGAATGATATAACACAGGAGGCCATTCGGCCCATCGTGCCTGTGCTGGGATCTGTGTCCTCTGGTTACCGACTGTCCTGCTAGTGGAAACAGCTTCTCTTTATTTACTCTCTTAAAACCATTCATAATTTTGAACACCTCTATTAAATCTCCCCTTAACCTTCTCTGCTCTAAGGAAAGAAAAAAAGACTTGCATTTATATAGCGCCTTTCACGACCACCGGACATCTCAAAGCGCTTTGAAGTGGAGTCACTGGTGTAATGTGGGAGAACAATCCCAGCTTCTCCAGCCTCTCTACATAACTGATACCACTGCAGATAAATATTTTCATAAGCTAACGAGAATTCTGCATTGAGTTAGCACTCATGGAACCGTTCATGTTAAATAAATTCAATCCTTTTCGGGCAACACTTTTGTCCACCCTGACTTTTCATGTAATTTTGCCCTACTTAATATATCATAATATGAAATTTAAATAGCCTAGTCACTTGTGAATTATCAGGTCAGTTCGCTAGTGCGTCATAAATCATATCTCACGGCTCCTCTTCATGTGCCTGCTCTCTCTACTCTCCTCCACTACCATTGTTAAGTGCCTGTGATGTTGCAGCACAGATACTGCTGGTAATGCCTGGGAGGTCTTTCCTTCCCTCACTCTCTCAAATGCTTCTAATTGTGTTTTCACCATTGAACTCTTCATTTAAGCAGCAACAGTAATACAGTAAGTAGACTTCAGTATGGAAAGCACTGCGCTACTGGGTGTACTTCACTGCCTATTATAATTCCTTCGTAGTGATCCTGAAGTGTGGATCCATTACACATTTGGGGAAAAAAAGTCCAGTTCGGCACCACCTACTGGTGCACTGGTCTCTACACAGCACAGAATAAAGTGAAACTTCTTACATTCCTCTAATTCATTATTGAAAATAACCCTACCTACATCATAAACTCAATAAACTCTTTAGGATGCAGTTTTATTGACATTTTCAGCTCAATGGACAATGGTTTCAGCTGTGCATTGATTTGAACCTGGCAGTGTAGCTTCCTGAATTAGCTCCCGACCTGACTTGGACTCTGCCTGAACCTCTCCACCTCTCTTTCCTCCTTTAAGACGCTCCTTAAAACCTACATCTGTGACCACCTGCCCTAATATCTCCTTCTTTGGCTCAGTGTCAATGTTTGTCTGATTACATTCCTGTGAAGCGCCTTGGGACGTTTTACTACATTAAAGGCGAGATATATATATATATATATATATATATATAGATGCAAGTTGTTGTTGTTGAATGCATGAGGACTACATGCATTACACTGAAGCCATGGTGGGAGATCTCTCTTGGGGAAGGTTGTCTCCCACCACTTGGGTTAGAGACTGTGGGGTACAACTCCAGCTGTAAAGATTACTCAGGTGGTCCATTGCACATCCTGGCCACTGAGTAGACTTGCAGTAGAGTTTTTTTTAATGTTGTACGTCAAATCAAATTGATATTCCTTCAGCTTCTAAGTTCCAGGTGCCCCATTTTCCTCTCTGTGATGATGCTTTATGCCCGGGTAGTACGGACAAAA
Organism: Squalus acanthias; assembly: GCA_030390025.1. Classification (NCBI taxonomy): domain Eukaryota; kingdom Metazoa; phylum Chordata; class Chondrichthyes; order Squaliformes; family Squalidae; genus Squalus; species Squalus acanthias. The sequence goes on along the minus strand of CM059438.1, from coordinate 5,622,651 downwards.
AACTACCTCATGAATTCCATCTTCCTATCTCCTCTTCAGTCACTCTATGCCATGGATTTAATACTTTGCGTTGGTAGAAAATCATCAGGACACATACATAGTAGACTTTAATTGTTCCAAGTCATAGAAACATAGAATCTAGGAGCAGGAGTAGGCCATTCGGCCCGTCGAGCCTGCTCCGCCATTCAATACGATCATGGCTGATCATCCAAATCCAGCACCCTGTCCCTGCCCCAATCCCCACAGTACTCACATCCCACCCTACCCCTGTAACCCCACGCATTTAATTCCCCCTAACACTAAGGGTCAATTTATCATAGCCAAATCAACCTAACCCACACATTTTTGGACTGTGGGAGGAAACCGGAGCACCCGGAGGAAACCCACGCAGACACGGGGAGAATGTGCAAACTCCACACAGACAGTCACCCGAGGTCAGATTCGAACCCGGGTCTCTGGCGCTGTGAGGCACCAGTGCTAACCACTATGCCACCGTGTTGTCACGTGCAACATTTCCAAATTCCGAGAAAGCCCACTCTACAGACCAAAAGTGGTGCCAAGTTTAATCCACAATCCTCGAAGCAGCCCAGGACTAGGGGGGAGGGGCAAAAACCAGCCAAAGGCTTTAGGTCCAATTGCTACCCAGTGACTCCTGCCGATTGTGTGTGAATGTTAAAGAAAGAAGAAAGAAAGACTTGCATTTCTATAGCGCCTTTCATGACCTCAGGACATCCCAAAGCACTTTACAGCCAATGAAGTACTTTTTGAAGTGTAGTCACTGTTGTAATGTGGGAAACACCGCAGCCAATTTGCGCACAGCAAGCTCCCACGAACAGCAATGTGATAATGACCAGATCATCTGTTTTAGTGATGTTGGTTGAGGGATAAATATTGGCCCAGGACACCGGGGAGAACTGCCCTGCTCTTCTTCGAAATATTGCCATGGGATCTTTTTACGTCCACCTGAGAGAACAGACGGGGCCTCGGTTTAACGTTCCATCTGAAAGACGGCACCTCTGACAGTGCAGCACTCCCTCAGCACTGCACTGGAGTGTCAGCCGAGATTCTAGATTTTTGTGCTCAAGTCTCTGGAGTGGGACTTGAACCCTCAACCTTCTGACTCAGAGGTGTGAGAGAGAGAGAGAGAGAGAGAGTGCTACCCACTGAGCCACAGCTGACACAAAATGGACAAAAATCTACCTCATGAATTCCATCTTATCTCCTCTTCAGTCACTCTATGCCATGGATTTAATACTTCGCATTGGTAGAAAATCATCAGGACACATACATAGAGTTTAATTGTTCCAAGTCACCTGCAACATTCCCGAATTTAGTGAAAGACCACTCTACGGACCAAAAGAGATGTTGTGTTTAATCTGCAGTCCTTAAAGCATTCCAGGATGTGGGGGGGGAGGGCAAAATTCAGCCCAGGACTTTAGGTCCAATTGCTACCCAGTGACACCTGCTGTGTATGTGTCAATGTTGGGTGAAAAAGCTGGAGTATGTCTGTAATGCACCTGCAATCACCCCAAAGTCTGGGTTCACACATGAAGAGTGGACACATATCATCGACCAGCTGTACCGCCGTATAAATCAACTTCAAAAAATTTGAAATGCTTCACTAACATTTGAGGCGATGGTCACTCACACAGAACAAAGAGGATAAAGATAAAATCTCACCAGTTACAGGGAATCGCTGATTCCCAAGTTCAACCATAAATGTCCTCATGATAATGGTGGACGGTAAAGCAAGTCCCTGAGGCATGGGCATAAAAGCACATATAGACCAGTAGGACTCCAGTTTGTGCCAAGTTAGCTGATGAATAGCAGTAATCAGGGCTTTGGAATATCATCAAAATCTAGGTGGGCAGGAGAGGGTGACTGACGACATGCATTACATCCACAGGAACTAACTCAGCTACAATCCCGCCAGCTCCTTCTAACATTTGTAATCTTCAGATGGTCCATCACAGAGAAATCACACTAGTAGAACTGGCAGTTTCGCCCTTTTTGTACCCGGCACCAAGGCTGATGCTGCTTCTAGGTAGCCATTGAACATGGTGCGATGACACAGCCTTGCTTGACCCCGGTCCATACGTGAATTGGGTCTGTGGTGGAACCGTTGGTCAGGATCACAGCTTGCATGTTGTCGTGAAGCAGGCGGAGGATGGTGACAAACTTTTGAGGGCACCAACGCTCTTCTCGATCTTCCTGGCTGCAATGCTCCATCTCACCCTCAGTAAGCTCCCCGCTGGAGTGGAGCTAATTTACAGAACAAACGGGAAACTGTTCAACCTCCGTCGCCTCCAGTCCAGATCCAAGGTCGTCCCATCCTCTGTCGTCGAAGTACAGTATGCAGACGACTCATCAGTCACCTGAGAACTCATTTTTAATGTGGAAGCAAGTCATCCTCGGCTCCGAGGGACTGCCTAAGAAGGAGAAGATTGAACATGGATGCTCCCTGAGAGAGAGAGAGAGAGAGGGAGAGGGGCAGCCGAGCAGGAAAGATTGAGAATCCCCTGGACCAAACTGTACCAGCCTGCTATACCTTCCACTAACATAACAATACTGACAAAGAAACAGAAAATGCTGGAAACACTCAGCAGGTCAGGCAGCATCCGTGGAGAGAGAAACAGAGTTAACGTTTCAGGTCGATGACCTTTCATCAGAATTGAAACGTTAACTCTGTTTCTCCCTCCCCCAGATGCTGCCTGACCTGCTGAGTGTTGCCAGCATCTTCTGTTTTTATTTCAGATTTCCAGCATTCATAGTATTTTGCTTTTAATACCAACACGCTGGTGGTACACAATGTGGCCCTGAGGGCAGAAGCCCCTCTGAGGTTAGGGGCCAAGATACATCGTAGGGAAGAGCAGAGGGAGCTCCACATTGTATAATTTGCTTGGTGTACTTGAAGCTATACTGGGTGAGCTTTGACACGGCTCATCTTGATCAGCACAAAATTAATATTTATTTTAAATGAAGATCATGTAAGAATATATCTGAATCTTTTCAGAACAGCTGGCTGTTTCTATATGATACGGTTGACTGACTAAAAAATGAGGCAGAGCAAGAAATCCATTATTCGGAATGAAGCCACCACCACTTAAATGTCTTGAAGTCCAAGACGTTGAGTCACTGGGGAGGAATGCCCAATGAGGTGTCAGGAATGTGAAAAAGAAAGACTTGCATTTATATAGCGCTTTTCACGACCACCGGACATCCCAAAGCGCTTTACAGCCAATGAATTACCTTTTGAAGCGTAGTCACTGTTGTAATGTAGGAAACGTTTCAACCAATCTGTGCACAGCAAGCTCCCACAAACAGCAATGTGATAATGACCAGATAATCTGTTTTAGTGAGGTTGACTGAGGGATAAATATCTCCCCTGGTCTTCTTCAAAATAGAGCCATGGGATCTTTTACGTCCACCTGAGAGAGCAGACGGGGCCCTCAGTTCAACTTCTCATCCAAAAGACAGTACTTCAGACAGTGCAGCACTCCCTCAGTACTGCACTGGAGTGTCAGCCTAGATTTTTGAGCTCAAGTCTCTGGAGTGGGACTTGAACCCACAACCTTCTGACTCAGAGGCGAGGGTGCTACCCACTGAGCCACGGCTGATACATGCTAGTAACAAGTCGCAGCTACATACTACAAGCATAATTAGAATTGATTAGAAGTTGATTGGAGCTGTAGTACAAACACAAGATCTTGGTCAGTTCATACATCAGAAAAACAATGCGATTCTATCTGAACTAAAAACAGGAAACACTCAGCAGGTCAGGCAGCATCCGAGATAAACAGAGTTAACGTTTCAGGTTCATAATCTCTAACATCTCCCAGTTCTGATGAAAGGTTAAGAGTTTTTAAACACTGAGCCAGGGAAATGGTGGGGGGCGGCAGGAAAAGAACAAAAGAGAGTTCTGATGATAGGTCATCCATCTGCAACATTAACTCTGATTCTCTCTCCACAGATGCTGGCTGAACTGCTGAGCGTTTCCAGTACTTCTTGTTTTTATTTCAGATTTCCAGCATCCGCAGTATTTTGCTTTTGAACAGGTGTCAGCCTAGCTTTATGTGCTCAAGTCCTTGGAGTGGGACTTGAACCCACAACCTTCTGACTCACAGACGAGGGCGCTACCAACTGAGCCACGGCTGACATGAGATGATAATGAGACATGTATGGAAGCAAAAGATGGGTCCAGAAGAGGTGTAAATAGCAGAGGAGGTGAAATCTGGACGCTATCTGAACTGTGTGATTGTGAATGTTTGAGCTCGTATCTCGATTTTACCCAAATTTTAGTAATTAAGATATTATAGAATCCATCCTAATCACTATACGTTGGGTGCGATTGAGCTGATTCTCCTGTAGTGTTGCACACAGGGATTGAGTCTTTAAGTGAAGCTGGGTTCCAGGGTGGAGGATAATTGCATTAGGGTGTGCAGACATAATTACATAGAATTCACAACACAGAAACAGGCCATTCAGCCCAACCGGTGTTTATGCTCCACACGAGCCTCCTCTATTTACTTCCTCTCCATCTCAGCATCCTCTCCTCAGCATATTCCTTTCTCCCTCATGTACTTTTACAGCTTGCCGTTAAATGCATCTATGCTATTCGCCTCCACCACTCCACGTGGCAGCGAGTTCCACATTCTCACCACTCTTAGTTTTAAAGTTGTATGCTCTATCCTTATTTTTCTTAATGTTTTATTATTTATAATTAAATAGAAAACCTTAGCGCCATTTGGGAAGCAGAGTAGTTGGAGCATAGGAGTGCCTGAGGAGCTGGATTGAGGCCCTGCAGCACGGCCACTGGTGGGACAGTGCAATTACAGCATGACAAATTTAAAAAGAGGAAAAAAAGACTTGCATTTATATGGCGCCTTTCACGACCGTCCCAATTTACAGCCAATGAAGTACTTTTTGAAGTGTAGTCACTGTTGTAACGTAGGAAACACAGCAGCCAATTTGCGCACAGCAAGCTCCCACAAACAGCAATGTGATAGTGACCAGATCATCTGTTTTAGTGATGCTGATATTGGCCAGGACACCGGGGATAACGCCCCTGCTCATCTGCGAAATAGTGCCGTGGGATCTTCTACGACCACTTGAGAGAGCAGATGGGGCCTCGGTTTAACGTCTCATCCGAAAGACGGCACCTCCGACAGTGCAGCACTCCCTCAGCACTGCACTGGAGCGTCAGCCCTAGATTATTGTGCTCAAATCTCTGGAGTGGGAATTGAACCCACAACCTTCTGACTCAGTAGTGAGAGTGCTAACTTGAGCCAGGGCTGGGACATAAATAGGCACTTTGCATTACAAATGTTGGCATAAGAATTTATAATTGAAAGAAATTGAGACAAAAACATTGCAACAGGAAGTAAGGCTTTGTGGGCAGCAAGTAATCTGGCAGAGTGGAAATCAATGGAATGAAAATCTGGTGGGTTCATTAACAGGTGCCACATTACCACCCATGTAGTGAAGACGAAAATGTACTCCAATCAAATAATCAAATGCTGATTTGTCAAATCAGCAAAGTGTGACAGAGGAAAGTGTGACAAAGGAAAGTGTGACAGAGGAAAGTGTGACAAAGGAAAGTGTGACAAAGGAAAGTGTGACAGAGGAAAGTGTGACAGAGGAAAGTGTGACAGAGGAAAGTGTTACATGGGAAGTAAGCATGACATTTACCAGAAGTGAAGATCTCCCATCCTATTGTGCACGCTGAGTTGGTGGGTACACTTTTATAAAAACAGGTCTGTTAGCAACAAAGTGTGACAGGAAAAGTGTAACTGGGGTAGTGAGACAGGGAAAGTGTTTTAGAAATATTTTAATAGCGGTGTTCAAAATTATATTGAGTTTTGATAGAATAAATAGGGAGAAACTGCTTCTATTGGCTGGAGGGTCGATAACCAGAGGTCACAGATTTAAAGTAATTGGCAAAAGAACCAGAGGGGAGATAAGGAGAAATGTATTTTTACGCAGCGAGTTGCTATGATCTGCAATGCATTTCCTGTAAGCATGGTGGAAGCAGATTCAATAGTAACTTTCAAAAGGGATTTGGATAAATACTTAAAAAGGAAATATTTGCAGGGCCATGGGGAAAGAGCAGGGGAGAGGGACTTTCAAAGAGCCAGCACAGGCACAATGGGCAGAATGGTCTCCTGTGCTGTATGATTCCATGAAGTAAATGTGACAGTACCAGGAAAGTCTGTGCTATACACAAGACTTTCAGCATGTTACAGATATATACCGGTGGATCTCCCATGTCATAGTTGATGGTGAGTCAGAAGCTAAGATAGTACTGGGGGGGGCAGGGGAGGGAGCGAAATGTTGGGGTTTGGTAGCACTGAATAGGGGAAAGATCGTGGAATTCAGCAGCAGTGCAGATGGGGAAAAGGTTGGGATTTTGTAGTAGCGGGAAGGGAAAGATCCTCGAGGTTGGCAGCATTGGAGGGAGGAGTCTTGGAGCTTGGCAATGCTGAGGAGGTGATCTTGCGGTCGACAGCACTGAAGAGCTGGGAGATATTGCGGTCTGGTACTGTGAAACAACTAGCACAGTGGCATAATTAAATCTCAATGTAAACACCCATTGTTTTGGAATCATTGGTAGAAACAAAAGGAAGCACAGGTGTGGTCAATCAGGGAGGTCCAACCTTTTGGAGCATGGGGTTGGATCCATGCACCACAACAAGTGAATGCGCCACATATTGTTTTGGATCGGCTAGAATCAGGATTAAAGGCCATTTCCAACAACACATTTAGAACAGAAGGCTTTCATATGTGTCGGAGAAGCATTTCTTGCACTGATGAACTTTCTTACTTTTCACAATGACTCTCTGCAGCCAGCAGATAACAGGACAAAGAATCCTCAATTCACAACACTTTTTACTTCAGAATGGAAAGTTATTACACGGATCTGTTCTTACCTCAACTTTAACAGTACTCCTGATTCACTCGACAACTCTACAATTTCAATTTTGTAATGATTACTAGTCTCCAAAGTTTAAAAAAAAGTAATAAAGAAAGACTTGCATTTATGTAGCGCCTTTCACGACCACCGGACATCTCAAAGCGCTTTACAGCCAATGAAGTACTGTTGAAGTGGAGTCTCTGTTGTAATGTGGGAAACGCAGCAGACAACTTGCACACAGCAAGCTCCCACAAACAGCAATGTGATAATGACCAGATAATCTGTTTTTGTTATGTTGGTTGAAGGATAAATATTGGCCCAGGACACCAGGGATAACTCCCCTGCTCTTCTTCGAAATGGTGCCTCGGTTTAACGTCTCATCCGAAAGACGGCACCTCCGACAGTGCAGCACTCCCTCAGCACTGCACTGGAGTGTCAGCCTAGCTTTCTGTGCTCAAGTCCCTGGAGTGGGACTTGATCCCACAACCTTCTGACTCAGAGCAGACTGTGCTACCAACTGAGCCACAGCTGACACTTAATAGTCTGAACTTAAACTACTCAAACAAATCTCTTAAAATTCATTCTCCAACTTGTTTTCACAACATTTAGAAAAATTGCCTGAGCAGAGACCTGCTTTGACATTTGCACTGAGAAAAATCAATGTATTTTCTGTAAACAGCCATTGTTTACAATTTCTCAGTACAGCATAACCAAAAAAAAAAGGGCAGGTGATATAATAACTTTCTGTCTCTCCCTCTCTTTCTCCCCGAGCTAGGCATTCGCTCTGAAATCAAAAATAAGCATCTGGTAATCGTTTAAATCAGAAAGTTTTACCTAATAAACATCCTTTAGATTTATTTGCAGCTTTTCAAATTATTTTGGAGGAACAAAGAAACCAAGAAATCCTGTTAGAACAGCGAGGAAAGGTTAGCTTCCCGTTGAGCAGTGAGAGTTGCACTGGAGCATGTGGAGAAATTCTACACACTGTACATGCTCCGCTGAATTGTGGGCAGAAGTATAAGTTAATAATTCCCTTCAGCTGACAGAAAGATAGCTTCAGGAAAAATATCAGCAAATAGCCCAAGCTTTCGAGAAAGGCTGGGACCTCTAAGTAAAAAACCTTAAATACAACAGAAAAGACAATTCTATAGTCGTGTTACTGTAAAATTTCTAAATTTTTTGATAAACGTTTTTATTATGTTAGAAAACTTTAAGCTCAATCAGCAGGCGGAGGCGAACAAACGGCAGCTGATTTTTTTTTAAAAGCTATGTTGAGTGCTTTCTTTCATTGAGGTTCTGCTTTGTTTAATTGGTAGATTTTGGCTGCTGGTCAGGTTTGATTCATCCTTGGTTTGGTTCAATTTTGATTCGTACATTTGCTACAGCTATTGAGTTCTGATTTGTTGCTGTTTTATATATGAAATTTAAACAAATCCAAAAGTGTGACAATAAAGCGTGACAGAAAAGAACGATGACTGAAGTGCGACACAGGAAGTGCGATGTGACAACAGAATATTCATGGTATCATACCATTTTTAGAAAATAGATTCGGCTCGTTTTGCACATGGGTTTAACCTCCGTACTTTTCAATGTCCTTCCGAGAGAGTGAGGATTAAAGCCTGAAAGTGGGAGTTGCAAGAGGGCCCAGGTCAAACACTGGTGCTTGCCAATCAGACGGTATGGGTTGCTTGAGCACTACTAATCATGTGACTGATAATACCAACAACAACAACAACAACTTGTATTTATATAGCACCTTTAACGTAGTAATACGTCCCAAGTCGCTTCACAGGAGCGTTATCAAACAAAATTTGACACTGAGCCACATAAGGAGGTATTAGGGCAAATGGAAAAAAAAGCTCGGTCAAAGAGTTAGGTTTTAAGGAGCGTCTTAAAAGAGGAAAGAGAGGTAGAGAGGCGGAGAGGTTTAGGGAGAGAATTGCAGAGCTTAGCGTCTTGGCAGATGAAGGCACAGCTGCCAATGGTGGAGCGATTAAAATCGGGGATGCTCAAGAGGCCAGAGTTAGAGGAACGCAGAGATCGTGGAGGGTTGTGGGGCTGAAGGAGATTACAGAGCGAGGAAGGTATTTGGAAAAAAAGGATGAGAATTTTAAAATCGAGGCACCGGGAGCCAATGTAGGTCAGCGAGCACAGGGGTGATGGGTGAACGGGGCTTGGTGCGAGTTAGGACACGGGCAGCAGAGTTTTGGATGGCCTCAATGTTACGGAGTGTAGAACATGGGAGACTGGCCAGGAGTGCATTGGAATAGTCAAGTCTCCATGGACCAACCAACTCACAGGAAAGGTACAGACATGAAAGGGAGGAATTTCCTGTGCGGGTGTAATCAGGAAGTTACCCCCGAAATGACGCCCATATTGCCAATATCAATTTACGCCTAAGTGTACTGCCAATCTCATTAGCATATGTAAAAATCAGCGCCATAAATCAGGGCCCAAGGAAAACGCGGAGCTCACATCATATTTCATTTCCTTCGATATGAAAAGTAAAGTTTCAAGCCATCTAACAACCATCATTCCTGCCCATTGGGCACAGCATGCAATCGTGGAAGCTTTTCAATTGTTAATGCAACTCCTACTGATGTCATAAAACTGAATTCAAAAGCAGAAGTGTCAGATGTCAGTGAGGATACATTTTTCGAGAATCGTTTAAAAAAAAAAAATTGCAATAGAACGGCAGAAAAATGATTTTGTTTCCTGCTGTGCCTAAATTTCTGGGCATAATTTTACACCCATTTTGAACCAGTGTAATTGCAGGAAATTTGCGTGTAGAGCTCTTTAGCCCAGGGGGGGAGCCATTTTAATGAGTCGAGATGCGTTGAGCGGCGTAAGTATGTCATATCAAATCTAGAACCAGTGATGCAGTGAAATTTTTCCTGGTGTGGTACTGGGAAATAACACACATAAATTACAAGTATAGGAGTCAATTTTTCTGCATTTTTGCAAATACAAAACATTCATAAATTTGTTTGAGTTGTGGACGCACATCCTGAATTTCAATCCTTTGGTAGTCATTAGATAGAGAGAAATAACCATCATTCCTGTTATCTGGGGCTCGGGTCCCTGAGGTGACTAAGAACCATCTTGGGAATGTAAGTTGTGAGGAGGATGCAAGGAGGCTTCGAGGGGATATAGACAGGCTAAGTGAGTGGGCAAGAACATGGCAAATGGAATATAATGTGGAGAAATGTGAAGTTATCCACTTTGGTAGGAAAAATAGAAAAGCAGAGTATTTTTTAAATGATGAGAGATTGGGAAATGTTGGTGTTCAGAGGGATTGGGTGTCTTTGTACACGAATCACTGAAAGTTAACATGCAATTAGGAAAGCAAATGGTATGTTGGCCTTTAATACAAAAGGATCTGAGTATAAGAGTAAAGATGTCTTACTGCAATTATATAGGACCCTGGTGAGACCACACCTGGAGTATTGTGTACAGTTTTGTTCCCCTTACCTAAGGAAGGATATACTTGCCATAGAGGGAGTGCAACAAAGGTTCACCAGACTGATTCCTGGGATGGGTGGATTGTCCTATGAAGAGAGATTGAGTAGGCTGGGCCTATATTCTCTAGAGTTTAGAAGAATGAGAGGTGATCTCATTGAAACATACAAAATTCTTACAGGACTTGACAGGGTAGATGCAGGGAGGATGTTTCCCCTGGCTGGGGAGTCTAAAACCAGGGGTCACAGACTCAGAATAAGGGGTCGGCCATTTAGGACTGAGATGAGGAGAAATCTCTTCACTCAGAGGGTGGTGAATCTTTGGAATTCTCTACCCCAGAGGGCTGTGGAGGCTCAGTCGTTGAGTATATTCAAGACAGAGATCAATAGATTTTTGGATATTAAGGGAATCAAGGGATATGAGGATAGTGCAGGAAAGTGGAGATGAGGTAGAAGATCAGCCATGATCTTATTGAATGGCGGAGCAGGCTTGAGGGGCCGAGTGGCCTACTCCTGCCCTACTTCTTATGTTCTTATGTCTCAAAATATTCCTCAGCTCTAAGCCAAATTCAATTCCCACCACTGACTTGAGTCAGTTCACTTCTTCCCTTTTTATGGTCTCTCTCTTCTTGCTTCCACACAATCTCTTACCGGCATGAAAATCCAGCAAGTGAACTGTGCATAAACATAAGACTCGCATGATTCCCACTGTCACGGTTGCTCCACGGATATACAAGTGAGAAAGGAAAAGCAAGGAAAAGGCAATGTTAGTTTGTTCTTTCCATAATTGGATGTCAGTTTGCGGCACAAAGGGGAACGAAAGAATCAGAACATGATCAAAGTCAAGACAGAATAGTATTACATAGTATTTACAGCACAGAAACAGGCCCATGTCGTTGTTTATGCTCCACACGAGCCTCCTCCTGCCCTTCTCCATCAACATATCCTTCTATTCCTTTCTGCCTCATGTGTTTGTCTAGCTTCCCCTTAAATGCATCTATGCTATTCGCCTTAACTATTCCCTGTAGTAGCGAGCTCCACATTCTAACCAATAGTGGAGGATGTCAAGGACAAGGTCCACAAGAAAAAATATCCCAAACATAAAAAATAAGATCAATCTAATATCAGTAGAGTTATTAAACAAGAGAACACAACAACAGAGAGTACAGGGGATGTTACCTATGATTCTCAGTTTTTAGAGTTTATTTTAAATTGCTAGCAGATCTCCCATGATGTTGCTCACACGTAACACGCAATGTATTATATAAATCAAGTGTTGTTTATATCTTATTGCTCTTTACTAATAGGTATAAAGGGACTGGTTTGAGAACAGCTGTCTATTGCTACCTTTATTGAACTTGGTCTGTCTCTTGAAGATCCCAAAGTCTAATGGCTATAAACATTCACACCCTTAGGGGAATTATGGGAACTTTGTCTGTAGATTGGCGGCTACTTGTAAAATCTTCAGCTCCTCGACTTGTGTCAATGTCGGCAGAGATGGGACCAACATCCTCGCAGGGGGGTTTGCTAGTGCTGTTGGGAAGGATTTAAACTAGTTTGTCAGGGGGCTGGAAACCTAAGTGTGGGCCCAGAACGGAGAGAAACAAAGCTGGAAGTGCAAGTTAGAAAAGTAGTCAGCAAAGCTAGTAGGGAGCAGAAACAAAGGCCAACAGTAAAGAGGGTCAAAGTGCAGAAAAATATTAAACAGGCAAAGTTGAAGGCACTTTATCTAAATGCACGTAGCATTCGCAACAAAGTGGATGAATTAATGGCACTAATAGAAGTAAATGGGTATGATGTAATTGCCATTACAGAGACATGGTTGCAGGGTAACCAAAGCTGGGAACTGAATGTTCCAGGGTACTCAACATTTAGGAAGGACAGACAAAAAGGAAAAGGAGGTGGCGTAGCACTGTTAATAAGGGATGAGATCGGTACGGTAGAGATAAAAGATCTTGGCTTGGCAGATCATGATGTAGAACTGGAATCAGTTTGGGTGGAGCTAAGAAACAGCAAAGGGTGGAAAACACTGGTGGGAGTTGTGTATAGGCCACCAAACAGTAATGGTAATGTAGGGCACAGTATCAATCAAGAGATTAGAAGTGCATGTAACAAGGGTAATACGGTAATCATGGGGGACTTTAATCTACATATTGACTGGGCAAATCGAATTACCACTAATGGTGTGGAGGACGAATTCTTGGAATGCATGCAAGATGGTTTCCTGAATCAGTATGTGGAGGAACCAACCAGGGAACAGGCTATTCTGGATCTGGTACTGTGTAATGAGAAAGGGCTAATCAATAATCTTGTGGTAAAGGGGCCTTTAGGGACAAGTGACCATAATATAGTGGTTAGCACTGTTACCTCACAGCGCCAGGGACCCGGGTTCGAATCCGGCCTCGGGTGACTGTCTGTGTGGAGTTTGCACATTCTCCTCGTGTCTGCGTGGGTTTCCTCCGGGTGCTCCGGTTTCCTCCCACAGTCCAAAGATGTGCGGGTTAGGTTGATTTGGCTATGATAAATTGACCCTTAGTGTTAGGGGGGTTACGGGGATAGGGTGGGATATGTGTCGGTGCAGGCTCGATGGGCCGAAATGGCCTCTATCTGCACTGTGGTGATTCTGTGATATGATTGAATTTTACATTAAGTTTGAGAGTGATGTAGTCCAATCTGAAACTAATGGGGGAGAAATTCAGTATCGCCCCATTTGGGGCGCAATTATCGGCCGGGCGCAAAGATTAGCGCTTGGCGCTAATTATCGCCACCGACTGCAAACTTGACTTTTATCACCCCTGGAGGTGATTGCAGCGCTAAATCAGGCGCTTCACACCTGTCTTAAGGTGCAAAGGCCGAGGAGCGAGGCGCTACCTCAGAGCACTGGCGAAGCTCATGTAATGTCAGTCAGCAATGGAACACACACACAATGGCACGGGCCAGTTCTTAAAGGGGATGGTTAATCTTGCTTTCCATCCACATCCAGCTCATTGCAGCCTTGAATCTCGGCCTGGAGAGACCTGCACATCAAATGTGCTGGAAAGAACAATGGAGAGTACCAGGCAAAGAGCTCAGAGTGCAGCCCCCACAGTCTCTGCTAAATCGATACAAGGAATGGTAAATCAAAATGAACCTGCAAAGTGCTGCTCAGTACCCAAACTCCTTCACACAACGTTGAATCTCTCCAGAAGTCTCTCCCTCTCTCTCTCAGAATGCGTAGTTCAAAAATGGCACCAACAATAAAAGGCAGGAAGCGGTCACCTTTAAATAGCGCTCCCCCTTTCCCTTCATGACTGCAGAACGCTCCCCTCAACCTGTCGTTGCAAGCGTCAGGCGGTAAGGCAGGGGCGCCACTCAATATCCGCTCCGGGGCGATACCGGGGCGTTGCGCACTCGAGTGACATCATGGTCTGCCGGCGCAGGAGATCATGGCAGTAGTGTTTAGCGCCGCCGCAAAATGTCTAGTTAATTTCGCGAGCGGCGCAAACTTCGCCGCGCCTGGGCGCTAGATGCTTTGCGCCCATTAGCACCCTCTTAAGGCGCTAACGGGAGGCGCAACCAACTGAATTTTTCCCCCAATGTCTTCAATCTAAACAGAGGAAACTACAAGGGTATGAGGGACAAGTTGGCCATGGTAGATTGGGAGACTACACTAAAAGGTATGAAGGTGGACATACAATGGCTAACATTCAAGGAAATAATGCATCATTTGCAACAAACATATATTCCTCTAGGGCATAAGAACCCAAAAGGAAAAGTGATCCAACCATGGCTAACAAAAGAAATTAAAGCTAGTATTAAGTCAAAGGAGGAAGCTTATAAAGTTGCCAGAAAAAGCGGTCAGCCTGAGGATTGGGATCTTTTTAGAAATCAGCAAAGGGGGACCAAGAAATTGATAAAGAAAGGGAAAATGAAATATGAGCACAAACTAGCGAAAAATATAAAAACGGATTGTAAAAGCTTCTATAGGTATGTGAAAAGGAAAGGACTGGCAAAGGTAAATGTAGGTCCTTTACAGTCAGAGACAGGAGAATTTATAACGGGGAATGAGGAAATGGCAGAGAAATTAAATAAATACTTTCTTTCTGTCTTCACGGAGGAAGACACAAAAAACCTCCCAGAAATACGAGAAAACCAAGGGTGTGACGAGAATGAGGAACTTAAAGAAATTATTATTATTAGTAAAAAAACAGTACTAGCAAAATTAATGGGACTAAATGTCGATAAATCCCAAGGACCGGATGACCTACATCCTAGGGTTTTGAAAGAGGTGGCCATTGGGATAGTGGACGCATTGGTTGTCATCTTCCAAAATTCTATAGATTCTGGAACGGTTCCTGCAGATTGGAGGATAGCAAATGTAACCCCGCTATTTAAGAAAGGGGGGAGAGAGACCTGTTAGCCTCACATCAATAGTTAGGAAAATGCTGGAATCTATTATAAAGGATGCAATAACTGGGCACTTAGAAACTAATTGTAAGATTGGGCAGAGTCAACATGGATTTATGAAAGGGAAATCCTGTTTGACAAATCTATTGGAGTTCTTTGAAGATGTAACTAATGGAGTAGACAAAGGGGAACCGGTAGATGTGGTGTATCTGGATTTTCAGAAGGGCCTTCGATAAGGTCCCACACAAGAGGTTGGTGAACAAAATTAGGGCACATGGAATTGGGGGTAATATACTAGCATGGATTGAGAATTGGTTAACAGACAGAAAACAAAGAGTAGGGATAAACGGGTCTTTTTCAGGATGGCAGGCTGTGACTAGTGGGGTACCTCAAGGATCGGTGCTTGGGCCCCAGCTATTCACAATCTATATCAATGATTTGGATGAGGGACTAAATGTAACATTTCCAAATTTGCTGATGATACAAAACTAGGTGGCAGTGTCAGTTGTGAAGAGGACGTGAAAAGGCTTCAAGGGGATCTCGACAGGCTCAGTGAGTGGGCGAGAACATGGCAGATGGAATATAATGTGGATAAATGTGAAGTTATCCACATTGGTAGAAAAAACAGAAAGGCAGAGTATTTCCTAAATGGTGAAAGATTGGGGAATGCAGATGCTCAAAGGGACCTGGTTGTCCTTGTACATGAGTCACTGAAAGTGAATGTGCAGGTGCAGCAAGCCATTAGGAATGCAAATGATATGCTGGCCTTCATTACAAGAGGATTTGAGTACAGGAGTAAAGAAGTCTTACTCCAATTATATAGGGCCTTGGTGAGACCACACCTGGAGTACTGTGTATAATTTTGGTCTCCTTACCTAAGGAAAGATATACTTGCCATAGAGGAAGTGCAATGAAGGTTCACGAGATTGATTCCTGGGTTGGCGGGACTGTCGTATGAGAAGAGATTTGAGTAAACTAGGCCTGTATTCTCTTGAATTCAGAAGAATGAGAGGGGATCTCATTGAAGCATACAAAATTATTACAGGGCTTGATAGGATGGATGCTGGGAGAATGTTTCCCTTAGCTGGGGAGTCTAGAACCAGGGGCCACAGCCTTAAGATAAAGGGTAGGCCATTCAGGACTGAGATGAGAAGAAATTTCTTCACACAGAGGGTGGTGAATCTTTGGAATTCTCTACCCCAGAGGGCTGTGGAGGCTCAGTCATTGGGTATACTCAAAACAGAGGTCGATAGATTTCTGACTAGTAAAGGCATCAAGGGATATGGCGATAGGGCCGGTGAATGGAGTTGAAGCAGAAGATTAGCCATGATCTCATTGAATGGCGGAGCAGGCTCAAAGGGCCGAATGGCCTACTCCTGCTCTTATTTCTTATGTTCTTATGTCAAGGCCAGGTTGTGAAATTCAGAATAAATCATCAGAAAATGACTACGACTTCATACTTTTTAATTCAAAAGATGTAGCTGCTCGTTGACGGGATCCTCTCTGTTGGGTTGTGATCTGTTGCTGTGCTATGTATGATAGTTGTGATAATTGGGTGCAAGTGTGACACAGACTTTGCTGTGTGACAGACACACTAAATAAATGCAAGATTTTCAAATACGTAGATTGTCGGCTTTGACTTTTACTATTGCAATTTTGTTTAATTATATCACTATGAATATTGCCAGATGTATATGTGAAAAAAAATACTGATAGTATGCGTTTAAATGTGATTTTAATTTTATTTGGTCCTGTGAGTGCTCTATCTGAACAAGCTTAATTAGATGATGTATTAATAGATTTACTTATTAATAAGTGTAACTTGCAACAAATGGCTGATTATAGTAGTAATAAGCTGAAGGTTAATTGGATTTAAAAGAACTAGGTGCCATAATTGAACTCACTACAGCTTTACTGTTTTAACGTTTAGACTGTACCTGAATAATCTTGGTTAAAACATTTTTTGTTAACAGTACTTTTAAAAAGCAAAGATGTCATTGACCTGATCTCTCCAAAGATGTCATAGAATCAGACAGCGCAGGAGGACATTCGGCTCATCATCCACAAGGCAGTGTCAGCAAATTCATTGCAATATAAATACTGACACTTGCCACTGCAGTTCACGTTTGCATTTTAATGGTTATGGGGAGGTTTGTGCCAGGGGACGTTCTTGGCCCCAAGAATTCTTAAGCCGGTTCTGTAAGGTTGAGTTTAGTTGTGATGTCCCACAGTCAAATTGCCCATCAACGTTTGCTGCACAGACTGACACATGACAAGTGACCACTTGAGTGATGTAACGGAGGGGCACAGCCATCGCCTGTGAAACTGTACGGCATCGTGATTTAGCAACCCTAAGGAGCAGAAGGGATAAATGGGCAGAAAATCAGAGGGAGAAATACCATATATAGAAATTATTAGTCCATTTTCCATGACTTTGCTCATGGTTAATAACACTCACAACTAAGGGGATCAAGGGGTATGGCGAGAAAGCAGGAATGGGGTACTGAGGTAGCATGTTCAGCCATGAACGCATTGAATGGCGGTGCAGGCTCGAAGGACCGAATGGTCTACTCCTGTACCTATTTTCTATGTTTCTATATATAATTAGAGGAAATGGTCTTTCAGCCATGTTTGCTGTAACAGGACAAAATGGTGGGCAGAACCAGGCAACTAACATCACGGCACCACCAATGGTGGGAGGACTGAATAGCAAATGTTACAATGTAACCGCGTAAAAATACAGATGTGGCCAAGATGTGCACCATGTATTATAAAACAAAATGTTACAAACACTGAAAATATTATTTAATATGTCTCTGGTCTTTGAGGAAAAATATTAAACTTACAAATCATAATCCGGAAACATTCTTATAAAGGACGTTTGTGACCCCAGTGGAAGTATTCCTTTGTGTGTGTTGTGTTATTAGATTTATTGTCACCCGAGTACAAAATTCACAAGCTTTGAACAAAGTTAGAGATTAGAAAAACACGCGTGGAACAGAGCAGATACTTGATTTGGAATCAATGGGCACTTTTAAAGGGAGTTGGATTGCTCGCTGTTGGGTAGGAAGACTGAGGGTTACAAGAGTTGTTAAGCACGCTTTTTGAGGGAGCTAGAAGAAAAGGGAGGGAGGGAGAAGAAAAGTGAGTGAGTGAGGGACGGTTGGGGAATCCATAATGGAATAATCATGCACAAACTCTGGTTGAAGTGCACCTGATGTACCAAGATCTTCACACGGAATATACAGCACAGAAACAGGAATTCGGACCAACTAGTCTGTGCTGGTGTTTATACTCCACACGAGTCTCCTCTCATTCCATCTACCTCATCTCAGATTTTCAGCATATCTTTCTATTCCCTTTGCTCTCATGTACTCGTCTAGTTTCCTTTAGAAAGCACTAAGCTATTTGCCTCAACCACTTCCTGTGCTGGGGAGTTGCACATTCTAACCACTCTCTGAGCAAAGAAATTTCTCTTTATTTCCCTATTGAATTTATTAGTAACTATCTTGTACTTATGGCCCCTAGTTTTTTGAATACCTTCTTATGTTATTGCTCTGGGATTTTCTCCAGGCACTTCAGGGCCCTTTAGCCCTGGCTCAACAATATAAAAACTCTTCAACATAAATAGTTTAACTAATAAAACTTGAAAACTGGGAGTCGCCACATCAGATCTCAAAATCAAACCGTTTATATATTCTGAGCTATCGGGTTCACTAATGAAAATATGTTGCTCCAAAGTTCAAAGTCCTGAATGTACATCTTAACATTTACATCACTCCCTTCTTTTCATATCAATTCACCGACAATGTTATAAACTGAGCGAATGTGTGTCCGACCACCAACCCATTGGTAGCATGAGGAAGAGCTTCCCCCGATGCCTCAATGGATAAATGCACCACTTTACATGGTGCTGAGCTACATGGAGCAGGAAGGATCCCATCTTCAACCCGAGGTCTATGACAAGTTAGCTGTTCTCAGCCCAAGTGGCAGTCGGGGTGCTACAATTGGTCTTCGTAACCCCCCCACCCTGCCTCCCAAGCTAGGAAGAAGAAAGTCACAGTCAGGGTTCCCCACTCCCTTTTGGAAAGTGATTTTATATGGGGGGGGGGGAGCGGGGGCGGCTTGGCTGTGATGATCCCCATGGGGGAAAAGCATACCGCCACTTACTGTCTGTGTTTGCATATGAAGAGCAGTCACTATGTGGCAGATATCGGAAGGCTGTCTGCCCTCATGGGACTGCATATCAACATGAGTAGAAAAATAGGACAAAAGAAAGCATGGGGACAAGGCACATAAACATAGCAATGGAATTATAGGTGCATATATATATATATATATATATATATATACACATAGCTTTCAAAACACTGAACAATAGAGCTTTAATAAGGAATTAAACCAAAAGGGATTTAACATTCGTAATTTAGCTAGGGATTAATTTTATTCCCTTGGGGACTATATTAACAGTATGTCTAAATCCTGATGATTTTTTTTTGTGTATAATGCAAAGGATTCATTCATTCATTGTGCCCTTTTCACTGTAATCAGCATTATCATTTTACACAGCACCATTCTTCCAGTTACAGGATTATAAGTTTGAAACCATTATTGGAACTTGTGAAGCACAAAGACGCTTCAGTTCATAGAGAGCTTTTACAGATTCACTTATTCAGCACCTTATTTTATTAATATGTCCATCCTTTTTGTCTCTCTCTGGCACGTGACTAAGACTATATGATTCATGTATGCCCAGAGCAAACAACAGAATATCTCTGGCTCATTGTTTTCCTTCACTGGCACAGAGATATTTGTATGTGGATGTATTGCTATGGCTTGTTCGATGAGCTGTATTAGCGGGTCTTTCAAGTCTGTTCTGAAGTTGGTTAAATAAAATGCATCTTATTTCTTTGTGTTTGATTCTCTAACAATGTTTTACAGATGTGTGATTTTTTCGCTCCATTTATTCATGACATACAACTACTGCTGTGGCAAAATAGGTTTGGATGAAGGAGGCCTTTGAACCCATTTTTCAGGGATACCAACCCTACACCTCTGTGGCGGATCGCCACCTAAACGGGCATAATCCACTCTTCCGTCCGTGGACAAATATCCAGCACCTTCCCTTTAAGGCACCTTACCTTTAAGGCAGGAGTGGGCGGGGCCTCAGGATTTGCCCAGAGAATTCTGGGGGCTTTTCTGTTCAGCCATTTTGTGCCATGCAGTGATTAAAAAGTCTCTTGTTTAACACACATGGATTCAGCCTTAATTCGTGTTTCGCGGCAGCCTCAACACCTCCGTCTTTTCCAGCATTAATGCCCACTTGAAGAGGCAGACAGGATTTTGGGTTAACATCTCACCCAGAGTAGGACACCTCTGACAATGGTACATTCCTTATGGGCTCAGGTCTTGGCTGTGGGACTTAACCCCACAACAACCTTCTAACATAGAATCATAGAAAGTTACAGCACGGAAGGAGGCCATTTCGGCCCATCGTGTCTGCGCTGGCCAACAAAGAGCTATCCAGCCTAATCCCGCTTCCCAGCTCTTGGTCCGTAGCCCTGCAGGTTACAGCATCCCAAGTGCACATCCAAGTACTTTTTAAATGTGGTTAGGGTTCCTGCCTCTACCACCCTTTCAGGCAGTGAGTTCCAGACCCCCACAACCCTCTGGGTGAAGAAATTTCCCCTCAAATCCCCTCTAAACCTTCCACCAATTACTTTAAATCTGTGCCCCCTGGTTTTTGACCCCTCTGCTAAGGGAAATAGGTCCTTTCTATCCACTTTATCTAGGCCCCTCATAATTTTATACACCTCGATAAGGTCTCCCCTCAGCCTCCTCTGTTCCAAGGAAAACAGACCCAGCCTATCCAGTCTTTCCTCATAGCTAAGATTCTCTACTCCTGGCAACATCCTTGTAAATCTCCTCTGTACCCTCTCTAGTGCAATCACATCTTTCCTGTAATGTGGTGACTCGAACTGCACACAGTATTCTAGTTGAGGCCTAACCTTGAGGTGAAAGTGCTACCAACTGAGCCAAGCTGACACAGGCTATTAACCTTGACGTCATGATACATTGGGGTGGATTTTCAACTCACCAGCCGGGTGTAAAACTGGCGTTGCGGATCGGCTGCCCGTTGCAGAAACTGTGCCCGATCGCCATTTTCTATTGCGGCTGATCCGACAACGAGTTGAAAATCTACCCCAATATTTTGAGAAAGAAATCTGAACACTGACTTTTAGTCTAATACTGCTGTCCCTGTCCTCACTCATACTCCCAAAACCCCCTCTCTAAGTTCTACTGGCTCCCGTTCTACAGGGAGCTAGCATTAAAATTCTCATCCTTGCGTTCAATGCCTCTATAGCCTTTCCCCATCATACCTTTCCCCATCATACCTTTCTCCCCACGCACACCTCTGCTCCTCTAACACCGGGGCTGTCCTTGGCCTCTGCTACATTCAGTCCACCAATGGTGGCTGCACATTCAACCACTATACTCCTGCCCTCTTGAACTCTCTGACCAGTTCCCTCCACCTTACCACCTCCCTCCTTGCTTTCAGTAAACTCCTCAAAGCCCCTTTCTCTTCAACCAAGCTGTAAGGCATTTAAAAGGCAACTATACCAAAAGGGTTGTTGTAATTAAAGAGTTTTATTTAGTACAAGACAAAGCACAGTTAACAAGTCAGATTGCTAACAATCTTACCAGCTAAGGAGACTATACCTCCCTCCTTGCTTTCAGAAAGCTCCTGAAAACCCTTCTCTTCAACCAAGTCTTTAGTCTCCCGTTGTAAATCTTTCCATTTTTCCCTTTACCCCTCGTGCTTGGTGTCCACTGTTTTGTCCTCCTTAATGTAAGGCAAAATGCGAGTGGTTACTCTTTAATCTCCTAAAGAAATGTTCTGTTAACTTTCTCCATGATTCAAAAGACAGATGACCAAAACTCCACAATATCCAGCTGCATATACACCTCCATGATTCATCTTGACTGGTCATTTTTCCCATTCCCATGGTCCCAGTAGCACGAAAACCATTGTTTTTCCTTGGAATATTTGCTTATCTTGACCCGTAGAACCTTCAACCTCCATTAACAGCATCATACAGCACAGAAGGAGGCCATTTGGCCCATCGTGCCTGTGCCAGCTCTCTGAAAGAGCTGTCCAATTAGTCCCAATCCCCCGTGCTCTTTCCCCATAACCCTGCAAATCTTTCCTTTTTAAGTAGAGATCCAATTTCCCTTTTGAAAGTTACTATTGAAGCTGCTTCCACCACCCTTTCAGGCAATGCATTCCAGATCAGAATTCACTGAGCAAAAACATTTCTCATCTCACCTCTGGCTCTTTTGCTAATGACCTTAAATCTGCACTCAGGTTACCGACCCTCCTGGCAGTGGAATCAGTTTCTCCCGATCTACTCCTATCAAAACCCCTCTCCCCTTTTGAACACCTCTCCCTTTAACCTTCTCTGCTCTAAGGAGAACAATCCCAGCTTCTCTTGTCTATCCGGCTAATATTCATAGCCAGATAATTACACAGCTCCTACCTGAGGGAACCATTTGACACAATTATTTGACCAATTGTTTTCGCTGGGAGGTTTGCTCTACATAACTTCAATTCTATGGGGGGGGGAAACCATTTTTTCTGGCCTGTAATCTTCCTCGAGACCTGTCAATTTTGTGCTTGTGCCCTTTAATTCTGCACACTCAGCCCAAGTTAGGTGGTCCACTTATATTTATGTCATCAATGGCCCGGATTTTGTGGTGGGTAATGATGGCGAACTGTCAGCATTCGCCGTCATTACCCCTCTGAAACTGACCGTAACTTCAGGATTTAGCGCATGTGCAGATAAACACAGAAATCCTGAAATGGTGGTGTAAGGGTTTTGACTCGTGTGTGGCTCTGTGCTCAGCCTGGGTGCTAGTGCGAGGTTAGGCCTTGTTGCCTGTTCTGGTCTCCAGCCAGTCTGGGAGCACTAGACACCTGTGAGTGGTTCGACCCACTCGCCCCTACGGTTCTGACACTGGACTTAGATGCGAGAGCAATAATGGAGAGAAAACTCAGGTAGACCCGGTTGAGTGGTACGAAATGGAAAATCTTTATTGCATATTATTCAAGATTACGAAATACATGTCATAAGCACAGATTAATGACAGTACAATCTTACACGCAGTTATGTAACTAATTTTAGGGAAACGAGGAACGAACGACACATCGTAAATGGGGGCACACATTACAGTTATCCTTAAAACTTAAACCCTCCCCTATCAATACCTGCTCTAAACTAGATTTGTAGGATCGAGACTCATGCTCACCACTCGTGATAACTCGGAGAATTCCGAAAACTCTGCTCGGATGTTTTTCCCGCAGCACCTGATCACCCACGTGTTGATCAGAGGTCTCTGTACCCCACTTGTTTACTCGTTTCTGCTCCAGCTAGCAGGCTGGACCGTCTGCTGTCATGAAGATCTGTGTTGTCCTCGGAGTTCCGACACTACTCAAAAAAGAGTCTTCCTGTGCCCTCGCCCTGGTGCGATAAAATTCGAAGAATAGTCTTCCGATGCCAGTTGGGTAGCAGTTACTGATTTATCGAGCGCGGTCGGGGCTTACTGACCGTGGCGATATGTATGGTCGTCTTCTTCTCTTCTCATCTCATCTCATCTCATCTCATCTCGGGCCTTCGGTTCCAACACCGTTTACCGACTTCTCGGGATGGTGTGCCCGTTTCAAGGCTTCACAGCCCAGTTCCACACAGATCTTCGCGGCAAGCCACGAGGCTGATCCTGGCGGATCAGAAAGTTCGATAGTCGAGCAGCAAGAGGCAGATGCAAGAGCAAGGCGGCAAAAGGATAAGAGTCAAGAGTCAAGAGGCAGGAACAAGACGGCGAGCGAATAGGAGAAAGATGGACGGTTGTAGCTTACAGTTATAGTGCTGAAACTCCTCTTTTCCCGCCCAACCTTAATGTCTTTTCTTTTGTTAGGGTTTTGGCGCTCAAACTTCTTGTATAGGGTGATCTCCGTTTAATGGGTTTCGGTGATACTTGTAACTGTCTGAGTACCCGTTAATACTTCTCCCATTGTGTAACCGGTCAGTATCCTCCCTGGAGGGGTTTTTGGGGCTTCCAAATGTTTCTGTAACTACCCGCAAACGGCTCTCTCATCGTAGAGTCGTGGGGATTTTGCATATTAATGTCTTTGGATGGGTTCTTGATCGCTTGGTACAATAGCCCTTATTCGCACCTGGGAGACCGATTCCAGTATTTATGTGTATACTGCAAACCCATAATGTCTTGTGTATTATCTCAAATGTGCTGAGTCTTGATCGATCTCGCACAAATGTTTATTGGAACGCCATCTTGTCTGCTTATCGAAAAGTCTAGAATGTTCTGCCACGAGGCGTGGCGGCCATTTTACAGGCTGCTTGTGTCCACTTTGAAAACCTGACAGCATTCTGCTGCAATAAAGCTGTTTGTACGAAACTATGTGTTTCCTCCTTATTTATAAAATCGCGATTATATTGCGAATTCTACAGTCCCTCCTGTTGATGCGAATAACTCCGCTTATCGTATCAAAAATATTGTGGTGAGCAATATTATCTCGATTTCTCCAGATCCAGAAAAATAATCCCCATAACTTAAACTATCTAGGGTCTTTGCGTCGTCCTTATTTCCCAGGAAAATTACATTCTTATAACACCGCAGGCATTATTTGCCTTTAAACTTACACCACTTGTTTTCCTTCCAGGCGTAACCAGGCCGATGCCTCTCGTATCACCTGTATATTCACATTTTTTATTCAGGGAAAAGAAAAACAAAACAAAACCAAACGATCATATTTAACAACAACACCATCACCAAAATAATCAAAACCAACTCTTAAACATGCAGAGTTCCAAACGTAATTACAGTTTCTGAAAAATCACGATCGATTACAACACTTCCGAGGCGCACGTGGCAAACGGGAGTGACGCCATTTTTTCTGATTACACGGTGCTTTCATCGTGCACGCGCACGTAACGTTCTCGCCACTCTCCCGTGTTTTCGTTCTTGGTGAGGCGTTTGCCTCTCTTACAATGCACGACCAATAAGTATATCACAATAAACACTTGGCATACAACTAAAATGTGGGAGGCTATTCTAATCCAGGAAGGCACTTCAATGTTGGTGAACAGATTCCACCACGGTGGAATTACTATGTCCAGAATTTCTGTCCCTATCTCGACAGTTTTCTGTTCTAGTGTGTAAAAATGTTTTTGTGATACCGCGACGGCTTTCAAAAGCTTGGTGAGGTGTTCAGGGAGAGGGGGAATGAGGTATCCGAAATGCGCGACGAATCGCTGCAGGTCGGTGAAGTTCTCTTTTACGGTGAGATGAACCGTGGATGGTTCAGGGATTGGGACAATTCGCTGTTGTGCTACTTGAACTTCCGCCCTGGGTTTGAAACAGAAACTGCTGTCACTCACCGGACACCGGCTACGGTTTCCATGCTGGTAGTGTTGCGCTGCAGTGATAACACAATATGTTCCACCCCCGATGTATGCTACCTGCGGAGGCACATGATCTTGTGCCATTGCCTCCATGGTGCAATTCATGGACTTGGCGCCAGCCGTTCTGAACCCGCACTGTGGTGTTAAAAAGGCATTCAAGTGCTGGGGACACAGTATTATGTGTGCTCCCCTGCCACGACAACCAGAGAGATCGGTACCTGTCATCGTTTGCTCCCAGCGGATGACGTAGGGTGGAACCGCTGCATAGCGAATGTGGGCTCCCCCCTGAATGACACCAATGTTCTCTACCCGATACACCGGGGCGGGCTTTGCTGTGTCGCCCAAAACCGGCATACGTAATACTATACCCATGATAGTATGGTTTGATCGTCCACAGTCCACGGGGACTGGGTATGCTTCTGAAGCTAGCCTGAGCTGGCACGGGCTTAATGCGTTCTGAAAAGGGTGGAGCGCCCGCAGGTGTTTGTTACTTATCCAGGACGGGACCAAACCTTGTTTTAAATCCTCCAAATTACTGCGGCCCTCGCCCAGTAACCACGCCCCGTAAAGCACGCACACCTCGTTCTGCGCAGCTTGATCGGATGCATTCCGATCTTCCCTAATCAGGGCATTTACCGTTCTCGCGTGTTTCTCTAGTTCAGCTATTATTTCTTTTAAATGGAGAGTCATGGCTTGGTCCTCGTGTAACCCAGACCCAACCACCTTATTTTCATCTGTGAGAATGTCTTTTAATTGCGTTTTTAAGCCATTAATCTGGGTCTGCAGCTCCACGCTGTCTAGAGCGTTGACCACAGATGTACCTGTGTTGAAAGCAGTGAACGCGTCGTTCACAACACCCCTTCTTTGCCTCCCCACCTGATCCAAAACTTCATGTGATGCGGTGTACAAACTTGTTTTATCAATTTCCGCGAAATCGAACTCATAGAATTGTCTGAACATCTTGGTCAACAGGACCTGATATAACTGTTCCGTCTTTTTGGGGCACCACTCTGGTAACCGCACCTCGGTGAGATTTAAAATCACCGAGGCCACCGCGTAATGTACCCCCTGAAAGAGTATCTGGTCTGTGGGGACCAGTACCAAACCATTCCCGGGTCCCTTACTGGTTTTAGGACACCCTTCTTCCTTAGCTAGAACCACCGGAATCGTGGGCGGGGCTTTGCGTGGGCGCGTAATGAGTTCAGTGGCATTTACCGGGATCGGGGAGTATGGAGCTCCGCACCCCCTGGTGCTCGCATCCCACCTCATCCCCTGTCAGTTATCCTGCCATTGATTAATGAAAAATATGGAGATGCCTTTGGGGCAAACGTACTTTGACCCCCACATATATACATAAATTCCCTCATCCGGTTCCCACCATTTGTCCCAACAGACTCTCACTTGTCCGTTTGTCCCCGTAATTGTCTGATGGGTATTATTACCCAGTCGTTCCCACTCGACCGAAGAGTTCCTCATGTTTTTGCTCAGCTTTCGTAGCCACCACCATCGGCTCAATGGGACATTCCCATTACAAGTCAAACAAATCCGTTTGCCGACGGTGACGCTGATCCTGGGTGCGATGATCCTTACTTTGGGGCACAGTAAAGAAGTCTCTTGGTAGGCAAAACCCGATGTGCTGAAATACTCAGTTGAGTTCGTTCCCAGCCATCCTGGCCACCTTCCCTTGTGGAAATAGGTGGTGGTCTCCTCAGCCTCCCGTCTTCCGGTCCCATCCACCGCGATGGGGGCCGTGTCCCCGGAGCATCCAAACACCACGACATCCTTGGTGTGGCCTCGATAGGCCAATCCACATCCGATTGCCGCGAGCAATACTAGAATTCGTTCCATCCTTCCTTGGTTCCTGTGATCAGATAGAATGAGGTAGCCAGCCTCGCAAGAGTCTCTGGCTTTTGTGAAGGGTGAGCGGGTCCCCTGACCTCGCCTCACGTAAGCTTCAATGTTCGCTGGATAAACTTTAACTAATCCTATCTCTAAAACTCCCATCATTTTACTTCCTTAAACAAAATTAAACTACCGACTTAAACCGATTTAAAACTATAACCTCATAACCTTATCTAAAACTATAAACTTATTCTTAACCTTAAACTATAATTAAACTACCGACTTAAACCGATTTAAAACTATAACCTCATAACCTTATCTAAAACTATAAACTTATTCTTAACCTTAAACTATAAACTTAGAAACTTATCCTAAACTTATTACTGGCGGCCCCTTTAAATTCTGAAAAGGCTGCCACGAGCTTTTCCCGACGGTGGGAGGGCATTGACCCCTCCCTTTGATCTGCCGCAGCCTGTTGCTGCTGCGCTGGGACTGGGCTCTCCCTGGGCTGCCTTAGCCTTGAGCCTACGCCTTGGGACACTCTGGGGACTTGACCATACCTTCCTGGGCTGGGGTATCCGACCTGACCTACGGAGAGTTACCGGGGGCAGGAACTCCAGGACCGACGGACCAGGTTCCGAGACTTCCACCGTGGCGACCTGTGGTCCCGCCACAGTCGCTGGCTCCGCCTCCCCTGGCTCCGCCTCCCTGAACTCGGGACCTGCAGCTTGTGGCACCGCCCTACTCGGCCCAGTAGGCGGCCCTTCACTCGCAGTCCCTACCTCCCTCGAGGGCAAGACGTTCAAGGCGGGCGGCTCAGGCTCTGAGGCTTCCATCGCCACGCCCTGTGGTCCCACCACAGCGGCTGGCTCCGCCTCCCTTGGCTCCGCCCCCCTGCTTTCGGGACCTGCAGCTTCGGCTTCCACCCTTTGTGGATCTCTATCTGCAGCCCCTGTCCCCCCTATACCTGAATCGGGGGTGACCCTTTCGTCCTCCGATTCCCGCTCCTCCTCGCTTGTGTCACTATCTTCACTATCCTCACTATCACTATCTTCACTATCCTCATCTGACTCCCAACCCCACAAAAATGTCTCACAATTTTCCAGGATGTCCCCTTCCCTGATGCAAGCTGCTTTGCCTGCCTGTGTGCCCTGTGGCCCTAGCTGGGGCTGCGAGTCCCCACTCGCAGGTTTTGCCCCTGTGGTTGGCCCTTGTGCACCTGGCTTGTACAGTTTGCACTGGTTTACGTGGAACCACTTAGTGCGCCGAGGTACCTTTACGGCGTATACCATGGGACTCGCCTTATCTACAATGTTGTAGGGTCCCATATACAGTGGTTCCAGACTCCCTACTCTGGCGTAGTTTCTGACCATGACCTGGTCTCCTACTTCCCACTCCCGCGTTTTGCGGGGTTCCAGCAACAGGCGATTGCCCTGATGCTGCCTTCCCATGTTCCCAGCCGCCTGCTCATAAACCTGCTTCAGGCGCTCCAAGAGGGTCTGGGCGAACTTGTCCCTGTTTATCTCTTGGAGCTGACCCTCAGTGAGCACCGGCGCTAGCACATGGGTGGGGGTTCGCATGATCCTCCCAGTCATCACCTCGTGCGGAGAATACCCCGTACTTTTCGACTGACTGGCCCGGACCCCCATGAGGACTAAAGGCAGAACCTCCGCCCATTTTTGGGGCGAGTTCATAGTCTCTTTCCTCAATTTTTCCTTCAGGGTCCGGTTCATGCGTTCAACAATCCCGGATGACTGGGGATTGTGTGCTACGTGCCATTTCCCTTCAATGCCCAAAAGCATGAGGGTGTTCTGCATCACCTGGCCGGTGAAATGACTCCCTTGGTCTGACTCCACAAAACGGGGGAGTCCCCACCGCGAGAACACTTCCCGGACCAAGATTTTTGCAGTACCCAGTGCCGTAGCTGTTCTACAGGGGAAGGCTTCCACCCATTTGGAAAACACATCCACCAAGACGAGGCAGTATTTATAGCCTCCCTGGGTGGTGGGCAGGGGCCCTATATAGTCGATCTGTATCGACTGCCATGGTCCCTCTACCCTTCTGACGTGCCCCATGGGCACTTTCCTTTTCTGGGGGTCTGGGTTGTTTGCAGCGCACACGAGACAGCTTGCACAGAACTCGCGGACCTGTTCCCTGAGCCCCGGCCACCATCCCGCTTGCTCTACCCGTTGCCAGGTAACCTCGGGCCCGGGGTGCCCTGCCCCGGGTCCCTCATGAGCCAACTGGAGGAATTCCCTCCTGTGCTGCTGCGGCACAACCCACTGCTCTTCGCGGAACAGCATGCCTTCCTTAACAGAGAGGGTTGCCGTACTGTACGGACCCTCTACCTGCTTCCCCTCAGCAAGGGTTTTGAGGACCGCTTTTAGGGCGGGATCCTGGTTCTGGACGGTCTTAAGGTCTAGGGGCAATGCTACCCTGGTGTTCCCGGGATTCCCGTCCCTGCCTTGGATCGCTGCCATGGGTCTGGGCCCATAGGGGTCCCAGAAAATGCCGTTGCGGGCACCCTCCCTGGCTAGCGCATCCGCCTGCTGGTTGCCCTCCCCACGGGGCTCTGTGGAGGAGTGAGCCTTCACCTTATGGATGAAAATCTCCCCTTCCTCCCCTACTGCTGCTAGGATCTTTTCCAGCAAGGGCTTCACCGTTAAAGGTCGCCCGTCCGCGGAGGTGTATCCACGGCGGGACCAAATGGCCAGGTATTCCGTACACGAATTGCATGTGAACATACTGTCCGAGCAAATCGTGTATGGGGTTGGGAAAATTTCTGGGTGGGTAACGACGTACACCACTGCCGACAGCTCAGCCTGCTGCGCGCTCATTGTGCTGGGGAGCTTAATTGCCAGGGCAAGGTTTGCCGCAGGGTCATAAACTCCACACCCTGTGAGTCGTTCGCCAGCGGACACTGTGCTGGAACCATCAACATAAATCTCGCGCCCAGTGGGATGTATCCCGGCCCGCAAACCTATGTTGACTTCCCACACCCCTTCCACCGAACACTGGTGGGCTGTACCGGGGTATACCAAATTGGCCGCAAGCCTGGGCTCGCAAAGTCCTTTAACTCTAAGATCCATCTGGGAAAGAAGAAGGGTCCAGCGCGCAATACGCGCGCTGCTTACGGTCCCATCTTTAATCCTCCCATCTAGAAGCATCTTAGTTGGAGTGTGATGGGTGAGGAGAGTGATGGGAGAGAGCCCTGTGAAGATCGCTGATCTTTTCACAGCCCAATGCGTGGCTAAAAGGTGCCTTTCGCAATTGGAGAAACTTCTCTCCACATCCGTTAACACCCTGGACGAATAGACAACCGGCCTCAGCTTGCCGTGGCGCTCTTGGAGCAGCACAGCACTCAAGCTGTCCCCGCTGGCAGCTACCTCCAGGAAAAACTCCTTCCCCCCATCTATGGCCCCTAAAGCTGGCGCGGTCTGCAGATCCCTTTTTAACTTCTCGAAGGCTGCTTGGCAGCCCTCGTCCCAAGACCACTCCACTCCCTTATGGAGGAGTCGGAGCAGCGGCGCCGCTGTGGCCGCATAGTCTTCGATAAAATCCCTGCAGTAACCGGTCAGTCCCAAAAAGGACCTCACACCCCTTATAGTGTTGGGAATCGGTAACTCTTGCACCGACTCCCTCCTAGCCTTATCTATGGCTCTTTCCCCAGCGCGAATGGTCAGCCCCAGGAATTTTACTTCCTCCTGACCGATACGTGCTTTCTTAGGGTTCACTTTAAAACCCTTTCTCGCTAGCAGCTCCAATAATTCGGCCAGCAGTGGTCCATGCTCCTCCCTTGAATCCGTAAATAGGAGCAAATCATCCACGTACTGCACTATCTGATTGGGCTGACTAAACTTCTTTAAACTTCCTACCATACACTGATGGAAAATGCTGGGGCTGTTGTGGAAACCCTGTGGCAGACAGTTCCATGTGTACTGTTGTCCTTTGAAAGTAAAGGCAAACTTGTACTGGGGTCCTCTCGCCGCAGCGGGATGGACCAAAAACCGTTCGAGATATCCAGCACCGTGAACGTGGTCGCGGACGCTGGGATACTCCCTATTAGGTCAGCGACTGCTGCTACCGTGGGCGCGCAGACGGGAATGTTACTGTTAAGGACTCTGTAGTCCACCGTGGCCCTCCACGAATTATCCGGCTTCCTAACCGGCCATAATGGGGAGTTCACGTGTGTGGCTATCGGCCTCAACACGCCCTGCTGCACCAAGGAGGACATTGCTGTCTCCATATCGGGTTCTGCTTCTTTGGGGAAGTTATACTGCTTTTGGGGCCGGGTCATGGGGTCCCCATCTACGCTGACCTCAAACCCGGTAACCCTCCCACAATCGTGCTTGTGGGTTGCAAATGCGTGCATATTATCTGACACGTACGTTTGCATGTCCGTTGGGACATCCGCGACCATAAGCCCGAGGTCGTAGCCTCCGGATGGCTTCATGGTACACAGGGTCCCTGTTCCTTCCTCCCCCGGAATTACCACTACCTCGCCGTCTCCACCCTTAGCCCCCCAGAGACAGTGATTCCTGAGGTCCACGAGGATCCCGTGCCCCGATAGGAGATCGGACCCGAGGATACCTCTCCCAGCCCCCTCATGCCATTTCATCAGTATGCACTTCCACGTGGTGTGGAGTGCTCCTAAATGAATGGATAGCGGAAGGGAGAACGCGCCAGCCTGTTCTTTTCCCGTGAACCCCGCTAATGTGAATGGGACCTTGGTAGATAGTGGTGAGTCAAAAGGGCTATCTGTATGAATCACGGTGCAAGAAGCTCCCGTGTCCAACAAATAACTACCCTTCTGTTGCTCTACCTCCATCTCCACCAGGGGTCGCTTCCACGCATCATAGCTGAGCGGACACAGGTAGACGGGCTGTGCGGGCTCTAGTCATTGGGTACTATTAGACGGGGCTGTGGCACCTGCGGGGCCGGTAGCAACCGCCACCTTTCCATGCGCACTCATGAGGTTACGCATGGCTCCCAACACTGTTTCGATCGCGTCGGGATGGATGGGTGTACTAGCTTCCCTATCAGAGACAGGCGCCTGGGCTCGCGCTGCGGGATTTTTATCCCTGGAATCCTTCCAAGGGTTCCTGCAGTTCTTGCGCCAGTGCCCTGTCTTCCCACACCCGTAACAAGCATTACTGGCCTGCGGGGCGCGGTTACCCTCCTGATGCCACTCCTTTTGAGCCGGGGCTGCGGGTCGTGCCTCATGCACCTTTCCCTTGAGGGGACGTGCTCCCATACTCCTGGTATTACGGTACCCCACCGTGAGTCGATTTAGGACCGACTCCTCTGTAGTGGCGGGGTCAGTGGGATCAAACCACGCTTTTGCCTGCTCCCTGACGGCTGGCAAACTGTTGGTTACTATACACCTGAGCCAATGAGTTAAACCGACGCCTTCCACATCGGCGCGCTCTGGCGCACCTGGGCAGCTACGCTGGTATACTGGCCACAGCCTGTCGGCGAAAACCTTCGGGGGTTCTCCCTCCATCTGCACTGTCTGTCCCAGTCTAACAAACGGACCTTCATCGTCCGCTCCCAATACTTCTAGGACCTCATTTCTTAGTGCCCCATAGGTCTTAGTTCCCCTCTTGCTCTCGTCTGAGAGACACTGAAGGATCGAACTACCTAATGAGAATAACAGCATCTTTGCTGTTTCCCCATCGTCGCAGCCGTTAATGGCTGCGGTTTGCTCTATTTCCCTAAAATGTACGGAAGGGTCGTCTGACTCGGCCAGTTTCCGTACGTGACTGATCATAATCCTCAGCTGGTGTGAGCTGTGAGGCAACACAAGCTGGTTGAGGAGATCCCCTTGTTCCCCACCGTCTCTGTTCGGGCCCCTTTTGATACCCGTGACCGGACACAACGGTCCCGGTTCCACTTCTACCTCGGTGGGCTCTTTCGTTACTTCTACCACTTCCTCCCTTACCCAGGTTTCCGAATAGCTGGGTGGCGCGGAGGGCATAGTGGCTAATACTTCCTCTGCTTTGTTCGGTGGGGATTTCTGAAATCCCTCATCCACTAGCGGCTGGTGGGCTGACGGACTGATAAGGCACACCATGCCGTGCGCTTTGTTCACGGCCCTTTTAAGGTGCTCTATCTCCTTTTGGCAGACGCTGTGATCGGCCCCCTGAAATTTATCCTCGAGGGCCATCTTATATGCCGCCCTAACCCCCGTTAAGCTCTCTTCCTGGGCTTTTATTTGGGCAGCTTGGCGGGCACATCGTTCCTTTAATCTGCCCTCACTTAACTTTGCCTCAGTGACCTGGCACTCGAGGTAATCTATTTTTGCTTTATGGTGGTTGGTGACTACCTGGCGTTCTTGATGCAACGCATTTAAATTCGTGATGAGCTGCTGCCCCCCCGCGACCTTCTCGTCCATTTCCACCTCTAAACGCCTGATCCGAGCTGCTTGCGCTGTGATGACCTGGTCCGAAATTTGGACTTGTCTTTTATAGCACATCAGCCAGACCGCTTTCTCCACTGCCTTTTTATGTTCCTTGCTATCTGTCCACCTCTCGGCTGCCTCTAGTGGACACTTATCCACCAGCAGGTCACTTATCCATTTCTTAGTCAAATTTACTTTTCCGAACACATAATCTGCTATTCTCTCTTCCATGACATTTCGCCCAATCATACCAAAGTCTAACACATTACCCTCTCGCTGCCAGTGTCCTGCCGCGGTCGCCATTTTCTGTAAGGGTTTTGACTCGTGTGTGGCTCTGTGCTCAGCCTGGGTGCTAGTGCGAGGTTAGGCCTTGTTGCCTGTTCTGGTCTCCAGCCAGTCTGGGAGCACTAGACACCTGTGAGTGGTTCGACCCACTCGCCCTTACGGTTCTGACACTGGACTTAGATGCGAGAGCAATAATGGAGAGAAAACTCAGGTAGACCCGGTTGAGTGGTACGAAATGGAAAATCTTTATTGCATATTATTCAAGATTACGAAATACATGTCATAAGCACAGATTAATGACAGTACAATCTTACACGCAGTTATGTAACTAATTTTAGGGAAACGAGGAACGAACGACACATCGTAAATGGGGGCACACATTACAGTTATCCTTAAAACTTAAACCCTCCCCTATCAATACCTGCTCTAAACTAGATTTGTAGGATCGAGACTCATGCTCACCACTCGTGATAACTCGGATGTTTTTCCCGCAGCACCTGATCACCCACGTGTTGATCAGGGGTCTCTGTACCCCACTTGTTTACTCGTTTCTGCTCCGGCTAGCAGGCTGGACCGTCTGCTGTCATGAAGATCTGTGTTGTCCTCGGAGTTCCGACACTACTCAAAAAAGAGTCTTCCTGTGCCCTCGCCCTGGTGCGATAAAATTCGAAGAATAGTCTTCCGATGCCAGTTGGGTAGCAGTTACTGATTTATCGAGCGCGGTCGGGGCTTACTGACCGTGGCGATATGTATGGTCGTCTTCTTCTCTTCTCATCTCATCTCATCTCATCTCATCTCATCTCGGGCCTTCGGTTCCAACACCGTTTACCGACTTCTCGGGATGGTGTGCCCGTTTCAAGGCTTCACAGCCCAGTTCCACACAGATCTTCGCGGCAAGCCACGAGGCTGATCCTGGCGGATCAGAAAGTTCGATAGTCGAGCAGCAAGAGGCAGATGCAAGAGCAAGGCGGCAAAAGGATAAGAGTCAAGAGTCAAGAGGCAGGAACAAGACGGCGAGCGAATAAGAGAAAGATGGACGGTTGTAGCTTACAGTTATAGTGCTGAAACTCCTCTTTTCCCGCCCAACCTTAATGTCTTTTCTTTTGTTAGGGTTTTGGCGCTCAAACTTCTTGTATAGGGTGATCTCCGTTTAATGGGTTTCGGTGATACTTGTAACTGTCTGAGTACCCGTTAATACTTCTCCCATTGTGTAACCGGTCAGTATCCTCCCTGGAGGGGTTTTTGGGGCTTCCAAATGTTTCTGTAACTACCCGCAAACGGCTCTCTCATCGTAGAGTCGTGGGGATTTTGCATATTAATGTCTTTGGATGGGTTCTTGATCGCTTGGTACAATAGCCCTTATTCGCACCTGGGAGACCGATTCCAGTATTTATGTGTATACTGCAAACCCATAATGTCTTGTGTATTATCTCAAATGTGCTGAGTCTTGATCGATCTCGCACAAATGTTTATTGGAACGCCATCTTGTCTGCTTATCGAAAAGTCTAGAATGTTCTGCCACGAGGCGTGGCGGCGATTTTACAGGCTGCTTGTGTCCACTTTGAAAACCTGACAGCATTCTGCTGAAATAAAGCTGTTTGTACGAAACTATGTGTTTCCTCCTTATTTATAAAATCGCGATTATATTGCGAATTCTACAGTGGTCAGTCATTCACTGCTCCGATACAGGCTGCGCTGTGGACGCCGCCCCATCCACTACCCCACACACACCCCCACCCCCGTGGCTGGCTATCAGTGAAACTTATGAAAACTTGGGCTTTTCCACTGCTAATATCACTGTTAATCACCCCATTACATGTTAAGTCTTGCTGGAATAGGTGTAACTGGAGTCTGAGGTGCAGACATTGCGGGGCATCAGCGATGGGGAGAGTTACCTGGACACTTTGATCCAGGAGGCAGTCACACCCCTTAGGCTAGGTAGTGGTACAGGTCTGGTTAGTGGTCAGGGACAGGAGGGTGTGACTGCAACTCCGGCAGGTAAGGGGACCCCAGGTGCAGTGCTGGAAGAGCCTCAGCCTTTGCCCTTGTCCAACAGGTATGAGGTCCTTGCTGCCTGTGTGGATGAGGGAAAAGCCTGCAGGGTGGATGAGCAAGCTGACCATGGCACCATGGTGCAGGAGGCCATTTAAATGGGGGGAGTGAAAGGGAATGTAGTTGTGGCAGCGGACAGTATAGTCAGGGGGATAGATACTGTTCTCTGCAGCCGTGACAGAAAGCTCCAAAGGTTGTGTTGCCTGCCAGGGTTAAAGCCATCTCCTCGCGGCTGTAGAAGAACTTGGAGTGGGAGGGGGAGGATCTAGTTGTCATGGTACACGTATGAACCAACGACATAGGTAGAACTAGGAATGAGGTTCTGCTGAGAGATTTGAGGAGCTAGGATCCAAACTAAAAAGCGGAACTGCAAAGGTAATAATCTCTGGATTGTTACCTGAGCCTCGCGCAGATTGGCACAGGGACAAACAGCTTAGAGGTTTAAATGCGTGGCTCAAAGAGTGGTGTGGGAGGAAGGGGTTTCAGTTCATGGGGCACTGGCACCAAAAGAGGGAGCTGTTCCGTTGGGACGGGCTCCACTTAAACTGGGCTGGGACCAGTGTCCTGGCGAACTGAATAACAAGGGCAGTAGAGAGGGCTTTAAACTAATGAAGGGGGGGTGGGGGGTGGGGGAGATTCAGGAAAGAGTAAATTTAAAAGTAGCGAGAGAAATGTCAAGCAGAGTAGAGTTTTGGGTAAAAATAAGCAGAGTGGGTCAGGAAGGGACAGAGAGATGGTAATAAGGCATCAGTGATTAAGGTGACATCAGGGAAAAATAGAAATAAGTCAAAGCTAAAGGCACTATATCTGAGTGCACGAAGCATTCGCAACAAAATAGATGAATTAATAGCGCAGATAGATATTAATAGATTTGATCGAATAGCCATTACGGAGACGTGGTTGCAATGTGGCCAAGGTTGGGAAATAAATATTCCAGGATACTTAACTTTTAGAAGAGATAGGCAAAATAGAAAAGGAGGAGGAGTAGCCCTGATAATAAAGGATGGGATAAAGACAGTAGAGAGAAAGGATCTTAGCTCCAAAAATCAAGAAGTAGAATCAGTTTGGGTGGAGCTAAGAAACAGCAAGGGGCAGAAAACATTGGTGGGAGTTGTTTATAGGCCTCCAAACAGC
Source organism: Squalus acanthias (assembly GCA_030390025.1). Classification (NCBI taxonomy): domain Eukaryota; kingdom Metazoa; phylum Chordata; class Chondrichthyes; order Squaliformes; family Squalidae; genus Squalus; species Squalus acanthias. Next base: position 5,585,706 of record CM059438.1, on the reverse strand, counting down.
AGTTGTAAAGTAGGGCAGAGTATAAATCAGGAAATTAGAGGTGCATGTAACAAGGGTAATACAGTAATCATGGGGGACTTTAATCTACATATAGACTGGGCAAACCAAATTTGCAGTAATAGTGTGGAGGATGAATTCATGGAAGATAGTTTTCGAGATCAGTATGTTGAGGAACCAACTAGGGAACAGGTTATTTTAAATCTAGTATTGTGCAACGAGAAAGGGTTAATTAATAACCTTGCAGTAAAGGGGCCTTTCGGGAAGAGTGACCATAATATGATAGAATTTTTTATATTCAGTTTGAAAGTGATTTAGTTAAATCCGAAACTAGGGTCTTAAATCTAAACAAAGCAAATTATGTATGTATGAGGGGCGAGTTAGCTAAGGTAGATTGGGAAACGACATTAAAAGGTATGATGGTAGAGAAGCAATGGCTAGCCTTTAAAGAATTAATACATAATTTACAACAAATATACATTCCTTTAAGGCACAAAAACCCCACAGGAAAAGTGGTCCAACCGTGGCTAACAAGAGAAGTTAAAGATAGTATTAGATTAAAGGAAGAGGCTTATAATGTTGCCAAAAAGAGAAGTAAGCCTGAGGATTGGGAGGATTTTAGAATTCAGCAAAGGAGGACCAAGAAACTGATAAAGGGAAAATAGAATGAGAGTTAACTAGCGAGAGACATAAAAACAGACTGTAAAAGCTTCTATAGGTATGTAAAAAGGAAAAGATTAACAAAAGTAAATGTGGGTCCCTTACAGGCTGAGACAGGAGAAATTATAATGGGGAATAAGGAAATGGCTGAGAAATTAAACAAATACTTTGTGTCTGTCTTCACGGAAGACGCAAAAACCTTCCCAGAATTAGTGGAGAACCAAGGGTCGAGTGAGAATGAGGAACTGAAATAAACCAGTATTAGTAAAAAAAATAGTACTGGAGAAATTAATGGGACTGAAAGTCAATAAATCCCCTGGACCTGATGGCCTACATCCTAGGGCTTTGAAAGAGGTGGCTATAGAGATAGCGGATGCATTGGTTGTCATTTTCCAAAATTCCATAGATTCTCGAACATGTCCCGCAGATTGGAAGGTAGCAAATGTAACCCCACTATTTAAGAAAGGAGGGAGAGAGAAAACAGGGAACTACAGACCAGTTAGCCTGACATCAGTAGTAGGGAACATGCTAGAATCTATTATTAAGGACGTGGTAACAGGGCACTTAGAAAATAAGAAGAAGATTGGGCAGAGTCAACATGGATTTATTAAAGGGAAATCGTGTTTGACGAATCTGTTCAAGTTTTTTGAGGTTGTAACTAGCAGAATAGATAAGGGGGAACCAGTGGAAGTGGTGTATTTGGATTTTCAGAAGGCATTTGATAAGATGCCACACAAGAGGTTATTAAACAAAATTAGGGCTCATGGGATTGGGGGTAATATACTAGCATGGATTGAGGATTAGTTAACGGACAGAAAACACTGAAAGTTAACATGCAGGTACAGCAAGCAATTAGGAAAGCAAATGGTATGTTGGCTTTATTACAAGAGGATTTGAGTATAAGAGTAAAGACGTCTTACTGCAATTATATAGGGCCCTGGTGAGACGACACCTGGAGTATTGTGTACAGTTTTGGTCTCCTTACCTAAGGAAGGATATACTTGTCATAGAGGGAGTGCAACGAAGGTTCACCAGACTGATTCCTGGGATGGGGGGATTGTCCTATGAGGAGAGATTGAGTAGACTGGGCCTATATTCTCTGGAGTTTAGATGAATGAGAGGTGATCTCATTGAAACATACAACATTCTTACAGGGCTTGACAGGGTTGATGTTTCCCCTGGCTGGGGAGTCTAGAACCAGGGGTCACAGTCTCAGAATAAGGGGTCAGCCATTTAGGACTGAGATGAGGAGAAATTTCTTCACTCAGAGGCTGGTGAATCTTTGGAATTCTCTACCCCAGAGGGCTGTGGAGGCTCAGTCGTTGAGTATATTCAAGACAGAGGTCGATAGATTTTTGGCTATTAAGGGAATCAAGGGATATGGGGATAGTGCAGGAAAGTGGAGTTGAGGTAGAAAATCAGCCACGATCTTACTGAATGGCAGAGCAGGCTCGAGGGGCCGAATGGCCTACTCCTGCTCCTATTTCTTATAAATATTACAATGTTGGTGCACAGAAGCATCCCTTGTGTCAGCATACTTGTCAATACTTGTGAAACTAAAAGCATAGCGAGCTATAGGGCATCAAATACTGCACTTGTGAGAATTTTGTGTTTGTGTATATTGTAAGAGACATAACAGCAGGATGCAGATGGAAGCAAGTGTAATGTGAGTAGGCAGCACTCTGCCTTTACCCTGGTGGTTACCGGGTGCACAGAAGGACTTGGCTTCTCCACGCCGGCTGCACTCTAAGTCTGTGGGGTACTGGCTAGCATGGAAGAATTACTGGGCACCAGTGAGGCTCAACACACACAGTACCTGATGTAAGAAAACTACTAGGCACTTGGTCTGAGTATTAAACAAGGCTTTAACCAACTGTTTTCCAACATGGAGGTCTAGTTGTGTCCTTCACTAGTTCCTGTTAAAGAATGTCCTGAGCAAGCTGGGCCCATGCCCGAGTATTTATACTCTCCCTGGACAGCGCCACCAGCAGACCGCCCAGTATTATTTCATAAGTCATTTCCACATGAATGACAAGATTCATGTCAGTACCTACATTAAAAATAACAACCTCTGATCCAGGATGTTCACCTTCTCAATGACAGGTCAAATAATCTATTCTAATAGGTAGGCCAGAGGAGTGCCTAATGTTAAAAAAAAAAACAGGGTCCGAACGTTGTTAGCGCCACATAACATGGAGAGGCCCAAGGGCCGTCTTAAATTTATCTTTGGCCCTCATCACCATAATTGCGGGAAACTGCGGGCGCCAGTTGGTTGCCCCGAAGCAGCTCACTGGTTCGAGCGCTTTGAATTTGGCCACACTGCACAGGTGAGCCGGGGGAGTGGGGTTGGGGGGGGGGGGGGGGTGGGGGGAGAAGTCAATCAGGTGGGGGAGCAAGAGCAGGCCAGAAGCGGCCGTAGTATTAAAGTGGAGGCAATATTAATGTAAAGGCAACGCAAGCTCTGACTACTTCTCACAAATTTCGGGAACAGGTCCAGAAATGGGTGCAGGAGCCTTATTTCTGCCGGTCGCCTATAATAAAAAGGCCCAGACGAATTTAGCAGTGGGCCGGACGCACACAAATCGGGCCTGGGCCTTCCCACTGCTAAATTGGTCATCATTGCGCCCTCTACCAACCTGCCCCCGCCACACAGTACTGCCCCCCGATTATCAAAATCCACTACAAGGCCTTGGACAACGTGGACCACTTTCCATACCTCGGGAGCCTACTGTCAACAAGGGCAGATGTCGATGATGAAGTCCAACACCGCCTTCAGTGTGCCAGTGCAGCCTTCGGTCACCTGAGGAAGAGAGTGTTTGAAGACCAGGACCTCAAACCCGGCACTAAGCTCATGGTCTACAGAGCAGCAGTGATACCCGCCCTGCTGTATGCCTCAGAGACATGGACCATGTACAGCAGGCACCTCAAAGCACTGGAGAGGTACCAGCAACGCTGCCTCCGCAAGATCCTGCAAATCCATTGGCAGGATAGGCGCACCAACGTCAGTGTTCTCGCTCAGGCCAACATCCCCAGCATCGAAGCTTTGACCACGCTCGATCAGCTCCGATGGACGGGTCACATTGTCCGCATGCCCGATACGAGACTCCCAAAACAAGCACTCTACTCTGAGCTCCGACACGGCAAGAGAGCCCCAGGTGGGCAGAGGAAACACTTCAAGGACACCCTCAAAGCCTCCTTGAAAAAGTGCAACATCCCCACTGACACCTGGGAATCCCTGGTCCAAGACCGCACAAAGTGGAGGAGAAGCATCCGGGAAGGCGCCGAACACCTCGAGTCTCTTCGCCGGGAGCGCACGTCAACCCAAGCACCCCACCCACCCGCCCCTTCAACCACCATCTGCCCCACCTGTGACAGAGACTGTAGGTCTCGCATTGGACTCATCAGTCACCTGAGAACTCATTTTTAATGTGGAAGCAAGTCATCCTCGGTTCCGAGGGACTGCCTAAGAAGATACACTCAGGGAAGAGCCTGCTTGACGAAACTCTTTTGACTTCTCTGAGTACATTATAGGTAAAGGAGATAGGGGCACCGCCACCCCCCCTCCCCCTCCGCCTCGATGATATAGTTTATTTGGACTTTTGGAAAAGTTTCACATGGAAGACTGCTGATTAAATAAAAGGTCAGCGGAATCCAGTGTAGAACATGTTGCTTAATACAGGAAACTCTTTATTAACCGGCACCAACGGGACCGGCGTGGTGCTGGTTAATCAAAAAGTCCGGATAACGGAGAGTTATATCTCCCAACGTGGATAACGGAGAGTTATATCTCCCAACGTACGAGAGCCCCGTACACACTGACATGCGCCTGCATTCGGAGCTCCGTCTCCCCGGGGACCGCCAGCTGACCATCTGTCGTGTCCGCTGCCTACCCGGGCTGCACATTCCCCTCCCAATCTACACGCTCCGATACAAGGCAAACGCCTCGGGGTTTTTTTTAAAGTTAATTTTAAACGAGAGATGAAGGAAAACCCCGGTTACCTACTCAAGAATTTTGCCGGTTAAGAGAGATTTCCGGTTATTTGGGTGCCGGTTAAAAGAGAGTTTCCTGTACTTGTCAAAGGAATCATATCAGACTGGTTGGTGGGGGAGGGGAAATCAGTGGTTTGACTCCCTTTTACTTCTAATCGACATAAATGAACTGCATACTGAAACTAACATAAGGTTGTTGAACTTATTATTGACACTAAAATAGGGCGAGCAGTCGAGAGAGATGATGCAGCTGCAGATTTGCAAAATAATTTAGATCGGCCATGCAATTGGGTAGACAGATGGTAAACAAGTTTAGCACATGGATTAAGTGGGTCATAACTAGTTTATTACAAGGCATCAACTTCCACTGATTTCTGTATTTACGAGTAATCGAATTTGTTGCCTGATTGCCATAATTATGCACAAAAATTCCCCATCCGCAGATGAAAATGTCAGTTCCAGAGCAATAACAAGCAACTTTCCCTAATCATAAACGCATAATGAATGAATGGAGGGAATCATAGTAAGGGAGCTGCAAGCAGTAGTGTAATGTTCTTCCCAATTGTCCTGGCCAATATTTATCCCTCAACCAGCATCACTAAAAAATACAGATTATCTGGTCATTATCACATTGCTGTTTGAGAGAGCTTGCATACAGCACAGAATGGGGCCATTCAGCCCAACCTGCCTGTGCTGGCTCTTTGAAAGAGCCATCCAATTAGTCCCACTCCCCCCTGCTCTTTCCCCATAGCCCTGCAAAATTTTCCTTTTCAAGAATATATCCAAATCCCTTTTAAATATATACTTGAAAAGGAAAAATTTGCAGGGCTATGGGGAAAAGTGCGGAGGAGGGGGACTAATTGGAGAGCTCTTTCAAAGAGCCGTCACAGGCACGATGGGCCGAATGGCCTCCTCCTGTGCTATAAGATTCAACGATTCTATGTTAGTGAATTTAAAACCAAATCAGGGAGCTTTTTATTCTAGGGAAGTCAGTAGAGGCAAGAGCATTGGAGCGTTTCAAGATACACTTGGATGTTATGATGCGCAATAGAGTGACGGCCCTTCCTGATCCCTGACTCCTCCATGCTGCAGTGACCCTCACTGAGTAGGTGATGGAAAACTCTGTACTTCAACTTGGGATGGCCAATAAATGCTAGCCTTGCCAGCGATGCCCAGATCCCATGAATGAATTAAAAAAAAATACTTACTCGATTCCAGACAATGATAGTTCCAGGATAGTGTTCCAGGAGCAGGAGGAATCCTGTCAGAAGCCTCAACTCGAGAGAGGTCAATACTCAGCAGTGATAAAACCAGTACTGCTAGAGGAGAATTGAAAGTTCATCATCAATAGCCTTGGAATCTCAAGGATAAGCCTGTGGATTTGCCAAATTTGAAGTAAAAGAACATTGTTCTGCATTAAGGGAAACAAAATCAAATGATAGCAATGTGAAATTAAAAAACGTTGCTGTTTTCTACCTGACCTTTGACCACAAAGCATTATTTATCCAACATTTCAAAAAATTCATGGCTGGCAAGGCTGGCATTTATTGCCCATCCCTAGTTGCCCTCGAGAAGGTGGTGGTGGTGGGCCTTCTTCTTGAACCGCTGCAGTCCGTGCGGTGAAGGTACTCCCACTGTGCTGTTAGGGAGGGAGTTCCAGGATTTTGACCCAGCGACAATGAAGGAACGGTCGATACATGTCCAAACTGGGATGCTTTTTATTATATAATCTTCACACGCAAATTAAGGTAGCTCTTGCGGTGTAGTATGTGACTGCGCACATGTGGGTGAGTGGTGAGATCTTTCATTTGTGTGAGGAACCCAATTGCTGTTAAGACAAAGTAACAAATCAGCACGCACTTTCACAAACGTACCCTGCCTTGGTTTTCCTCTGCATTAAGCCAGCAGACGCGATCCAGGACTAACTAGTTAGGGGTTAAAAACGTCAAGTGATATCTACACAACAGGCGCAGCACTTCAAACTAATTCATTGTATGCAGGGAGCTATTAGATATTTGAGAGATGTGATGAGGCACCATATCAACGTCAGACTTGCTTTAACAACAGTGCAGGGAGAATTAAGCCGGACAGGAGGATAATTTCAAGGGAGCTTTTGTGCCCCCCCTTACTGACAAACTCATTCAGCAATACACCAAGAAATCTCCTCTGTAATTAATTATCTTTTTCGAAGTCTGCTAATTCTATATTTTTGTAGTGTATATTGAACCCTTCTGCCCATCGGCTGCAGGATACAAAGAGCTAACCTCACAGTCAGCACGAATACAGCACAGTGACTGACAAGGCACTCCTGAAGAATCCAAGCACTTTTGTCTGCTTCTCTACCTTGCTTCCTGAGTTGCAGCCCCCCCCCAACCCCCCCCCCCAGCCGCAACTCAAACCCCCACAACAACTTGTATTTATCTAGCGCCTTTAACGTAGTAAAAACGTCCCAAGGTGCTTCACAGGAGCGTTATAAGACAAAATTTGACACCGAGCCACATAAAGAGCTGTTAGGACAGGTGGCCAAAAGCTTGGTCAAAGAACCTGCTGTCACACAGTGTTTGATGGATCTCATGGCTATTTCATCCTAGTGCCTCAGATAGTTGCCACGTATACTCAAGCGCCTTTATAATATCCATTCATAATACCCGTCCGCAAAACTTGTCGGTGCTGTTACAGAAACTTGGATTTGTACCGTCAGTTTGCAGGTAAAAACAGGCGCAGGCGAAGTTACAGTATTTTATCGGCAAAGGCTGTTCCAGAATATTAAATCCAAGCAGATGCCACCTGCGTACCCGATAGAGATGAAGTGAGGAATAGTCATCATGGGATGCTCACGCCCCCCTGTGGCTGACTTCAGCGCAACAATGGCAGAAGTCTTGGAAATGTGATGCAAGGAAACAAAAGAGGAAGAAAGGAAAGAAAAATACTAAATACAACAAGGTAAACAGGGATAACCCAAAGCTACCAGTTTACTGCTGTTCTGCTCACTTCAAAGGATCGTATAGCCAGAGAATCTGCTCCTCCTTTAAGACGCTCCTTAAAACCCAACACTTAGACCAAGCTATTAATTACTCCCTCCTAATGGCTCCTCCTTTGGCTCAGTGTCAATTTTTGTATGATTACGCTTCCATGTAGTGCATTGGGACCAAAGTTCCCTCGAATTTTTTTTTTGTGCACGGTCCCTTTAAATTTGCTGCGTGGCCGAACACGCGCGTTATCTTTTCCAGCGGCAACAGCTGGTGAGCGGCCTGCGCGGGACCTCCCGATCATAGAATCATAGAAATTTACAGCACAGGAGGCGGCCATTCGGCCCATCTTGTCCGTGCCAGCCGACAAAGAGCTCTCCAGCCCAATCCCACTTTCCAGCTCTTGGTCCGTAGCCTTGTATGTTACGGCACTTCAAGTGCATTTCCAAGTACTTTTTAAATGTGATGAGGGTTTCTGTCTCTACCACCCTTTCAGGCAGGTGAGTTCCAGACCCCCACCACCCTCTGGGTGAAAAAAAATTCTCCTCAAATCCCCATTAAACCTCCTACCAATTACTTTAAATCTATGCCCCCTGGTTATTGACCCCTCTGCTAAGGGAAATAGGTCCCTCCTATCCACTCTATCTAAGCCCCTCATAATTTTATACATCTCAATTAGGTCTCCCCTCATCCTCCTCTGTTCCAAAGAAAACAACCCCTAGCCTATCCAATCTTTCCTCATAGTTAAAATTCCCCAGCCCAGGCAACATCCTCATAAATCTCCTCTGCACCCACTCTAGTGCAATCACATCCTTCCTGTAATGTGGTGACCAGAACTGCACGCAGTACTCTAGCTGCGGTGTTTTATACAGTTCAAGCATAACCTCCCTGCTCTTATATTCTATGCCTCGGTTAATAAAGGCAAGTATCCCGTATGCCTTCTTAACCACCTTATCTACCTGTCCTGCTACCTTCAGGGATCTGTGGACATGCACTCCAAGGTCCCTCTGATCCTCTGCACTTCTCAGTGTCCTACCATTTATAATGTATTCCCTTGCCTCGTTAGACCTTCCCAAATGCATTGCCTCACACTTCTCCAGATTGAATTCCATTTGCCACTGTTCTGCCCACCAGACCAGTCCATTGATATCTTCCTGCAGTCTGTAGCTTTCTTCTTCATTATCAACCACACGGCCAATTTTTGTATCATCTGCAAACTTCTTAATCATACTTCCTACATTCAAGTCCAAATCATTGATATATACCACAAAAAGCAAAGGATCCAGTACTGAGCCCTGCGGAACCCCACTGGAAACAGCCTTTCAGTCACAAAAACACCCTTCGACCATTACCCTTTGTTTCCTGCCTCTGAGCCAATTTTGGATCCAACTTGCCACTTTGCCTAGGATCCCATGGGCTTTTACTTTCGTGACCAGTCTGCCATGCGGGACCTTACCAAAAGGTTTACTAAAATCCATATAGACTACATCAAACGCACTACCCTCATCGATCCTCCTTGCTACCTCCTCAAAAAATTCAATCAAGTTAGTCAGACACAACCTTCCCTTAACAAATCCATGCTGACTGTCTCTGATTAATCCGTGTCATTCTAAATGAAGATTTATCCTGACCCTCAGAATTTTTTCCAATAATTTTCCCACCACCGAGGTTAGGCTGACTGGCCTGTAATTACTCAGTCTATCCCTTTCTCCCTTTTTAAACAACGGTACCACGTTAGCAGTCCTCCAGTCCTCTGGCACCACACCTGTAGCCAGAGAGGATTGGAAAATGATGGTCAGAGCCTCTGCTATTTCCTCTCTTACTTCTCTTAACAGTCTGGGATACATTTAATCCGGGCCTAGGGATTTATCCACTTTCAAAGATGCTAAACCCCTTACTACTTCCTCTTTACCTATGTTTATTTCATCTAATATTTCACACTCCTCCTCACAGATTGCAATGTCTGCATCATCCCTCTCTTTTGTAAAAACAGACGCAAAGTATTCATTAAGAACCACACCCATTGTCTTCCGCTTCCACACACAGGTTACCTTTATGGTCCCTAATAGACCCTACTCTTACTTTAGTTATCCTCTTGCTCTTAATGTATTTATAAAACATCTTTGGGTTTTCCTTGATTTTACTTGCCAATATTTTTTCATGCCCTCTCTTTGCTTTCCTAATTTCCTTTTTAATTTCACCCCTGCACCGATCCGCACGCACCTTAGGAAAATGTCCCAAGCAACATTCCCCCGATGTTAAAGGTGCTATAGAAATGCAAGTTGTTGTTGTTGAAAATTGACCATTATATATATGAGGAACTAAAACCTATTTTGAAGATGGTGGGATTGTTACTTTTTTTAAATTTTGGCGTTAACTCCTTAACCTCACTCAAACTCCATTAGCACATAAAGTGTTGGGTCTACTCTTTAGAATACTCTGAGGCAGGAGATTCTCTGAACAACTTTTCCCATAACCTCAATGGCACTCTGCAACCTTCTCAGTTTACACTCAGTTGGATTAGACGGAAAGGTTCCGAGTAATTAGTTCAGACCTCCTCAATTAAAAGTAAATTTGACATGTTGATCACAACAGAGGGAAAATATTAAAAGATTAGGTGGTTTTATCTAGGATGGACCGCAAATGTTATTCCATTCCATCGCCTTCATTATTTAAAAAATGCATTTGTATAGTGCCTCATCACATCTCTCAGAAAACTTCTTTACAGTGTGAATTACTTTAACTGTGGTTAACGACCAGTTGACCTGCTGTTGCTGGCATTGACTGAGCGGGGAATGCTGGTCAGGGCAACAATGAGAACTCCCCAATCTTCATCGAATAATGCCGCAGGATCAGGAAGGTAGGGCAATGAGTGTCGACTTCAATACAGCGATGAAACAAGACATCTGACGGCAGTTCAGAAGAAACAAGCGAGGCAAGTTCAGAAAACCACCGAGCATTACTGACTGATGTCCACCTGAACACATAGGCGGGGTCCTGGCTGAACATCTCATCTGAAAGAAGGCACCTCCGACTGCACTGGAACAACTTTGGCAGCTTATGCGATCAACAGCTGCCTGAAAAAAAAAATTTGATATACACATTAGAGCACACAGTAATAGGACCAGTTTTAAAATTCAATATTCATTCTACATTTTTCAATGATTGTGTATTTCTCAGCTCCCAAAGCTCTGCGTTTGGACCCAGAGACCTCGCTGTGGAATCCAGTGGCTGTAAAAGCAGCTTTAATGCTTGCGGTGATGTGGGGCTGTATTGGACAGAGCTCTGTTTATTCGGTGAAGGAATAAGCCATATAACCTATTCAGAAAAATACACTATCTTATGAAAGAATTCTGCCTTATTAAAACATGACAAACTGGATTTGGAAATTTAGAAACCTAACTATGAAATAGCTATGAAAGCATTCTGGCTATTGAGATAAGACAGTTGTTGACCCTGAATAAATAACCTTATTGAAACAGGTGGTGAATGGTTCCGACAAGCTGACCTTTTGGATAAGGTATTCTAATTTAAACTTCGTAAAGATGGCACATAGGATAAGGAACATCTGACCTCGTAAAGATGACAAAGTAAGGAACACCTGCCGTCACACTGTTTTTATGTGGTAAACTTAGAGCACCTAGAAATGGGACAAGATTCTGTAATGCTACCAGCTGATGTAACAATAAGAGTTGCAGAGGTCGGCAGAAAAATGACTAGGGATAATTAACTTGCATCAGCAGAAAACCTTAAAGGAAATACAACTGGAAAAAGGTATAAATATTGGTTTCAAATGAGATAGCAGACTTGCTTTAATCGGGCAAAGCGATTCTCAGCTTGAGAGGCGGCTCTGTAGTCTACCACTCTTTGTACCTCGGGGATCAAAGGTATTTGATATTGATGGATATCCTGTATAAGAGAACTTTAAGAACTGTAATACTGTTGCGAAGTTAAGATTTAAAAGTAAGATTCTCTGTTAAAAAGATAGTATGTTTTCTCTTTTTAGAACTGTTAAAGTTGCAATTGACTGATTCACCAACTGTAAATTGCATGTCGGTTCTTCAATAAATCTATATATTTTTAGAATTGTCTCACATAAGACTTCTGTATCAAAAACTCGCAAACTCAATCTCTGTACACTCTTTGGTGAGGAGTTGCAGAATTCTGAGGGAGTTTTCCGGACCCTCATAATATCCGGGACGTTACAGTCTAGCTAAACTTATTAAAAGCGCTATCTGGAAGACAGTAACATTCTCGGGTTGTTCCTCTCCTTTAGGGAGAGGTAGCCCGGACCTTTAGACCCAATTAAGCGTCTTTAGGATTCAGCTACCTCAAACTTTAGTTGAAAGTGAATGTCTGAGAAATACGCCTGATCCGGGGTAGCCCTAAAGGGGTTAGGACTAGTCAAAATCCCTTCAGTCTAGGCACAAAGGATGCAATATTGAGGATGTTGTAGGTGTCAGAGAATTAGAAACAAAGAAAGAACTCTCATTTATAGAGCACCAGCCAATTTGCACACAGTAAGATTCCACAAAAAGCAATGGGATAATACCAGATAATTTTTTTTTTTTTACTGATGTTGGTTAAGGGGTAATTAGTAGCCAGGACATCAGGGAGAGCTCTCCTGCTCTTCTAAATGGCGCCCTGGAATCTTTTACGTCCACCCGAGAGGGCAGACGGGGCCTCAGTTTAACGTCTCATCCGAAACACGGCACCTCCGACAGTGCAGCACTCCCTCAGCACTAAACTGGAGTGTCAGCTTAAATATTGTGCTCAAGTCTCTGGAGTGGGACTTGAACCCACAACCTTCAGACTCAGAGGAGAGCACTCTACCACCGAGCCGAGGCAGACACCTTGGCAGAACATGGCAGGAGGTTAGTCCCAGTGCTTATCACGTGGTCTCTGGCAGCGGATCAGCCATCACCGCATCTCTCTCCAAAATGTCCGTTCACTTGTGAAGAAGGCACTCGCCATCCATGAGCTTATCGTGGATGATTGCATTGAGATCTTGGCCTGGTAGAAACCTGGCGGAGGGGTGATGACATCTTCCCGCTAAATGAAGCCTCCCCGCCTGGCTATACCTTCCACCGCTTGCCCTGCCCAGACCGCCACGGTGGCAGTGTGGCTCTTCACCAAATCACACCTTGGTCTGTCCCCCTACTCCTCTGGCACACTCTCCTCCTTTGAGCATCTCACCTTGTTACACCCCTCATTTAAAATCCTCGTTCTCTACCGCCCACCCAAGTACCATAAAAATGTTCTCACCAAGATATCTTCACTGCTTTCCTCCCTCAGCACCGAGCGACTTCTTATCCTCATGATTTCAATCCATCATGCTCTCTCTCTCTGCCCTCCTATCCTCCCTTAATCTCACCCTCCATGTAGACTCCCCAACCCATATTCATGGCCACCCCCACGACCTTGCCATCTCATGTGGCCTTGCTACTCCCATCATGTCAATCAGATAAGGCCATCTCTGACCACTTCCTTGAATTGCTCTCTACCTACATCCCCCTTCCCCCTCCCAACCCTACTTCCTTGTGTCCGCCCCAGAAAAAACTCTCTCCCAATTCACTTACAACTGCACTTTCAAAATCCCAACTATCTAGCCTTTGGCCCCTCCATTCACAACGTTTCTGTAGCTACTGATCTACTCAACCATAGCCTCACCACCTTTGATGCCCTAGTAGTTCCCATTAAAACCCTTACTCTCTCTCTCACCCTGGCCATTCTCCGCTTCCTTAAGTCCAAGGGACACAGACTTGAACGGATATGGCGGACAACTGGTTTAGCCATTCACCGCCAGATCTGGCTGGACCACATAAAGCACTATTGGGTCCTGCTATCTCTGCCAAAACTACTCACTATTCCAGATCATCAGAGCAAAGATGACCCTGGCTTTTTTTCGTTACTGCAAACCCTCTCCTCCACCCTCACCTCCAACAACTGCGAGGAGCTCATGGACTTCTTTGTCACGAAGACACAGGCCATCCGATCAGCTGCATCTGCCACTTCCCTCTCTTCCCCTCGCCCACCAGGCCAAACTTCCTCTAAGGCTCCCCCTTGCTGTAGCCCTGAACTCTCATCTTTCTCCACTTTCTCTCCGATCTCCCCATATGCCCTCTCCGAGCTCATCTTGTCCATGAGACCCACTGCCTGCTGCCTCGACTCTATTCCCACTAAACTGCTGACCACCCAACTTCCTTTCCTGGCTTCTATATTAGCTGATATTAACTGTTCTCTCTCCTTAGGTACTGTTCCCCTCTCCTTCCAAATCTGCCGTCATCACCCCACTCCTCAAAAAAAACAACCCTAGACCCCTCCGTCCTTGCAAACTACCACCCCCTTTCCTCTCCAAAGACCTTGAATGTGTTGTCGTCTCCCAAATCTATGCTCATCTTTCCCAGAACTCCATGTTTGAATCCCTCCAATCAGATTTCTGCCCGTGCCACAGTACCGAAACAACTCTCATCAGAGTCACAAATGACATCCTTTGTGACTGTGACAAAGGTAAACTATCTTTCCTCATCCTTCTCGAACTGTCTGCAGCCTTTGACACAGTTGGCCGCACCATTCTCCTCCACGCCTCTCCACCATCGTCCAGCTCGGTGGGACTGCACTCGCCTGGTTCCATTCTTATCTAATCGTAGCCAGAGAATCACCAGCAATGGCTTCTCTTCCTGCTCCCACACCGTTACCTCTGGTGTCCTACAAGGATCTATCCTTGGCCCCCTCCTATTTCTCATTTACATGCGGCCCCTCGGCGACACCATCCGAAAGCACAGCATCAGTTTCCCCGTGTACACCGACGACGCCAAGCTCTACCTCACCACCACTTTTCTCGACCTCTCCACTGTTTTTAAATTGTCAGACTGCTTGTCCAACCTCCAGTACTGGATGAGCATAAATTTTCTCCAACTAAATATTGGGAAGACCAAAGCCATTGTCTTTGGTCCCCGCTGCAAACTCTGTTCCCGAACCGCCAACTCCATCCTGCTCCCTAGCATCGGTGAGGCTGAACCAGACTGTTCGCATCCTTGGTGTCATATTTGACTCCAAAATGAGCTTCCAACCACATATCCACGTCATACGAACATACATACGAACTAGGAGCAGGAGTAGGCCGCTTGGCCCCGCTTTGCCATTCAATAATATCATGGCTGATCTGATTACTCCACATTCCCGCCTACCCGATAACCTTTCACCCCCTTGCTTATCAAGAATCTATCTACCTCTGCCTTAAAAATATTCAAAGACTCTGCTTCCACCGCCCTCTGAGGAAAAGAGTTCCAAAGACTCACGACCCTGAGAAAAAAAATTCTCATCTCTGTCTTAAATGGGCGACCCCTTATTTTTAAACAGTGACCCCTAGTTCTAGATTCTCCCACAAGAGGAAACATCCTCTCCACATCAACCCCATCAAGACCCCTCAGGATCTTATGTGTTTCAATCAAGTCACCTCTTACTCTTCTAAACTCCAGTGGATACAAGCCTAGCCTGTCCAACCTTTCCTCATAAGACAACCCGCCCATTCCAGGTATTAGTCTAGTAAACCTTCTCTGAACTGCTTCCAACGCATTTACATCCTTCCTTAAAGAAGGAGACCAATACTGTACACAGTACTCCAGATGTGGTCTCACCAATGCCCTGTATAGCTGAAGCATAACCTCCCTACTTTTGTATTTAATTCCCCTCACAATAAATGATAACATTCTATTAGCTTTCCTAATTACTTGCTGTACCTGCATACTAACCTTTTGCGATTCATGCACTAGGACACCCAGATCCCTCTGCATCTGAGCGCTCTGCAATCTCTCACCATTTAGATAATATGCTTCTTTTTTATTCTTCCTGCCAAAATGGACAATTTCACATTTTCCCACATTATACTCCATTTGCCAGATCTTTGCCCACTCACTTAACCTATCTATATCCCTTTGTAGCCTCCTTAAGTCCTCTTCACAATTTACTTTCCTACCTATATTTGTGTCATCAGCAAATTTAGCAACCATACCTTCGGTCCCTTCATCCAAGTTATTTATATAAATTGTAAAAGTTGAGGCCCCAGCACTGATCCCTGTGGCACACCACTCGTTACATCTTGCCAACCAGAAAATGACCCATTTATGCCTACTCTGTTTCCTGTTAGCTAGCCAATCTACTATCTATGCCAATATGTTATCCCCTACACCATGAGCTTTTACTTTCCACAATAACCTTTGATGTGGCACCTTATCAAATGCCTTCTGGAAATCTAAGTACAGTACATCCACTGGTTCCCCTTTATCCACAGCACATGTTACTTCCTCAAAGAACTCCAATAAATTGGTTAAACATGATTTCCCTTTCACAAAACCATGTTGACTCTGCCTGATTACCTTGAACTTTTCTAAGCGCCCTGCTATAATGTCTTTAATAATAGCTTCTAACACCTTCCCTATGACAGATGTTAAGTTAACTGGCCTGTAGTTTCCTGCTTTCTGTCTTCCTCCTTTTTGAATAAAGGAGTTACATTCGCTATTTTCAAATCTAATGGAACCTTCCCCAAATCTTCGGAATTTTGGAAAATTAAAACCAACGCATCAACTATCTCACCAGCCACTTCTTTTAAGACCCTAGGATGAAGTCCACTAGGACCCGGGGACTTGTCAGCCTGCAGCTCCAACAATTTGCTCAGTACCACTTCCCTGGTGATTGTAATTTTCTTGAGTTTCTCCCTCCCATTTCCTGATTTACAGCTATTTCTGGAATGCTACTTGTATCCTCTATAGTGAAGACCGATGCAAAATACCTGTTCAATTCAACTGCCATCTCCTTATTTTCCATTAATTCCCCAGACTCACTTTCTATAGGACCAACGCTCACTTTATTAACTCTTTCTTTTTTAAATATCTATAGAAACTCTTACTATCTGTTTTTATATTTCTAGCTAGCTTTCTCTCCTTATTAATCTTTTAGTCATTCTTTGCTGTTTTTTTATATTCTGTCCAATCTTCTGACCTGCCACCCATCTTTGCGCAATTATATGCTTTTTCTTTAAGTTTGATACTATCTTTAACTTTTTTAGTTAACCACAGATGGTGGGTCCTCCCCTTGGAATTTTTCTCTCTTGTTGGAATGTATATATTCTGTGTATTCTGAAATATCCCCTTAAATGTCTGCCATTGCAACTCTATTGACCTATCCCTTAACCTAATTTGCCAGTTCACTTTAGCTAGCTCTGCTTTCATGCCCTCATAATTGCCCTTATTTAAGTTTAAAATACTCGTCTTGGACCCACTCTTCTCTTCCTCAAACTGAATGTAAAATTCAATTATATTATGATCGCTGCTACCTAGGGGCGCCTTCACTATGAGGTCATTAACTAATCCTATCGCATTGCACAATACCAGGTCTCCTATAGCCTGCTCTCTGGTTGGCTCCAGAACGTGCTGTTCTAAGAAACTATCCCGAAAACATTCTATGAACTCATCATCTAGGCTACCTTTGCCCATCTGATTTTTCCAGTCTATATGTAGATTAAAATCCATGATTATTGCCGTACCTTTCTGACAAGCTCCCATTATTTCTTCCTTTATACTCCATCCTACCGTGTGGTTACTGTTAGGGGGCCTGTACACCACTCCCACAAGTGACTTCTTGCCTTTATCATTTCTCATCTCTACCCAAACCACTTCTACATCCTGGTTTCCTGAACTTAGGTCATCCCTCTCTATTGTGCTAATACCATCATTAATTAAGAGCCACCCCTCCACCTTTTCCTAGCTTCCGGTCCTTCCTAAATGTCATGTACCCTTCAATATTCAGGTCCCAATCTAGGTCATCCTGCAGCCATGTTTCTGTAATGGCTATCAGATTGTACTTATTTATTTCTATTTGCGCTCAGTTCATCTGTTTTGTTTCGAATGCTATGTGCATTCAGATGCAGAGCCTTTAGTTTTGTCCTTTTATTATTTTTGCAACCTCTAGCCTTAACTGTTGATTTACTCTTAGATTTGTACTCTCTATCCCTTCCGGTCACAGTCTGTTTATCATTTCCCATATTAATACCTTTCTCTCTTGCCTTGTCTCTACTCTTTGATTTACCACATCTTCCCAAATTTGATCCCTTGCCCCCACTATTTAGTTTAAAGCCCTCTCTACTGCCCGAGTTATATGACTCGCCAGAACACTGGTCCCAGCATGGTTCAGGTGAAGACCGTCCCAATAATACAGATCCCACTTTCCCCAGTACTGGTGCCAGTGCCCCAGGAATTGAACCCCATTTCTCCCACACCAGTCTTTGATCCACCCATTCACATCTCTAATTTTATTTACCCTATGCCGATTTGCTCATGGCTCAGGTAATAATTCAGACATTATTACCCTTGAGGTTCTGCTTTTTAATTTAGCCCCGAGGTGCTCTTACTCTCAGCAGTACCTCTTTCCTAGTTCTACGTCGTTAGTACCTACATGGACCACGACCACTGGCTCCTCCCCCTCCCACTGCAAGTTCCTCTCCAGCCCTGGCACCAGATGGCAACACAGCTGTCTGGACTCTCGCTCTTGGCCGCAGAGAACTGCAGCTACCCCTAAGACCATCATTAAGACCGCCTATTTCCACCTCTGGAACATTGCCCGACTCCACCCCTGCCTCAGCACACCTGCTGCTGAACCCTCATCCATGCCTTTGTTACCTCTAGACTTGACTATTCCAATGCACTCCTGGCCAGCCTCCCACATTAGATCCTGCGTAAACTTGGTTATCCAAAACTCTGCTGCCAGTGTCCTAACTCGCACCAAGTCTTTCACCTATCGCCCGCTGACCTACATTGGCTCTCAATTAAGCAACGCCTTGATTTCAAAATTCTCATCCTTGTTTTCAAATCCCTCCATGGCCTCGCCCCTCCCTATCTCTGTAATCTCCTCCAGCCCCACAACCCTCCGAGATATCTGCACTCCTCAAATTCTGGCCTCGCGAGCATCCCTGCTGCTCAGATTTTTATTCTTCCACTACGACTGTATGAATAAGGCAATCATTTTATGTACCGGCTCAGAGCGAAGAAACCCCACAGTTCTGCGGTTGCCAAGATTCACGAATTACAAAGTTTAGCCGAGATCGTCTCAGGTAGATTTCAGAGACGGAGCAACACAATTTCTGCTGAAAGATGCAGATGTGTGTCAGGAAAAGTTAAAATGGTCAGCACAGCATTTGTTCCATCAAAGACGATGATGTGCACCCTTAATGTGGGCAGTGAGCTAAATGTGTAGTGTTGAGGGCAGTTTGTTGCTAGGCATTACAGTAATGATGTCATAAAAGTGACATTTTCAGTCACTGCCCAAGTATTGTGACATCAGTTGCAATGCAAAAATCAGTGTGAAATGTCTGGAGTGTGTAGCAGGTGTTCAAATAACATCTTTGTCCAGCAAAGGATCAATAATCTGAGTCCATCAGGTGTCGGTAGAAGCTCTATTGGGTAATGAGGGGGAAATGTTTATGCTGGGAGGTATTAATGAACAGGAAATGAGGATCCATGAAAAAGTTAGAGAGAGAGGTTATAACTGTCAGGAAAGATTGAACAGGCTAGGGCTCTTTTCTCTAGAAAAGAGAAGGTTGAGGGGTGACCCAAAGACAGAGGGAAGATGTTTCCACTTGCGGGGAACACCAGAACTCGGGGCCAAGATAGTCACTAATGAATACAATCGGGAATTCAGGAGAAACCTCTTTTTACCCAGAGAGTGGTTAGAATGTGGAACTCGCTACCACATGGAGTAGTTGAGGTGAATAGTGTGGATGCATTCAAGGGGAAGCTAGATAAACACATGAGGGAGAAAGGAATAGAAGAATATGCTGATAGCAGGAGATGAAGAGGCTCTTGTGGAGCATAAACACCAGCATGGACCAGTTGGGCCAAATAGCCGGTTTCTGTGCCATAAATTCTTTGTAACACACGCCTAAAAATATGAAATGACAATTGTTTAAACCCAGAAAGATGCGGTGGAATGAACTCTTTCAAGGCAGTACAAATATACAAAATAGTCATAGTACTGAAAATTTATTTTGCCAAAATAACTTGAAAATTGTTTATGTATAAAGGACTCATTTAAAAAAAAATTAAATTAAAAAAAGAGAAAGTTTCCTGCATCACACAATTGCTTTAGAGCAGAAAAAAAATATTCAAGTCTTTTACACATTTCTTAAGCCTAAAGTGCAGGGTGGCAGAATTACTACAGAAGTGCCCGGAGGACAAGTGCTCTGACCAAATACTCAGTTCTGTCCTGAGGTAGATTAACTAGCAGTAGAGAACTTAATCTTGTATCCTTTGGTTAAAGATTCTAATGTGAAATGCCAGACTACAAAACCAGTTATTTGCAATACACTCAACCAGACCAATGGGTATTTCAACATGTTGAGGGAGCGAGTCTTTTCCATATCTTAACAGTGCACCAAGGGCAATACTAGAAAGTATTTCTGCCTAAATTCACCACTTAATAATTAATCAAATATTTTAAAACACTGGACTACAGAAATATTGAATTTAGAGCAATAAATTACGTACTAAATTAGGCAGAGTTTAAATCCAAACTTTTAAGACATTCAATCACGTCATCTCTCATTGGAAGTGTTTTGCCAAGTTTCTCCACGACAGATGGTGGTAACAAGAACTGGCAAGACTAGTCCCAATCTACAGAGGTCCATCTCTTGATGGCCCATCAATGAGATGTCTCCAGATCACAATCACAGCTTCTTGTCTGAGGATGCAGGACAAAGGCAGGAGTGTGAAGAAAATAAGTTATATAGTTTTTTTTAAAAGTTTCCCCAATGCCACTCTCCAGCCTAGAGGCCTGGCAGACAAGGTACTCAACACTCCATCAATAAGTTGACAGGACACGTGTCAAATTGGCCTTTAGGCACATACCTTTCCTCTCTAATTCTGGGGCAGAGAACAGGTTGGCCTAGGCAAGACTGGGAAAGAGTCATGTGAGGATGCTATAGAGGAACCCGCCTCCCACAAGCTGCAGAGACAGAAAGCTCAACAACGCCAGGCTGGCCATGGTAGGGGCTGGTGTCAGTAGCTCAGAAGCACCTGGACTGAAGCTTCAGGGAAAGTATTCTTTGTAATGTGAAAACTGACACTTCATTAGGTAGCGCATCTCATTTATACAAACTGTGTACCTGACAGTAGCACTTGTGACCATCACTTCCACTCATGTTCATGTACAGCATGCAGATAAACAGGTCAGTCCCTTGGATAGCTCAATTTTAAAAAGTCGATCGAAGAAAACAATCACACCTTTTTACTTTAGTATTAAAAAGGTATAAGCTGCGGCAATTTGTTCATGTTGGAAGTTCTGCATTGTTTAGGAGAAACGAACTCTACCACCCTGCACTAGTTGGAGGGGAAAACAAAGTATAAATACAATGTACACAGGTAGTGAATAAACCAGCATTTTCTACACACAAAACCAAGCATATAATACTCTCCTTCAACGTCACACAGTCTTACGTAATTGTCCAAGTCACAAGATTCTTACATTTGCATCTTCCAAGGATGGGAGGCAGCTATAAATTTACAACTTATACATAAATTAAGAGTTAGGTAAAAGAGTTAAAGGCAGAAACACAGTCGAGGTTCAAGTGACACATTAACTACACAAGACTGTTTCCTGGTTTGAGATATCTGAACCGCCTAGGTGTATTAATGCCGCTCAACTCATTTTAACAGCCTTTTATTCCATACACATGTATAAATTAGGGCTGGCATTGGCTGTTTTAGCCTACGAGTCATCTTATTGCATGCTAGTGCAAATAGATAAATAATTACATTGGAAAAGAGGTCAGAGACAGGAAAAAGATTTAAAATGTGGAGAATCTTAACCATACATGAAAATTTTTGAAGTGTATGCCAGTACTATAGGCTACAACTTAAACACATAAGAGTGGGGACAGAGATACTAGCAAAGTCAATTAGCACACTGAGTTTAGAGTCTGCAAGCTAGAGAATCACAACCTCAGTATGTATAAATGTGCAGCTTGCCATTTATTTTATTTCCCTTAGCGATTTGAGAATTCACGATCTTCCACACGAAACAGTCCATTGAACCAAACAAGTTGATTTTCAAATGGCATAAAGCGAAACAAAAACATTTGACATTTTCAAGTAGAACATTTTAAAGATTCAATTATTACAATATCAAATGACAATAAAAATGAGAACATTACAAAAGAGGCAAACTTTTATGTACAGCAATAAAATTGATGCTACAAAACATTGCAAACATCGCTGCAATTATATAAATAAACTCGATCTCCAACATTATTACAAAATATTTTTTGATATATCTTTTGAGAGAGCTAAAATATCAAAAACATTTACCACTACAACAAAGTTTAATAGAAGTTATGCCAAACCACGTGTAGGTCCATGTGTAAGAACAAAATCCAGAACACAAATTGATTAAGGTCTAAGCTTTTTTTTTTATAACAGAATTGTAGCTTTAGAACTGTAAAAAAAACTATACTTGTTGCACTAAGCAATGTCCAAATCTTTATCACTATCATTAACGTCTTGAACCATGTAGTGTTCCGTCTCCTCTTCAAATAGAGGGCTGACTAAGGTGATTCAGATCTTCAGACATAGGTTCCCAATAGTCGTGAAGTTTTCCCTAAGATAAAATTATAGAACATCTCAGAAGCAGGTACATTTTTAAAAAAAATCCATTATTCATTTACCTAGTAAAACTTCCCAATGTGTTTCAGAGGCAGGACGAGAAAAATGGACACCAAGCCAAAGGAACAACAACTTGCATTTATATAGCACCTTTTAACGTAGTAAAACGTCCCAAGGCGCTTCACCGGAGTGTTATAAAACAAAATTTGACACTGAGCCACACAGAGATATTAGGGCAATGACCAAAAGCTTGGTCAAAGAGGTAGGTTTTAAGGAGCATCTTAAAGGAGGAAAGAGAGGTAAGCAAGATGGGGAGGTTTAGGGAGGGAATTCCAGAGCTTAGGGCCTAGGCAGCTGAAGGTATAGCCACCAATGGTGGAGTGATTAAAAATCAGGGATGCCCAAGAGGCCAGAATTAGGGGAGCGCAGAGATCTGGGAGGGTTGTGGGGTGGGAGGAGATTACAGAACAGGTATTAGGAGCGGTGATCAACAGCTTGATCAAAGAGATAGCTTTTAAGGAGGGTCTTAAAAAGGAAGCGAGCAAGGTGCAGGCGTTTGGGAAGGGAATTCCGGAGAGTGGGAGCTGGGCAGCTGAAGGCACGGCCACCAGTGGTGGGGCAAAGGGAAGGAGTGAGGCACAAAAGGCCGGAGTCAAAGGAACAGAGTGTTTGGGGTGTTTGTAGGACTTGGGGAGGATACAGCGATAGGAAGGGGTGAGGTCACAGACAAAAGTCTATGGAACAGCAACTTTAAATCTGATGCGTTGGGAGACTGGGAGCAAAATGTAGGTCAACAAGGACAGGTGTGATGGGCAGGCAGGACTTGGTGTGGGACAGTATATGGGCAGCATAGTTCTGGATGACCTGGTTTATGGGGGTTGGAGGAAGGGATGCCATCAGGAGGATATTGCAGCAATCGAGTCTGGAGGGGGGCAGAAGCATGAATGAAGGTTTTTAGTGGCAGCCTCGCTGAGGTGGGGCAGAGGCAAGTAATGTTAGAGATAGAAATAGGCAGTCTTTGTCTTGGAGATATGGGGTTGGAAGCTCAGCTTGGATTAAACAGGACACTGCGGTTGTAGTCTGTTAGTAGCTGGGGACGCCAGGGGAGTCAGAAAGGATACTGAGTTTGTAAAGGGGGCCAAGCGCGATGGCTTTGCTCTTCCCAATGTTCACGCGGAGGAAGTTACAACTCATCCAAGACTGATGTCGGACAAGCAGTTCAACAGCACAGAAGTGATAAAGGAATCGAGAGAGATAGTGGAGAGGTAAAGCTGGGTGCTGTCTGTGTACATGTGAAAGTTGACCCCATGTCTTTGATGATATTGCCAAGTGGCAGCATGAGGAAGATGAGGGGACCCAGGATGGATCCTTGGGGGAACTCCAGAGGAGAGAGTGTGTTGGTGGTGGGAGGGTGGGGAGAAAGAGAAGAAAATAAACCATCACAAGAAATACTCTGGCTGTGATAGAATAGGCAAGAGTGGGGTACTGGTAGCCCTAAGCTAGACAACGAGGAGAGACAGTAAAGGATTTCCACAAATTAAGAAAACACACACACAGCTTCAGAATCTCTCGCGCATACGCCCCCCCCCCCCCCCCCAAAAAAAAGTTTCTGCTCCTCCTCTAAGGGTACCAACTTAGGGTATGCTTCTTTGGATGCCCGATACTCCTTGGGATCTTGCTCAATTGAACGTGGCATACGAGCGTTGTCGGGCTTTACACCAACCTGATGCTGTTCTTACTCAGCTTCCTCACCAATGCTGTTTTACATTGCAATTAGGAACGGAAACACTGGCTTATTTTTCTTCTCGCTCACACAAGGGCGCGGGGGAGGCCAATAGTGGCAATCCTACCACCCCACCTTTAGCAGAGATCAGCTATCTAAGCAGCCCAGGAATTGAACGTGGAACCTTCTGCTCGGCATGGTTTAGTTAACATGCTCCCTTTACCAAACTGAGGCATCAGCTTCAGAAACTGTTGGGTCTCCTAATTCATCAATCCAATTAAATGAAATTTGAAGATGCCAGCAACAAGATGGTAACTGGCAAACTTTCCTAGTGTGGACCACCCCCCCCACATTATTGTATTTAAAATTCACACATACACAAAGATGAAATCATTTTGAAACTTTAATTACAGGCCCTGCTGCTCGTAAATCCTCTGTTGAAGGAAGAAAACTACCAGGTCTCAAATCAATCTCTCTATAATTCCCCTAGAATTACATTATCACAGCTAGTTTACCTGAAGAGGCCGTGAGCGCTGCAGCAACTCTTGCCATTTTGCATGAGTTCTTGCTTCTAAATCTTTTACCTGTACAAAAAGAAACAGCTGGTTAGTTTGGGAAAATGTTTTTCCCCCACCGCTACCCATACGCACACAAATCCAGTTGTAACTCTAATAAAATGACAAATCAAAATAACTGAAATGTGGACTAGTATCTAATCGCGAGTCTTGCCTACTAATATGCCTAGCACAAAGGAAGATGGTTGTGGTGATTGAAGGTCAATCATCACAGCCCCAGGACATCGCTGCAGGAGTTCCTCAGCGCAGTGTCAGAGGCCCGACCATCTTCAGCTGCTTCAGCAATGACCTTCCCTCCAACATAAGGTCAGAAATGGGGCTGTTCACTGATGATTGCAGTGTTCAGCGCCATTCACAACTCCTCAGATAATGAAGCAGTCCATGGCCGCGTGCAGCAAGACCTGGACGATATTCAGGCTTGGGCTGAAAAGTGGCAGGTAACATTCACGCCACACATGTGCCAGGCAATGACTATCTCCAACAAGCGAGCGTCTAACCACCACCCCTTGACATTCAACGGCATTACCATCGCCGAATCCCCCACCATCAATATCCTGGGAGTCACCATTGACCAGAAACGTAACTGGACCAGCCACATAAACACTGTGGCAACAAGAGCAGGTCAGAGTCTGGGTATTCTGTGGCAAGCGTCTCACCTCCTGACACCCCAAAGTCTTTTCACCATCTACAAGGCACAAGTCAAGAGTGTGATGGAATGCTCGCCACTTGCCTAGATCAGCTCCACTCCAACAATACTCAAGAAGCTCACACCATCCAAGACAAAGCAGTCCGCTTGATTGGCACCCCATCCACCACCTTAAACATTCACTCCCTCCACCACCGGTGCACTGTGGCTGCAGTGTGTACCATCTACAAGATGCACCACAGCAACTCTCCAAGGCTTCTTCGGCAGCACCTCCCAAACCCACGACCTCTACCACCCTGAAGGACAAGGGCATGGGAACACCACCACCTCCAAGTTTCACACACCATCCTGACTTGGAAGTATATTGCCATTCCTTCATCGTCGCTGGGTCAAAATCCTGGAACTCCCTCCCTAACAGCACTGTGGGAGTACCTTCACCACACGGACTGCAGCAGTTCAAGAAGGCAGCTCACCACCACCTTCTCGAGGGCAACTAGGGATGGGCAATAAATGCTGGCCTTGCCAGCAACGCCCACATCCCATGAATGAATAATTTTAAAAAATTACTTTAAAACACTTTTGTCGGACACTTGAACCACATGCACTTGCTGAGAAGTCTCACAGATGAGCTCTTGTGCCTAACCCTTCCAACGTCACTCGACTACTGGTCACTAAACACTGAAATAAAAAGCAGCAGGGGCTCGATTTTCTTTCTCCTCTTCCTGTGGGTAAGTGCCTAGCAACACTCAGGACCCTCCCTTGAAGATCAGGAGTTTTGCAGTCTTTAAAATCACAGGATTTCAGCACTCGTGATTAGTTCAACATTTTAGCATTTGCTGCCTACGGATAGTTATGCAATGTCATTAAGTAGTTTTCCCACTAGGGTGGAGGATGGAACTTGCAACACAAACACATATGCTGTGAGCCACCTTTGAAGCAAGCAACGTGTATTTATATAGCGCTTAACCTAGTAAAATGCTCCAAGGTGCTTCACAGGAGCGTTAACAAACAAAATTTAACATCTGTATACATTAGCTACCATGCAGAGATTCTGTCCCCATCCTTCAAGCCTCCATCAAGCAGTAACCTAGGCTTAACATAAACCTGCAAAGCTGTGAGAAGAGAGCTGCCCAAGGCTGATGTCCAGTCCAAGTCATATGTTGCACATTGAATGCCTGGCATGCAGGTTACAGGGCAACACAAGACAAACCTTGTGAGCAAACAATTCAACCAAACTAAAGTGTGAAATTTTACTCCTCCCACAGCTGCATTTTCAATTTTAATTGAAGCCTCTTCACCTTCCCCACAAATGGCTTGAATGTTTGAAATACAGCAAGGTTTGTACTTCAGTGCAGGAGGTCCTTGAAAAGGCATCAAATTGAACAGAGCAGAGACAGAAATTGTGCTCCACAGGGTTAGCAGCATACAAAAGGCACTTAAATTTCATATAGCTACAAGATAGATCAACTCAACAAGTTTGCATTGAGCACCTTGCTTCGGTAAAGTAGTTTGGGGTCCTCTCTTATATCGCATTTGATGTATTTTTCTATTTCAGCGCAGAGTTGTATAAGATGATTCTGAAAGAAAACATAAACTCCCGTCAACAAGTGCTATAAAAAGTAAAAGGAATAATGAAACATCACTTTGAAATGGACATATGGCAGAAGTGCAAATTCCTCCGTGACTCCTATGGTACTAAAAACGAAAGAAAGACTTGCATTATATAGCGCCTTTCACGACCTTCGGTCATGCATTACAGCCAATGAAGTACTTTTGAAGTGTAGCCACTGCCGTAATGTAGGAAACGCAGCAGCCAATTTGCGCACAGCAAGCTCCCACAAACAGCAATGTGATAATGACCATATAACCTGTTTGTGATACCGATAAGTGACAAATAGTTAGCGCCATTTGCCAGATATAGGCGACTGCCCTTGCTAAGCGTGGACAGTGTGAGTGGTGCCAACTGTAGCTGGAACTCTGCCACTGCTATTCTTCCTGCACAGATATTTTCAATTGATACAAATTAAGATACAGTTGCATCAGACACAAACAAGTCTGTCTAAATCACTCGTCATTCTTGTGCAATTCTGAGAAAGACTGGCAAGCTAGTCACATCTGCTGCAGATGGCATGGTGTGGGCCTAGCACAATGCCTCACAAACATGTCCAACTTTTTTTTTTTTAAACAGTATAAAACTACATTAGCTTATTCTTTACGTTAACCTACAAATAGTCCATTATCCAAACACGAGAAAACTGGCATTCATGTGGAATGCAACTTTAGTAGGATTTGGCTGTACTTGCCTACAATTGTCATCTTGAAACTCAATTGCGAAACCCAGACCAATATTTGCACACACACTAATCCCACCTCCTCCCAATAAGAAACGAGCAGAAACTTACCCGCTGGCTAGAAGGAACATGTTCTATATGTAGCACTTCGTTTGCCAAGACGAGAAGGTTGTAGCACAGGTAATAGGCCTAGTGAGTGAATTAAATTAAAGCACCATTAAACAATTCTGTAAATTAGTGTTAATTACCTTTCTTAGCTTTTTAAAACCAGTTTCCCTATTAAC
The DNA here is from genome assembly GCA_030390025.1 of Squalus acanthias. Lineage (NCBI taxonomy): Eukaryota > Metazoa > Chordata > Chondrichthyes > Squaliformes > Squalidae > Squalus > Squalus acanthias. The sequence goes on along the minus strand of CM059438.1, from coordinate 5,557,920 downwards.
TCTAATTTAGCAAATCTGGCACTAACCCAAGTATTAATGAATGTATTTTTGAGGTGGGGGGGGGGGGGGGTGAATTTTGTGCTCAAGGTACTCAGTTAAGATCAAGCAACATTAAGTCATCAGCTGCAGCACGAGTGAGATGCAGACTATTGGTGCTTCTACTCTGCCCAACGGGCTTTAGCTCCAATTCAGAAGGGCATTACTGCACCAGCGTGACATTTCCATTTCCCCACCAGCCGCTCTTGCAGCAAGAGTCAGATTCCCAACTGAGCACTAAATTAGGGAAGTCTTATCCGTGTTCCTGAGCCAACTGGGAACGGAGTTAAGGGTAGGCAAACTCATTTCACACGAGACCCTTACAGCCAGCAGAGACTTCCAATCCCATTGTTCTGGGATGAACAGGATCCTATGAGTAATGGAGTAGTCCGTTAATCCACTACACTACCCAGTCCCATTGAATTTTTGCAATTTTCATGTGACCTGACATATTGCAGCCACAGAATTTATATCTGTAAAGATCAAAAAGTGAAATTTAAAACCCCACGATAACATTTTTTATAATAAACACAAGCTTCTATTTCAAAATTTACAGGAAACACACAATGCAATTCCATTGCTGCAATGAGGGCACTGTTGGGTCTTTCTAGATGGATTAAGATGGGCTGAATGGCCTTCCTCATCTATAATCATCGTGTGATCTTGTGTGAAAAATGATCTTGTATTCGTTAAAACAGTAACTAATTTGAAGCCAAGATCCAACAGGATTTCAAATCCGTGCATTTCATTCATAATTGGTTTAAGTATACAGGAAAACAAAATTCACCCAACACTCTGCAGCGTTGATAACGATGGAAGGAAGCAACACGCAATAAAAGTGCAACTTTCAACAAAAAAGCACAGGTCAGGTGCAATCCTTTCACCGATAGAAGTGCCAGAATGTATTTAAAAGAATATATACTTTTGCACTTAGGTGAAATACATCAACATAGGAGGATAGAATAAATTTGCTACTCGACTAAGCAGACTAATTAGTGCTCACATGCACATTCTATGCCTCGACAGTTTCCAACATGTTTTTATTTTTATAGAAGTCCCAGTGGGCAAGTAATGCCTGGTTACAGATGTTTAAAAATTCCTTAAATGAGTAAGTTGAAGCAACATCACTTAAGATATAGGTACAGTTCCTAAGGTTTAGTTATTTTAAAAACTGGTACCCAATGAAACATTTCCACAAGACACTAAGTTTGCTAAATATCCAACAAAGTATTTTTGGGGCAATATTTATGAACACTACCGTAATATACCTATTAGGGCAGCACTCAACTTACATCACAGATTTATGGATACTTCAATGTAACAGACACTCGTGTACAAAGGAACACAAGTTTTCCAAATCTTAAGTCCTTACAGTATTGTACTTTAGTGCCTGCTACAGTGTAGTGCATTTGCTGATATATTAGGACATATACTGCATCTGAAGGCATGGTTTACAGAAATATTTACATAGAAGGTACAGCACAGAAACAGGCCATTCGGCCCAACTGGTCCATGCTGGTGTTTATGCTCCACACGAGCCTCCTCCCACCCCTCCTCATCTCACCCCATCAACATAACCTTTTCCTTTCTCCCTCAGGTGTTTATCTGGCCTCCCCTTGAATGCCTCTATACTATTCTCCTCGACCACTCCCTGTGGTAGTGAGTTCCACATTCTCACCACTCTCTGGGTAAAGAAGTTTCTCCTGAATTCTCTATTGGATTTATTCGTGACTATCTTATATCGATGGCCCCTAGTTCTGGTCTCGTCTACCCTATCGAACCCTTTCATAATCCTAAGGACCTCTATCAGGCCACCCCTCAGCCTTCTCTTTTCTAGAGAAAAGAGCCCCAGCCTGTTCAATCTTTCCTTTTTTTAAATTTGTTTGTGGGATGCGGGCGTCGCTGACAAGGCCAGCATTTATTGCCCATCCCTAATTGCCCTCGAGAAGGTGGTGGTGAGCAGCCTTCTTGAACCGCTGCAGCCCGTGTGGTGAAGGTACTCCCACAGTGCTGTTAGGGAGGGAGTTCCAGGATTTTGACCCAGCGACGATGAAGGAACGGCGATATACTTCTAAGTCAGGATGGTGTGTGACTTGGAGGGGAACTTGGAGGTGGTGGTGTTCCCATGCGCCTGCTGCCCTTGTCCTTCTAGGTGGAAGAGGTTGCGGGTTTTGGAGGTGCTGCCGAAGAAGCCTTGGCGAGTTGCTGCAGTGCATCTTGTAGATGGTACACACTGCAGCCACGGTGCGCCGGTGGTGGAGGGAGTGAATGTTTAAGGTGGTGGATGGGGTGCCAATCAAGAGGGCTGCTTTGTCCTGGATGGTATTGAGCTTCTTGAGTGTTGTTGGAGCTGCACTCATCCAGGCAAGTGGAGAGCATTCCATCACACTCCTTACTTGTGCCTTGTAGATGGTGGAAAGGCTTTGGGGAGTCAGGAGGTGAGACACTCGCCGCAGAATACCCAGCCTCTGACCTGCTCTTGTTGCCACAGCATCCTGATAGGTATAATCTCTCAGTTCTGGTATAATTCTTGTAAATCTTTTTTGCATGTTCTCCAGTGCCTCTATATCCTTTTTATAATACGGCGACCAGAACTGTGCACAGTGCTCCAAGTGTGATCTAACCAAGGTTCTATACAAGTTTAGCATAACTTCTCTGCTTTCCATTTCTATCCCTCTAGAAATGAACCCAATGCTTGGTTTGCTTTTTATGGCCTTATTGACCTGTATATCAGCAATGCGGAGAGAATCACTCACTCACTTAAATAGTTTCTAAACATTTGTTAAATACTAGTGATCGCCCCATGTTACTAAAACCCTCCCAGTCCCGAAGCCCAAATCAATGAGGTTCTACTGTAAAACTCAACACCGAAGTTGATTTTTAAAAAAGCAGTCGAAGCAATACCTGCTGATCAAGTTCTGTGAGTGCTGCTTTTTTTTGCTCCCCCTGCGGTTTGGATTTGCCCATTCCTTCAATAGTCTTCAACAAAGAGGATGGTTTCATCATGTATAGGAACCGACACAGATGAGAGATCTGGAGACAGAAAGAGATATTTATGAATTTGCATTAAGAACTGAAATCTGCTCCCACTTTTCTCTTCTATTAATATTTTAGTATGTTGAGGTATTGCAGTTTACCAGTTAATTAATAGAACTGGGGATTCCACCTCCATTATTTGAAGGAGAACGGTCTGAAATATAGCATTTTATACTGCTACAAATATGCCCCTGCTCACTGCTGTATTAGGATGTTACTCTTGAAGGAAAGACCAGCTGTGAAGACACGTTACACTTGTAGATGCCCATGTTTAGGTCAAAGTCATTGTATGGCAGATTTCCGACATTCCTTTTGGCAAAATTCCAAAAGTAGACCCCTCCTCTCAATGGCTTGGCTGTTTCGTGGGTCCATGTGCTCGGCTCATTCAGCTTCGCAAGTTTTAACTGCCCGGATTTGGGCTGCCTTTGACAGAAGCGATCCTGTGGCATACTTCTTGGCTTGAAGTCAAGTCATGGACTATGCGGAATGCTCTGCCTCTTATCTGAAGGCTTCTTTAATTAGGATCATTTTGTCACTTGATCACACTGGGAATTGCTGAGAATGTCATGTTGGGATTTTATTGCACTCTCTCCATCAGTTCCACTAGACTTCATTCATGTAAAACTTATGCTACTGTTCTGTTTTCTTTCTCAGCAGCCCACACAAAGCGGAATTTGAGGGGCACAGATTCAAACTAGCATAGAGCAAACTGAAGACCAGCAGGAAGTTCTTCATAAAGAGTGATCAATACAGGGAGCGGATTTTAGGTAAAGACGCTGGAATCATTTAAGAAACAATGGATGCCATGATGTGCGGGGAGAACTAAGTTTTTTTAACGAATAGATGAAAAAGCATGTGCGGAATGGTTTTCCTCATCTGTATCTATCATGCGATCTTATGGATCAGAGCTGTTCATTTTCCATGAGCCATTTTAAAATCACATTTGCAGTAGCACGCGTCTATAAACTATGCTACACAGAGGGTCTTGATATATCCCACATGGCTGCAGAACAGGTACACCACAAGCAAAAGCACTGCCAGCATCCATCATGAAAATATTATTCAAGCTTATAGAATCAGAATTCTAAAGCACAGGAGGCTAGCCGGCCCATTGTGTCTGTGCCGAGTGCCTGAAGGCTATCCACCTGTTCCCATCGCACTTTAAATTTTTTTTCCAATATTCTTTTTTAAAGGCCATTATGGATTCCACTGGTTCCGATAAAGTATTACGTTCTAACAACTTCTGCGTAAAGACATTTCGCCTCACCTCTCCCATTGCTCTTCTGATGGTCTTAAATTTATGCCCACTAGTTACCAACTCACTGACTAAAGGAAATAATTTTACCTATTCACCTCCTTAAAACCCTTCAAAATTGTGAACATCTGTATCAATTTCCTCATCCTTCTTTATTCCAATGAAGAGTCCCAGTTTCTCTACTCCAGCCTCTTTGAACTATAGCCCTGTATCACCTAGGTGAATATCTTCAGAACCTTCTACACTGCCAAGACATCCTTCCTGAAGTAAGGTGCTCAAAACTGGATACAGTATTCCGACTGCAGCCTACCCAATGATTTGTAAAGGTTTCACATGAGCTCTCTGCATTTGTACTCTATGCCTCTATTCATAAAACCTAGAATCCTATTACGGGCTTTTTTTTTTTTACAGCTTTATCAACTTACTTTTCCACTTTTAAATATTTATGTATCTGAACCCTCAAGTCTCGCTGCTCCTCCACTCTTTTCAAAATGTTATCCAGTGTACATGCCCTCTCATTCTCCCTCCCAAAATTATCAACTCATTTCTCCGTATTACATCTTTCTGCCCAATCCATTTCCTTCTGCTGCTTACAGTCTTCGCAGTTAAACACTCCCAATTTTAAAGACTCGTTTCAATACTCAAAATGATATTATGTGCAAAAAAACATGGTAAACTTCATAAAATTGAAAACATTATATGGGACTAGAGTGGTTAATTTCAAGATGCATATACTGCACTTCTATCCACATATATGTCATAGTTGACACAATGAAGCTGTGTCGCGTACCTTCAAATCTGGATCCTTTGGTACATACATGCATCCTTTGTCAAGAAGTTTTGAAATTATCACCAGGCTAAGGTGCCGCCTTAGTTGCCTAGAAATATATAATTAGCCCATGAATTCATAATTCTACTATTCACTACAATCGTAAGAATTCTGATCCTACACACCATTCCTTTTGCCAATTCTGTCAGTTTTAATGAGCAAATAGGTGTAAATGAGTGCATAGTTTTAAACCAAATGTAAGCAGTCATAACAGCATAATACATAACTACCTAATGCCATTGTGGGAGTACCTTCACCACACAGACTGCAGCGGTACAAGGCGGCAGCCACCAGCACCTTCGAGGGCAATTAGGACAATAAATGCAGGCCTTGCTGGCGACGCCCATATCCCAAGAATGATTTAAAAAAAGCATGGACACACAAGTGTAAGTGTGCACATATGTCAAAGGTGTTGCACAGGACCAGTGTGGTATCAGTAATCGCTGATAACTGAACGATACAGGTTTCCCGCCTCCCTCTTTTCCCTCCTTTTAACAGTCAATCAACCAAGGTGAAAGGAACAGTAATTTGGAAGGGTGATAGAGAAGGAGAAAAAAGATGAGGGGGTTAGTGACAAGAAAGGACAAGTAGGAGTTACAGCATTAGCACCAAGATTGTCATTTCTCCTTTACACCAACCTATTGTAGACACCACCTTATTGCAAAGTTCCAACCTACACTTTTATGTGACAAAACCTGCAATGAGTATAAATTATACTTCGAGCTCAAGTCCCCAATACAATTTTAAAGGACAGGCTGAAGATAGTCCGGGGGGGTGGGGGGGGGGGGGGGGGGTGTTAACTTGCATTTTAACAACTTCAATTTGGACCCAATAATTTATCCTAAAGAAATACAACGTGACCAAGGAATATATGCCTGCACATTATACTTCACACCTTCAAGATAAAACTGTTGTGATGTTTATGAAGCATCCACTTGTTACCAGAAATCAGCATCAGTAAAGTTTGTTAATGGCAGCTAGCTACAGAAAAGCAGTTATTAAAACGTGCTCATTTCTGTCGTCCCATTATTGGTCACATTGGCCTGAGGAGGAAGCACCCCAGACACCTGAAAGCACATCATCTACCCATCTCCCACTCCACACCCTCACTGCATTTTTGCTACAGTTGGTCAGAAGACTTATTGAAACCCTTAAAATATAAGGTTAGAGACTAAATGGGTATGGAACCAAGGCAGGTAGAAGGAGTTAATATACAGATCAAGCCATGATCTCATTGAATGGCGGAACAGGCTCGAAGGGCTGAATGGCCTACTATGTTTCCAACTGTCGTGGAAACCATATACCACAGAATCTTTGGGAGAATGTGATCCACTTTTATGGCAGCCAATCGGAAATAATACAATAGACACGGTTCTGGGATCTGACTGGGTCTCTGGTTGCTTTCCCCTGGGATTTGATGGGTTGAGGAGACAGCAGGCTCTGGTTCTCATCAACACCACCAATTGTTACAGTTTCAAAATAGAACCAACAAGGTCCACACGCAGCACCACGCATTTACCTTCCTCGTGGCGAGAAATCCGGTAGCAGCTGAACCAGGTACAAAAGGTTATGATGATGTTCTGATAAGTCACTTAGGATCATGCAGAGCTCGAACATCTGCTTAAAACCAAGATAGCTTGTCAAAAACCACATGCAAATTCAGCCATCAGCATCGAAACATAACTGTCATTTTGTTTTACATCAAATATCTGGCACTCTGACAAAGATAACAACCAAAAAATTAAATACATCACATTATCTTTCATAGCTTAAAAGTTCTTCCAGATAACTGGGTGAAGCAGGAGACCACAAATTGGAATTAAAAATATTTACATGCAAACCCAGGCTAAACAATGCAGAATTTACACAAAATGCTTTCCAGGCAGTGACTATGAAGCAGCGGCTTTGAGGTGTTAGTGCTGTGGTTTATCTATACACCTCCATGCTTGTAGTCACTCCCTGGTGTACATACTGCACAGTAGATACAGTAGCTTTCATAGAGATGGTTTGATGCAGTTTCAGGATTCTTGATTACAGACACTATGATGACAGACTAATGGCCAATTGTACTAATGGATTAACTGTTGTGACACAAATACCGCAAGTTTATTGCATAATAATTAATACTTGATAACCAGGACGTAGTATACAGTTAAGTGACCTACATTAAAGTAATTTACCACGTAATTTTTTTATTAATATACTCTCTTTAATATGTTAGAAAATGAGTATTTTCAAATAACCTTAGTTGTGCCGCCTCAGTACAAAGGGCATTGTTGGCTTGGACTAGAGTCTAAAACACTTGGATCAAATTTACCACTAACCGAATAGAGAACAAATAGATAATCTGCTTAATTGGGGATCTTTGCGCATCCATTTACAATGCAGTAGAGCATCGTAGAGCTTTGTGACGTATACAACCAGCGTAACGGACATAAACCATGATCAGAGCTTAGCACTCGCTTCTGTGAAGTTGCAGCACTACTACTTCAACTATTGTAGTTAACACTCCAGAACCACATTTTTTTCCAGGAGAACAGGCAGAAGTTAAGAGATGCTTACCCCACTTAAATTATATTAAAAAATATTATTCACTCATGATGCTACATAAATCTTTGCTGCCAGAAACATTTTTAGAAGTTGAGTTCTGTGTGCTCACCCCATCAAACTGCTCCTTACCCTGGATTTTCTCCTCCCCCTCGCCCCTTTCATTTGTGTATTTCTTAACCATGTAATGAAATTCTCCATTACTAAAACATTAAAAAAATGTATAGAAATGAGTGAGGTTTTCTTTTTTAACTAGCTCTGGTTGAAAAGTTTGTCGGTCTTTCTATGTAAAATCGCACATGTACAGTCGCGACCTCCTCACTCAATATAGTGTTGGGACTTGAATGACCATAGATTTCTTAAAAAAGAGCATCTTAATCTCTGTAATGCAACTTGTTCTCCAGTGGCAGCGTTTAGATTTCAACAAAAGGATGGTCTTGCGCAAGAAACACAACTTTGTTATGTACCTATAAATGCAATTAAGTAAAAATGTTAAGTACTGGAGGGAGTGGGTAACACAAGTGCGTTAACACGCCTGTGGTCTGAACTGAAATCTAAAACTAACAGGATGGAAGTCTCATCTCTGCAGGTTAAACCGAAGGAAGGTTTGCACCTTCTGCGAGCTGCAAGAAGCCTGCGTAAAATGGTGCTGGAGCAACATCAATCCAGTTCCAAGTACGCCTGGGTCGACATCACAAACCTGCCCACAATTCACACCAAGAAGTGATATGGTATCATTGTCGTATTAAACAGAACAAAAATAAAAATCACATGGGAGTGAGTAGAGGGTGTTTTTCTAAGGTTATAGCCAAGAAAATTGTCAGGCAGAATTTATTCTGCTCATGATACCATACCTGACCCGGGAGTGCCTGAATATGGTGCATCCAAGTGGAATAATAAGTTCTTTACTCAAATCATTTTTAAATTCATAAAATGAAACGCCTTATTTTCAATGCGCATCCGTTAAATCACGCCGATCTCTCACTAAAGCCATTCTTACCTTTGTGCTCCATTGCCTGACATTGTTGAGAAGATTGTCCAGCAAACACTGAAAATCTTTCAAAGGAGTTAGCTGCAGCTCGCATTCAAGGCTGATTCTGCCCAACAAGCTCATCAGCAACACTAATTCACCATCAGAATACGCTTCAGGGCAAATGGAGGTACAGAGCAGTAGAAACTAATGGAATAAAAAAAAAACAGGCATATTACTCTAGAGAACAGCAAGCTCAATGAAGCATGAAAGATTTTAAACTGCCAGAAGACATTTCCATGATTTGAATTTGTCTATTAGGCCCTCTGCAAGCAAATTATCCATGGTTAAACATTGAATACAACAGATCCCCGACTTGTGACCTGGCTCTCCTTAGATCATCATAGTTTCATCTCAAGCTAGTTTGTGACCCGTACAAATACGAATTTGAAGACATTTTCATAACAGATTTTTTGTTGCAGTCTTTGCCTGTACTTTAGTACAAGTCTAGCTTGTTTTTGTTCAAAACCTCACAAAATTACACACTGAATTCACATACCATTTCCCCCAAGGAGGAAGAAAACAAGGTAGCAATCATCCATTAAGGAACATTAAAAAGAAGCCAAGTGGGAAAATAATGGCACAGACTAATTTCACTGCAGTGCAAGAGGAAGTGGATCTAATTAGTGTCACTAACTCAGAGTAACCTTTAATACAGATAGCTTTTCTGTTAATATAATGAACATGAATTACGAGACAGTTTTACCTTAACTACATTCTTTATGCCAAATTCTGGCAGAGAGCTGAAGATGGGCTCTCTCTGGGAGACTGGCGCATTATCCTTTGGATAATTTTCCTTATTATTGTACAGCCCAGACCTAGAAACAGAAACAAAAGGATACCATTGTAAATCTATTCATTAGTGTTACGGGTACCACTGGTCTAAGAGTTTTTAAATGATGAAAATTTAACACACTGCATAAAACTTAGTTGCTTTTGAATTTCTACTACAAATGACAAAAGTAAAAGGTACATCAGGAAAGAAGGGGAGAAAAAACAACCGGTATGGAGAGTAAATGGAACAGGCAAGGGGGAGAACCAGACCTGTGAGCCATCCAAAACTGTGGAAAGTGTGAGTCAACAAATCACTCCCATTTCCACTACAGTGACACACACACACACCATCCAGACGGCGCTTCAAAATACTACCAACCAATGTTCCCTTTAATTTTTTTTTTTCAGGCCGTGTGGCCCATTCAAATTCCTGCGCATGCACGGTTTGTCCTATTGCAACGCCGGAAAGTGGCCTGCACGGGAGCTCCAAGCAGCTGCGCAGCCGTACAGCTTAAAGGGAACATCACTACCACATCGCTAATGAAAATACAAAAAAAAAATAGCAGAAACAGTCAGACTGCACAAAGAATCTTTCATAAAATAGCATATTGGGACACGGTGTATGAGTAATTTAAGACACGACATGTGGTGAGTGCAGCAAAGCTTGGGAGAAAAAAGGCCACTTTGGACCTAGGGTTCTCAAAGTTCTCCACCACTAGGATTTTCCTCGCGCCATTTCTGGGTCTGTTGATGACTAATTGACGGAGATTGATTGCTGTGATTAGTCAACAACTCCATTACCGTTGTATCATGCGACTCCCCGGATGATAGAATTTGAACTAGATGGACCGCGGTCTATTTTCATCGAGCAATTCCTATGGAGTCTCAGGCCAAAACATGGCAGAAGTGGAAAGCAAATTATCAGCTGGCAATTCTAGCTTCTTCTATTGACGCAAAATGTTTGATCACACATTTGCATTTACCCAATGCCTTGAAACAGCTATACACTACTAGTATGGTACAATGCAACAGCACTTTATTGACCAAAGGTTGCACAGGGACAATGAGTCTGTTTAAAAAGACTTTGAAAACAAAAGACAGCTCAACTATGAACAGAATATTTTATTAACTTACAGTATATCCTCTTCAGTGAAGTCTGGCTGAAGGTGCTTCAATGGAAACAAAGTGCCAAACTGTGCTCCTAGGTTGAGAAAGACAGCAACTACATCCTTGAGACTTGGAGTCCAAACCTTGAACTCACTGGCGCCACCCTTAACTAACAGAAATTAGGAAAATACCGTTAGCAATCAATTATTTCTCGTCATTTGTGGGCTACAGAAACAGAAACAGAATACAAGTTTTACTGAAAGTACTGCGGGCGTGTTTTTTTTTTAAATAATTCTACACCAAGCGGGAAACAGATCCAAACAACGTTTTAGCTCTAAAAATCAGAACCTTCAATCCTTTTGCACAGCTGCTGCTAAACTAGAAAGGAACAACTGATGGACGGTAACACAAGCTTTGGGTAATTAGGAAGAGGAGGTTACTTGGCTCAGTGAGCCTGCTCTGCCATTTTGTTAGCCATGGCAGCTCCTTCATGCTCTCCTATCCCTTAACGCCTTTAATTCCCTCCCTTTTAAACTCCATAATTGATTCACTTTAGACCTTCTGGGGCAATGCATTCTATATACAAAGCATAACGCATCCTCATAACACACAATGCATTCTCTGGATTCAATTTCAATTCTCGTGTCCTCTTTTTCTCGATTCCTCTGCTAGAGGGAAGTCTTTCTCTCTCTACCGCGTCAGTTAGCTTGATTAGGTTTTCTGTACGGACCTATCATGAAACAAAAATACCACCCCTTGCAATCACCCCAAGTACCAGAACATCAGTGTTCTTAAATATTGGATGCTTTCCACCATCACCTTTTGTTTTACAAGAAATTTAAATAGTAATGACTAATTATCAGTACATGGACTGTGGAAGGTACACAGTCCGATTGAAACCCGAATCAGAATTAATTACTAGTTCAATTCCTTGTAAAACAAAAGATTGATTGTGGTGGTGAAAGGTGCATTTTTCCCGGCAGCTGGATTTTGAAATCTTGCTAACGTTTGGTTACGCGCATTTACAGCCCTCTGGATATCTCTCCAATCCAGCCTTTCTTCTGGCATGAACCAAGTCACGGGGTGGGGGAATTAATTACTTTAGCATCACATGATAGCCTGATGCTATCTAACCAGAAGTCCATACAAGTGACCAGTGTTGGAATATGTACTAAAAGAACCATAGATGCTAACAGGACAGGAGGCGGTTATACAGCCCTTGGTGTCAGTTCCAGCTCTTTGCTAGAGCAATCCAAAACTAATCCCAATGTCCTGCTCTTTCCTCATAACTTTTTATATTCCTGTTTCTAATACTTAACCAATTTTCTTTTAAATTTATTTTTAATTAATTCACAGGATGTGAGCGTCATTATCAAGGCCAGCATGCATTGCCCATCCCTAATTGCCCTCGAGAAGGTGGTGATGAGCTGCCTTCTTGAACTGCTGCAGTCCATGTGGTGAAGGCACTCCCACAGTGGTTAGGGAGGGAGTTCCAGGATTTTGACCCAGCGATGGTGAAGGAACGGCGATATATTTCCAAATCAGGATGGTGTGCGACTTGGAGGAGGTGGTGGTGGTGTTCCCATGCGCCTGCTGCCCTTGTCCTTCGGGGTGGTAGAGGTCATAGGTTTGGGAGGTGCTGCCGAAGAAAACTAGGCGAGTTGCTGCAGAGCATCTTGTAGATGGTACACACTGCAGGCAGCCTGATGCTGTCTAATCAGAAGTCCATACAAGTGACCCCTGTGGTGGAGAGAGTCAATGTTTAAGGTGGTGGATGGGGTGCCAATCAAACGGGCTGCTTTGTCCATTGGTCTCAACGAAACCAGGAGTATAAACAGCCTGATTTAGTCTATTTGGTCCAACAATCAATTGCAGTACCTTACTGGACTAAAACCAGTACAAAAGCAAGATCTTTCTAGTGTATATAACTCAGTATCACACCCACAGGAGATTTATGCAACATTTTCCTTACCACCTACCCCCAAAGAAACTTGTGCTGTGTATTTTTTTCTAACAAGGCATGAAGCAAGAACGACATTTTTTTCCATGAACTTTCATTTTTCAAACAGTAGTTGTATACTAACCTATTCTATTGGCAGCATTAGTGCAGATGTCCCAAAGTGCTTTGAAAATGTGCATTGAAGCAATGTAATCTGAATGAATAGTCATCATCTGCAAAGCAAAGAAGTTTAAACCTGTGTTATTTACAAGGCAGACCTGTATATTGCCAAATCTCACATCAGCTCAAGGGAATTGTTGTGGCAAGTGAATTCATTGCTCAGATATCAGCATTTTCACTCTGTCTAGCGCCTTTTATTGCAAAATTGAAGTACACAGAAAATCATTTTATATGAAAACTTGCATTTATATAGCACCTTTAACATAGAACAATGTCCCAAGGTGCTTCAGAGGTATGATCAGACAAAATGGATGCCAAGTCACGGTGGCATAGTGGTTAGCACTGTTGCCTCACAGCGCCAGGGACCCGGGTTCGAATCCGGCCTCGGGTGACTGTCTGTGTGGAGTTTGCACATTCTCCCCGTGTCTGCGTGGGTTTCCTCCGGGTGCTCCGGTTTCCTCCCACAGTCCAAAGATGTGCGGGTTAGGTTGATTTGGCTATGATAAATTGACCCTTAGTGTTAGGGGGGATTAAATACGTGGGGTTACGGGGATAGGGTGGGATATTTCGATGGGCCGAAATGGCCTCTATCTGCACTGTGGGGATTCTGTGATTCATAGAAGCGGATTTTAGGAAGGATGGTCAAAAGCTTGGTCAAAGAGGTGGGTTTTAAGGAGTGTCTTAAAGGAGTAGGGGGAGCTGGAGATGTGGGTGAAGTTAAGGAATTACAGAGCTTGGGGCCTAGATAGCTGAAAGTTGGGGTAAAGGGAGGGGAGCATGCACAAAAGGCCAAGCTCTCAGGAACGGAGAATTTGGGGGGGGGATTGCAAGGCTAAAGCAGGTTATCGAGATAGGCAGGGGTGAGACCATGAAAGGACTTAACCATGAGGATGAGAATTTTAAATTGAAGGCATTGGTGGACAGGGAGCCAATGCAGATGCATTAAGCATATGTACAAATTTGCTGCTGCATTTGCCTGCATGAGTGACTGCACAGCAAAGCACTATATAAATGCAAGTTCTTTCTCTCCAAATGTAGGAATACACAAGTGACTGCACTGCAACAAGTCTAGCCATCATACCATAATGTTTCAAAACAATCAAAGGTAAGAAACCCTACAATCGCAAATCAACTTTACAGATCAGGTTGTCAAATTTCTATCTTCATCATTAAGACCCTTACCCCAACTCAATTATTCCAACGTTCTCCTTACTGGCCTCCCATCCTCCACCTTCTTTAAACTCCCAACTTGTCCAAAACTCTGCTGCATGCATCTTATCCCAAATCAAGTCCCACTCACGCATCACACGCACTTATTAACCTAAATTGGCTTCCGTTTTCCAACGCCTTAAATTTAAAATTCTCGCCCTCCTCTCTCAATCCTTTCTTGGCTTCGGCCCACTCTGCCTTTGCACCCTCACCTCTGGCCCTATACTCACTCTCCCCCACTACCACCCCCAATACTGTTGTCCTCAGACTTTGGCCTGCTCCCCTCTATTCACCTCACCACCGGTGGCAGGGACTTCAGTTGTCCAGCTTTACCTTCTAGTTCTCTGCCTAAATCTCTCTACCTTGCTCTCCTTCAAGAACCTCTGTAAAACCCATCTCTTTCACCAAGCTATTGCACCCATAATCTTCCCTTTCCTGGCCATCAGTAGCCAATACATATGCAGAAAGCTTTCCACAGCCTTATTACAACGGCAATAGTTCTTTACATTAGTGGATGTTGTTCTAAAAACTGGATCACTAGCACTGCAATAGTTCTACAATCTACAGTATGCTCGATTTATTTGTAAACACAGTTCTGTTCAACGCACTATCAAAACTTTTGAATAGAACTGGCTCCTTTGCAGACAGCAGGACAAGTGTAACACTTATTTTGGTGACTTCACTCAATAAGTATATTAGGCTGGATTACAGGCTGCAGTACCAAATGGACTGACATGGGTTCACCATAATATTAGCTTAAACTGTCATCAGGCTGGTAGTGGGGAGGGAGGAGAGGAGAGAGACACCAGCAGAAGCCGATACTTTTGCAGGAAGTTTCAAGTTAAATTTAGGCAAGAACAGTTCATTTCTTCAAATGCTTGAGCTGGACTATGGACTATTTATAATGCATCACATTAAATGCTAGCTTGTTAGCTTATATCCATCACAACCAAAAATAGGGGGGGGGGGGGGGTGTTTAAGATGGTCAGTCTAAAACTGCTCAAATTTGATCACCACTGCTGTTTGCAATGAAGCAAAGTAGAAAATATTCAGCTGGTGTAAATAGTCACACTGCACTGCATCTGGTGTCAAAACAGCCACAAGCTGCAAGGTGGCCAGTTTCCCTGCCCTTCGCAGCAATGGTTTAAAAACAAAAAGGGGGGGAAAAAAAGTGTGAAAACTGTACAAGCTTGTAGCATGCTAACACAGCAAAGCACAGTGCCAGCAGGGTTTGGTGCTGTTGTAACACATTTTAAGGCAGAAATCATAGTCGAACACTTCTATCAATGTTAACCTCGGTGTAACTTCTGTGCAACAATGTGCTCCTCACCTTAAATAAGAACTTCAAAACTGGCTGCGGACATGGCGATGAGTAATACGCTTGGCTTACAATCCCATTAGTGAATAAAAATACCTGCTGGCTGGTTCCAGAACTGAAAAGCAAAACAAAAAAAAAAGCCATTAGTATCTCATTTCTCGCTGAATAATGGAGTATTTGCTAAAAAGCCTTTAGACAGCCAATTGGGAAGCCTTAGAACCAATGTTCGCCCTAAACTGCGCGACAATCTCAAAGGACCCACGCAGGCCGCTCACCGGCTTTTACATTGTAAATACCGCGCATGCGCAGGAATTTAAAGAGACCGTGCATTAAAAGAAACCGGCCGTGCAGAACAAAGCGCAGCCTACAGGGAACTTTGAACATTGGAACAGGAGGCGGTCATTTAGCCCCTTGAGCCTGTTCCTCCATTCAATGATTTCATGGCTGATCTGCGACCTAACTCCATATACCATATACCCCATAGCCCTTAATACCTTTGGGTAACAAAAATCTATCAATCTCAGATTTAAATTAAGTGATCTAGCATTAATTGCCGTTTGCGGAAGGGAGTTCCAACATGCATTCTGAATAAGCGATTTAACAACATTTTAGACAAATCTTTAGCATAAGGTGTCAGGAAAGTGAATCTTTAAAAAAAAACGTAAGAGTTAACATGTTGATACAAGTTCTAACAGTCAGGTGCCAATAAGTCTACTCTTTCCAGACTCCCTTTTTATCCTGGCTCTTCGTTTGGGGGGGGGGGGGAGCTGATGTGTACCCCTCAATGAGGCCAATCTCCAACAGGACAATAAACGTCACTTTAACTGTAACGCAAAGAAACAAAGAATGCTGGATGGCAAAAAGCAAACTATGTTCAAAGTTGACTGAAATCCCAAGTGTCACACAACCCCAGAAGCATTCAAAATTCCACAAGCCATTGACGAATATTGTAATCAGCTTATCTCAATCAGTATTGAGTAAATTGAAGTAACCTCAGGCCTGCGCTCACTGTTTAATTTACTGATTTCAGAGTTTAATGGTTCACAGAATGCCAAATCACTTCACGCACAAGTCCAAACAAGGCACATGAATGGGGCATGTGCTAAACCGTAAACAGAAGGAAGCCTGGTATCTGATGAAGGAAGGACACTTAAAGGTCAGTAAAAATCTGGATTGGCAGGAACGGTAATATTAAAACTAGTGCAGCTTCCAGCAGAGCCAGGTGACTGAAAAGAGTTGAAATAAAATTGATTTAGTACATTTCATTGAAAATTAAAAAGCACTTTTACTGTAGTTATGAAAGGCTAAATAACATGTGTGCTCCATGTAGCCAAGTGTGTAAGCTGCATAAAAATGTTGACAAAGGAATTTACAGCTACAACCACTCGTGGGTACAAAGTACTTTGAGGTGTTTATCTAGTCTTAAAACTGTACTCAGATATTCATCTCGTAGGGCCGTGCTCTTAGTGATTAGGGAAATGAGGTTTTATACAGATTCCTCACCTGATGAGCGTTCTTTCCAGAAAATTTTGAGGTGTCAATTCACACTGAGTCAACCTGAGGTTCTGCTGATTAAAATGTTTTCCAGCCTGTAACACGTTGAAAATCTTCTCTCCAGGATGTAAGTCTGGTATTCCATCGGATTTTACAGAGAACCTGAGCAAGAATGCCCTGCACAAAAAGTGAAAAAGGAAGCCCAACAATTTAGCCCTTCAAGATATAATTCCATGAACACTTTTGAAGGAAAACCCATTTAAAACACAAATTTTTTCTGTTTCTCTGAAACAAAGAAATGGTGAACGATCGCTCGAAAATGTAGGTACATTTCTCTCCCTCCATTTTGAAGGAGGGAGAAATTTCACTTCACACTAGAGGCCTAGAAGCCCAGAAAGATTTCATGTAGTTTAGCTATCATGCTGAATCTGAGCTCTGCTTTGGAAACCGGTGTCTTCCATTTCATGAAGCTGCCCATTCATACTGCTGGGCAGTTCCATGAAACTGAACACCAAAGAGTAAATGTATGCGCTCTTATTTGACCGACCACTATTTCCCTCACTGGTTCTGGCACATTAAAAATGCATACAGATACGCACTTATTTTCTTAAATTCAATACTTTTTTTTTGGCTTTAAGTACAAATACAGATCAACAGTGAAACTGCAAGGTGAGGACTGTTTGAACGGCTGATATTCAAGACCGTGCATACTCCTCAATCATGACCCATGTGCTCATTCAGCAGTGGACAGGACAAGGCTTAGTGATTAGGGAAATGAGGTACAGGTTTCTAGAGGAATATGGACTTCAAGTTTCCCAACAGGCTAGAGTTAGTTACGTGGAGCCACCCACCAATCTCCTGTACAAGAGAAACATTTTAAATGATTTCGAACATGCTGTACTGTCCACGCGCCACTTCTTCGGACTAAAATAACCATTGGCCCAAAAATTAGTCCCGCGACGCGAGAGTACGCACTGTGTACTCTCGCGTATTCTGTCACCAATTGCCGGTTTTCTGCATGCACTGCGCATGCGCTGAAAACCGGCACTTGGTTTTTGGGAAAGGGGGCGGTTCCTCGGTGCACCGCGTGCGCGCTACAGGCTGCGCGCACGCTGTGCACTTAGTGCTTTGGACGCGCAGGTAAGGACGGAAGATTTTAGAAATGAAAAAAGGAATAAGACCCACTTTTAACAAGGTAAGTAGTGAATTAAGTATTATTTTGAATTTTTTTAACAGGTATATCTTTTTTAGAGACTTTAAAGACAGGTAAGTTTATTTTTATAACTTTTTAAAAGATTAAATTTTTTCAAAAATTTAATTTTTTATTTAAAATGGTTAATTTATTTAACTATACTTATTTTATTAATGTGATGGTTTTTTTTAAAAATTTAATTGAGGTTTAGCTGTTATTTTGGGGGTAAGATTCATAGCTTTCACAGCACGTATGTGAAACTTATGAATGGAAGATGGTGTGCTGCCATTGGCTCTAACTGAGTCACGTGATCCCACAGCTCGCACGAATTCACTACGCCGGTGGGATACGCAAGCACTGCCCAGCTATGTCTAGAACATCAAGTTCGTGCGAGCTGGATCTGAAAAAGCCAACACGGAGTGAGAGATCGCGGGGAAGCCTTACCCCCCGCGTCAACACTCAGTCTTTAATTTCTGGGCCATTATCAAGAAAACCTTTGATCAAAAATCAAAGAGGTGACACAAATACCATTCATTTTACCAGTAAAATGCAGTCATGTTAAAAGTTAACAGTGAGCTTAGCTTATTTCAGTGTCGAAACAGTCCATTACGCTTTGTGGTACAAGCTCCATCATTTGGCGGTGTTGCTATCAGATACGCCTGTATTAGGCTGCTGGACAGACCAGGTCTGTCGCAGGTTTAATTTCTGCTCTTTGCTGAGGCAGGCGGTCAGCTGGGGCAGTGGTTAACCAAAAAAGTAAATAAATAAACACACAAACAAACAAAAATAATTGGGAATGCAAACCCAGGCCGATCGCTGTCCAGTGACTCCTTCTGGAAAGTGCGGGTGTGTGGACGTCAGACAAAGATAGAATCTTTGTATAGCTGGCAGTCTAGAAAGGAAGTTCAGCTAATGTGGTTACAATTCAAATCCCATTAAGAATGGGGATAATCAGTGTTCCCTCGCATTTTTTTGGGGTGCGCGGCCCCTTTAACAGGCTGCACAGCCCATTCAAATTTCTGCGCATGCGCGGCTTTTCCACTGTAAAGCCGGTGAGCGGCCTGCGCGGGACCTCCAGACCGCCGCGCTGCCTCACAGGAACATTGGTGATCATGGGTGGGAATTCCTGGCGCACTTCAAGAAATATAGTCTTCGTCTGCAGTACTCAACATTTTACAATAACTTGGGACGATACGCCCAAAAATTGCTCGCCCCATACATTTATTAATACATCAATTGTTGCGGGTCACTAACCTGTGCTCCTCCGCAATCTGACCCATGTCTTCATCCAGGCTCTGTTCGTCATCTTCCTCCGACAGACAACTGATGTCATGCACCTCATTAAGCTCATCTTGCAATTTTTTCTTCAGGTCCTTTAGTGTTTCCCCCAGACTAATGAAGTGCAAAGTGATCATTATTCTACTGAAAGGCAGATTCTTACAAAAGCAGTCCAAGTTAACTTTGTGTGATGCAATGTTGAAGTCTTGGCAAAATCAAATGTTAGTTTTCGTCTACAGAAAGATTAACTCCGCCCTTTGAGCAATGAAAGTTTCCTTGCATCTTCAACATAATGCTCGCAACAATTCCCCCAGCAAAACAATGCGAGTGTAGCATTAACACTGAACTACAGGGGAGATGAGGTCAAAAAGATGGGTTTTGAGAAGGTTTTTAAACTTCAGCTGTGAAATGGTAAATAAAACAAAGCTTTAAGAATGCAAGCGTAGCCAGGGTAAAAGGACAAAAAAAGAGAACTCACCTCTCAGACTGCTGCTTTTCTTTAAGTAGGCGATCAAAGCTGTTTGAATAATTTGTCTGTCTGCTATTTTTGAACTGGAATTCAAAAGACATCATAAAAGGACTTTTTAGAAGAAAGGACAGTAAGCTCCAGTTTAAAGTTTACTTTCACACTGGTAAAACAAAGCAAGCTGCGTGTGTCCAGGAGCAGAGAGGAGCGGTTTCTTTTACTCTTGAATCAATCTCACACCCCACTGCCTGTGCCATCAGTGTTACACAATACTGACGGCAGAGTCAGAATGATGACACCGCCATGGAATTTCTTGCTGTTCAATTTCAATGTGCTCAAGCAGACATTAAAAGCCATGAAGAGATGCTAACAACTAAATATTGCAGTTCCTGTAATTACTTTTTCTTGCCAACTCTCTTCCTTGCTTAGATATGGATCCTCAGAGGTCTACCACCCTCCAAGTATCTTGCTCAAGTGACCATTATTCATGTGCAACACTTGACAGTCAGTGGGCTCCTCCATCTCAAGAGGAATCACCATCAAGCCCAATTTTGTCACCAGACATCCATAGTAACCAGTCTAGCTCACTAATGGAACCTCAAGCAATAGACCGAGAATCATAGACTCTTACAGCACAGAAGGAGGCCATTCGGCCCATCGTGCTGGCTCTTTAAAAGCTATCCAATTAGTCCCACTCCCCCGCTCTTTCCCCATAGCCAGCAAATTTTTCAAGTATTTATCCAATTCCCTTTTGAAAGTTACTATTGAATCTGCTTCCACCACCCTTTCAGATAGTGCATCCCAGATCATATAACCAGTTACTGGGAGCCGTGACTCTTCCAACTCGTGTCCAAATCTCACAAGCCCAGCATCTTGGTGGTCGTGGTTGGACACGCTGTGTGAATCTTACCGGTTCCTGTGGTTAGCTGCAAGGTTTTAGCTGGTTCAACTTCAGCAGTGCCTTTGCACACACTTGGGCATTAACCAGCACCTAAGCCCTCTAAACTTCAGCAATGGGATATGTCCCAATGGAGAAAAGAGGGGAATCAATTTCTACCCCTGCGTATTTCTCGGTAGCTTGGTATGGAAAATCAAAACACGATAATGGGTTTTTACATTTGAAACACCATACTGATTAAAATAAAGTCAGTCAGCACCCACACTCGTCATTCTAGCAGGGGTTGAGCAGTAGTCAGCAGCAGCAGGAGCCCTGTCTGTCTCTGCCTCCAGCTGAGACTTGTCTCACTCCTGCCGCTGCGGCTGGGATCAGGTAACTAAGTAGAGGATCAAGCCTAGCTCAGTTTCTCACTTGGATAAACTCGCTGATATTGGGGGCGGCTGCTTAAATATTATGGGAAAATGCTAGAATCTATTATTAAGGACGTGGTAACAGGGCACGTAGAAAATAATAATAGGATTGGGCAGAGTCAACATGGATATATGAAAGGGAAATCATGTTTGACGAATCTGTTCAGAGTTTTTGGAGGTTGTAACTAGCAGAATAGATATGGGGGAACCAGTGGATGTGGTATATTTGGATTTTCAGAAGGCATTCGAGAAGGTGCCACACAAGAGGTTATGAAATAAAATTAGGGCTCATGGGATTGGGGGCAATATACTAGCATGGATTGAAGATTGGTTAACGGACAGAAAACAGAGAGTAGGAATAAACGGGTCATTTTCGGGTTGGCAGGCTGCAACTAGTGGGGTACCGCAAGGATCAGTGCTTGGGCCTCAGCTATTCACAATCTACATCAATGATTTGGATGAGGGGACCAAATGTAATATAGCCAGGTTTGCTGATGATACAAAGCTAGCTGGGAATTTAAGCTACTCCTGCTCCTATTTCTTATGTTCTTATGATGTTTTTGGATAGAGAATACGAGCACTACGCATTTTTGCCCACGCTCAACTGAAGCCCAATTACCCCAGAGTTCAGTAAAGCTCCAGATGCAACCGGTGCTCATCACTGCTGGACATTTAAGTGCCTCAAAGATGCCCTCACATCAGTAAATCTTCATTTATGTGGAAAAAGAATTCTTTTTAAACTGGCACAGTTGGGCCCAACAGATTCTGAGCGACATATTTCCTCGTTCCCCTCCATTCTACCCCTCTGCCCTCCTGCCAGTACGGCAGCTTTAAGATTGGCCTGGCTTTGTTTTTCCAATTGTTAGTCTAACCCATCTTTAAAATCTCACTGAGAGCCAATACAAAGTTAGAAAAAGTAGAGGACAGGAACATTAGGAAAGTTAGACAGTATCCAAGTCGAGCGATCCTCTTGGATGAAGGATTACACAAACCCAAGGATGAACTATTTACAAACTTACAGTCATCCAAGTTGTCGGTGTGTTGGGGGCAGACAACTGGAAGGAGATGCTAGATTTTTCCGGTGTGCCAGATACCGGTTTGTCGCGTAAAGTTAGGAGATCATCCAAAGCCATCAAGGTCTCGTCTTCTTCATCACTATCTAGATTACAGCAGACGTCATCGTCACTGTCCACACCACTGTAACTGTCTCTCAGCTTCCTCTCGGGGCCTTTGCAGCTGTCTGATAACCAGACAGTGCTGGACCGTTCCAACTGCCTCTTCTCTTGAGAGGGTAATGAAGACCGACTGTCCTCATCCGAAGGCAAAACAGTTAAAGAACTGGATTCAAGTCTTGGTGTTCTTTTGCAGTCGAAAGGTACCAGAGAATGTCTACCCAAGAGACCTGATCGATTTTCTTTTGAAGAAATGGCACTGTCCAGGGCAGTCTTAGCCTTCTCCTCTGTAGGCAGCCTCGTGTATGAATTTGGAGGAGTGCACCTGGATATTTCCTCATCTAGCTCAAACGGCAAGCAACTGTTAGAATCTGGAAACTCATCGGCCTCCAGAGCTGCATCCTCATTTTCCAATACACCATTATTGTGATCTTTAAGTACCCCATTGCAATTGGTTTCAGTCACACCACTGCTATATTTATCAGTGATCCTGCTTTCACAACTTTTCTTATGAAAAGTTGCATCTAATCGATGCGACAGGGCGTCTCGCTTCTTTTTCCTAATGTCCTCGCCTATTGAATCACGTTTCCTTTTCTCCTTCGAACAGGAGACAGACAAGACCGGTGGAAAGCTGCTTTTTATGGCACTTATTGATTTTTTCCGAGCGCAACACGGAGGGTAGGAATGATGCCGCTGGACTGCCTCTTTGCTGCACATGTTGTTCGCTACGGAAAGCGAACCTGAAGGCAGCGTTTTTGTTACACGCTTCAGAACGGATACCTTCTGTTTAGAAAGACTAGCACTCCCTAGAAGACAAAGAGAAGCAAAAATAAGACACTTGAGCAAGCATGCAAGTAGAAACAAAGTTCAAAAATAGAGTAAACAAGACTCCCAAAACACAAGATTTAGAAGATACTGTTTGAAATCAACCAAAGTTTATATGGAGTGGAAACCATCCCTCTCCAACACCTCAATGATGTCCCTTTATAGCTACACTGCTACCCCTTCAAGATTTCACTGAGTTTGCATAAACTTCACCTCCATTAGCAGGGACCTGCAAAGACTCCAGGGGAAGGACAGATAATAGGATGTGTTGGTGTCGGGGGGAATGCAATAGAAAATTAAACAGACATCAAGAGATAATGTGAAGCCAAACAATCGATGCTGGGAGCAAAAATTAAAAGTACAACAGGACTGAAGAACAGAGGAGGGAAAACAAGTCAATAAATCAGAGCATTCAAGCTAAAAAAGAGTGAACGGGAAACGTTTTGAATAATAGTGCCTTTAACGTCCCAGGGCACTTCACAGGAGCGATTATCAAACAAAATTTGACACGAGCCATAAAAGGAGATATTAGAAGAGGTGACCAAAAGATTGGTCAAAGTGGTAAGTTTTAAGGAGCGTCTTAAAGGAAGAGAGGTAGATGGGCAGAGAGATTTATGGAGTTCATTCCAGAGCTTAGGGCCTTGGCAGCTGAAGGCACGGCCACCAATGGTGGAGCAGTGAAAATCGGGGATGCGCAAGAGGCCAGAATTGGAGGCGCGCAGCAGGTTACAGAGATAGGGAAGGGGGCGAGGCCATGGAGGGATCAGTTAACAAGGATGAGAACTTTAAAAAAAAAATTCCGAGGCGTTGCAGGACCAGGAGCCAATGTAGGTCAGTGAGCACAGGGGTATTGGGTGAATGGGACAAACCGAGAAAGGAGAAAAAGGAAACTGGTCTGGGGCTAGCAGCACTTCACTCATCAGCCAGCGATACCCACCACGAAGCTTTACCAAAAGACAAAGTACGGCACTTCAAGCATTCAAAAATCCGCCAGATCAGTTTCCAAAGAGTCCAATTTATTAAAATCAGCTTAATCATGAAAGCAGACATCAAAAGCACTCATTCTGCTCCCATTGTTACAAATGGATTATCAAAAAAAATCATACAATCTAGGCCTGTGATGAGCCACTCCAGAACTTGGTAGCAATACAGCAATTCTTTTAATTGACCAATAACTACAGATAAAAACAGTCCCCACAGTTTTAAAATAAAACTAAAAGCAGAGGGTTTCGGCAATCATTCCTAATATGTGTTTGAAGTTGGTTACAACCCAACTGTCGTCTGAATAAAAGTTTCCGAGACCAGACGTCACGTTCCACAGACACGAAGGGGAGCTCATCGACATATCCAACAGAAAACAACTTGCGCCTTTAACGTAGTAGAACGTCCCAAGGAATTGACTGGATTGATGGCAAACTGCTGACAGCCCATTTTTTTCTAACCTCATTTCCCCTTTTCTCCAGTTTACAATTCAGGACTCCATTTTCCCACCCTCACCCAAACACATTGGCAAGTATCAAAGGAAATTCAAACATCTGTCTGCTAAAGTTTAGCAGTCTGTTTCAGAACATGTTACACAGGCAGGCAGATGCTTATCCTGTATTGCTTTGAGCTAGCTTCCCTTTTGAAAGTACGGACCCCTGTGAACCTGTCTCAGCTGGAGAACAGGATGTCTCTATGTCGGCCAGTACAGGACGATAAACAGCATTTGGAGGACGATAAACAGCATTTGGAGCCCGGGGGGGGGGGGGGGGGGGAGGGAGAGAGAGAAGAGCTAAAAGATGAAGCATTGTACACAGTGGACAGTTTCTCCAAGCCCACAGGGGCAACATGTTATTGTAAGGCAAACTGAACGGCAATTTCTTTTTCTATATTCCCTTGACATAGCTTATTACGCCGAAAGATTACACTTCCACCTTCTTCATACGTAAAAAACCTGAATAGAGTACAAAGGCAAAAAAAAGCCATTACAGCTCAATTCTTACCACTTCAATTTGCACTTGCACGGACTTCCAATTTCTGGTAACACGGAGACCCATAGACGAGTGAAAAATCAAGATCTACTAATGTAGTAATATAATGGAGAGAGGTCGCCACCTATCCTTGGAACATTCAGTTCTGTTTTTAAGCCAGAACTGTGTCATGGCTTTTTAAAAAAAAATTAAATGACGAAATGAAGCATTAACCACTATTGATAGGAATCAAATGGCTTCAAGCATCTAAGCTGGGATACTTTAACTAACTCTCTCTGGTTACTGTTTATTCTCCTTTTACAGTCCCCAGCTAATTAAGTCTTTCCGCATAATAGTTTCACTTTTGCTTTCCCCATGCAATTTCTTTCACAAAGCTTTCATATCTTGTTAACCTTTCCGGTTTCACAGCCTATCCCTTTCAACATATGACTTGCAGTGAGCGCGACACCAGCCAAAGCCCTCTCCTCACATCTAAGACGCACTGTTTAATCGCCTGTACACATCAGATACAATCTACACACTTGTACGACAAATGGTTAAATCATCCCCAACCCTGCTCAGATTTAGTTTGTCCAATGTTGGCCAACATCTCAAAGTTCGAGGTTATTACATTTGGATTGATCAATCCAAATGTAATAACCTCGAACTTTGAGATCTCAATGAGAGATGTTACTATTTTCAGTTTACTAATCACTACTCTTTGCTGAGTGAAGTACTTAACCCTGTGTGTAATGCACAAGATACCAGTGCCGGCATGGAAGTCACAATCCCAACATTCTGTAAATCTACGCAGAATGCATCATATCCATCCTTCTTGACAAATGGAACAGCGAAGAAAGATGAGTTAAGAATCCTGCTCAAGTATTTCTTCCACTGGAATCTGGAAAGATACTATTTTGAAGGGTGCAGGTGATGGGCAGGGAAGGAAGGATAAAGATACGACTTGTAACATGTACCCATTTACCTTTTGTATTATGGTGAACATAAGAATTAGGAGCCGGAGTAGGCCACATGGCCCCTCGAGCCCGCTCCGCCATTCAGTAAGATCATGGCCGATCTTCAAGCTCAACTCCACTTTCCCGCCCGATCTCAATGTCCCTCGATTCCCCTAGAGTCCAAAAATCTATGTCTCAACCTTCAATATACTCTTTACAGAAAAATTCAGGAAAACTGAGAATCTTTATACTATATTAGATACGGCCGTTCCGCTGCAGAACCCCTCATCCATGCCTTTGTTACCTCTAGACTTGACTATTCCACCGCACTCCTGGCTGGCCTCCCACATTCTACCCTACGTAAACTTGAGGTCATCCAAAACTCGGCTGCATGTGTCCTAACTCGCACCAAGTCCCGTTCGCCCCTCAACCCTGTGCTTGCTGACCTACATTGGCTCCCGGTTAAGCAACGCCTCGATTTTAAAATTCCCATCCGTGTTTTCAAATCCCTCCATGGCCTCGCCCCTCCCCATCTCTGTAATCTCCTCCAGCCCCACAACCCTCCGAGATATCTGTGCTCCTCTAATTCTGCCCGCTTGAGCATCCCTGATTATAAATCGCTAAAGCACTGATGGCTGTGCCTTCTGTTGCCTAGGCCCTAAGCTCTGGATTTCCTTCCCTAAACCTATCTGTCTCACTACCCCTCTTTCCTCCTAAGACGCTCTTTAAAACCTACCACTCTGACCAAGCTTTTGGTCATCTGCTGTAATTTCTCCTTATGTGGCTCAGTGTCAATTATTTTTTGTCTTATAATACTCCTGTGAAGTGCGTTTTACTACGTTAAAGGCGCTATATAAATACAAGTTGTTGTTGTTCCTTCATTATCTCTGCCCAAAGTTCTACAGCTGTTGCTATATCACAGCTTAAATCTCTATTTAGGTGCACAATCACAAGCTGTGATTCTGTAGAAGTCTTCAAGAATTACACTTCTTACAGTCTGCAATCATTGCAATAAGCCTGACTATCTAACTCTAATGGAACAACTCGCTACCAATTAAGGACATGTGCGACATTGTTCACTAACTTTTCCCATCCTGTGCAAATAGGCGTGTATAGGTCAGAAAATATTTCTAAAACATTATAAATCGTCTGCACAGAAAGCCTAAAATCAGATGTCAATTATTTTCCTTAATTTCTATTCCAAATAACTTTCTCCAAAAATATAGTGGGATATATTCCTTGAAAGCCTACATAGGTACGTTTAGAGCTAGCACTTCAGCTTTTCTACTTGGCAAGGCTCCACTTCTGCACACCGCTTATTGCAACATCTTTTCCTTGAATACACAACTCCAGTGGCCAGTCTCAACAACAACAATTTATATCATAACGCTCTTGTGAATGTTAAAGGCAGAAGACAAATTAATTTGACACCAAGCCACATAAGGAGAAATTAGTTAGGCTGCGGATATGTGGTTGGAAGCTCATTTCAGGGTCAAATATGACACCAAGGTTGTGAACCGTGTGGTTCAGCCTCAGACAAATGGTAGGGAGAGGGATGGAGTCAGTGGCTAGGGAACGGAGTTTGTGGCGGGGACCGAAAACAATGGCTTCGGTCTTCCCAATATTTAATTGGAGAAAATTTCTGCTCATCCAGAACTGGATGTCGGACAAGCAGTCTGACAATTTAGAGACCGTGGAGGGTTCGAGAGAAGTGGTAGTGAGGTAGAGCTGGGTGTCGTCAGCGTACATGTGGAAAGTGACCAAACAAGGACTCACTTTGAAGCAGTTCCATGCTAAGCTTCAGGTGTACTTTACATACGCCACTTTTTAACTTGAACAAGCAAGCCGTGCAAGAGAGTCATTTATGTTCTTCCCAAGTACACGCAAATGTTTTTCTTTAGTTATGGTTCACTAAGACACAAAAGGCACTGAAGCCTAAATTCACTTGATTTTTTTCATCGAACTCAGGTAGCGTACATTAGTGGCAGGTGGATGGATATTTTCTTTAGAGAAATACGAGACCAATTACGAGTGAAATCAGGAAGCACCTTTTCCACACAAAGGGTTGTGGAAATCTGGAACAAAAACAGAAAATGCTGGAAATACTCAGCAGGCCAGGCAGTATCCGTGGCGAGAGAAACAGGGTTAACATTTCAGGTCTGTGACCCTTCGTCAGAACTGGAAAAAGTTAGAGATGTAACCGATTTTAACCACGTGCAGGGAAAGGTGGGGGAGGGGAGGAAAGAACAAAAGGGAAGGTCTGTGATAGGCTGGAAGTCAGGAGTGGTTAAATGGGGGGGGGGGGGGGGGGGGGGGGGGGGGAGATGGCAGAATCATCAACCGCTGCCACCTGATAAAATAGGGGCAGAGGTAATGGTCTGAAATTGTTGAACTCGATTTTCGAAGTGGAAATCTGGAACTCGCTTCCCCCAAAAGGCTGTGGATGCTGGATCAATTGAAATTTTCAAGAACGAGATCAATGGATTTCTGTTAGGCAAGGATATCAAGGAATATGGTACAAAGGTGGGTAAATGAAGCTGAGGTGCAGATCAGCCATGATCTAACTGAGTGGCAGAATATGTTTGAGGGGCTGAATGGCCTACTCCTATGTTTCTTTGTCAAGTATTGAAGTAAAGTTTATAGTTAAGGAATGAAATGTAAACCAGAAAAGGTATCATTTCCAAAGATTTCCTTACACATTCTCTGCAATCTCATTCTTATGCACCAATATAGCTCCATTTCACCAAAGCCTCTCTGGAGCTGCTGTTCATTGTTTGAGGTTGTAGAACAATCCACAGTTATTTTAATAATTTTCAAGTCCCAGATCCATTTGCTCAAATCATATTCATCTTTATCGTACGAGATAAATCCTCTGTTGCAAATTCGGGTCTGCCATAGACACTCAGATGCTACAGAACCCGAGAAGGTTAGTGGAAACCACGTTTTATGTGCCAGAGTTGACTCTCACTACTCTATCTACTTATACAATAACATTGGAATCATACAAATTTACGTCACAGAAGGAGGCCATTCGGCTCTTCGGCTCATCGCATCTGTGCCAGCTGAAAAAGAGCTATCCAGCCGAATTCCACTTTCCAGCTCTTTGCCCATAACTTTCGGCACTTCAAGTGCATATCCAAGTATTTTTTAAATGCGATGAGGGTTTCTGTCTCTACCACTCTTTCAGGCAGTGAGTTCCAGACCCCCCACCACCCTCTGGGTGAAAGCAGTTCTCCTCAACTCCCCTCTAATCCTTCTACCAATTACTTGAAATCTAAGCCCCCTGGTTATTGACCTCTCTGCTCGGCCCCTCATAATTTTATACACCTCAACTGAGTCTCCCCTCAGCCTCCTCTGTCCCAACGAAAACAATCCCAGCCTATCCAATCTTTCCACATAGCTAAAATTCTCCGGTCCTAAAGCAAAGCATTAACCCAGAGGATGTATCAATGTGTTCACCTCGACATACATAAACTGGGAGATTTTCACATGTACTTCTCCAATCTTTCAATTGGCAAACTGTTTATACTTTAGCAAGACAAAGCAAACAAAACATTAAGCAGTTTTATTTCTCAGATAAGTGAACATACGGAGCAACAGTTATAATCGGCCTAACTTAATCAACACAACTTGTATTGCATAATAATACAAAATAATGCATATGTTAACCTTCCCCAAATCAATGCGTTATCTTGTCTAACTTAAACAAAACAATCTATCCTCCTGCATCCTAACCGAGTCTGGGCGAAAGCAGCTTCCTGCTTAAAAAAGTTAGTGAGTGCCTCTGTCCCCATTTTATTTGCGCGTTCACAGCCTTTTGAGCCCTGCTGATAGACTGGGACCAGAGACTTCCCAACATAATGGGTGTGAGGCGTTTAGTGATTACTAAGACAGGCTCACAAATTGCTTATTGTTTTTGCTCTTTGGGAAAACTTGTCTAGTCCATTAGTATTTTAGACACCATATGCATGTTTTTTTTTATATAAAAAGACTTCAGAATACTTTCTTCTTTAAAAACTCTGACCATTTTTCTGCAGAAAGGATTTGGAAAAGAGTTAAAAAATCCTAAAATTTGACGTTCTTAAGCTTCAGAAATTCTCCATCCAACAAGAGTCTCTTCAACGCAACAGTAGAGCTTGTATTCAGTCAAGTTCTTCTCTCCTTGAACCAGAAACTTCAGACTGCACTGCATAAATCTTTCTGTAAAGAACCCCTTGCCTCAGAGGCTCTTGCAAGTCTCAATTTTGCATTATTAGTGCCTAAAGGTTCAGTATTATCTGGATACTCATCACTTAAAAACAAAAAGCAGCATGCCTTAATTGGAATTATAGCATTTTAAAACCGAGCTCTACCACTACCCAATTATTTTCAATACAAGCAGCAACAACTTGTGTTTACATATCACCTTTAATGCAGGAAAACAACCCAAGGTGCTTCACAGGAGCATTAAACAAAATTTGACACCGACCCACATAAGGAGATATTAGGATAGGTGACCAAAGGCTTGGTTGAAGAGTTAGGTTTTAAGGAGCATCTTATAAGGAGGAAAGAGGCGGAGAGGCTTAGGGAGGGAATTCCAGCGCTTAGGGCCTAGGCAGCTGAAGGCATGACCGCCAATGGTGGAGTGATTAAAATCAGGGATGCACAAGAGGCCAGAATTGGTGAAGCGCAGAGATCTCGGAGGATTATAGGTCTGAAGGAGGTTGCAGAGATAGGATGGCATGAGGCCATGGAGGGATTTGAAAACTAAAGATGAGAATTTTAAAATCGAAGCACTGCCGGACCGAGAGCCAATGTAGGTCAGCGAGCACAGAGATGATGGGTGAATGCGACTTGGTGCGAGTTACGATACAGGCCGCAGAATTTTGGATGAGCACAAGTTTATGGAGGGTGAAAGATGGGAGGTTAGCCAGGAGAGCATTGGGATAGTCATGTCTAGAGGTAACAAAGGCATGGATGAGTGTTTCAGCAGCAGGTGAGCTGAGGCAGGGGCGGAAACGCCCAAACCTAGGATTAGCATCTTGCTTCTGGGTACTCTGAGCAAAATACAGCTGTGTTCCTGCCCACAGACATATACCAAACAGCACTAATATTCTACTGAAATTAAGTGATGAGAAGGAGCGCATTCACTTGCTCCTGCAAGATTTGTGAATTATGGATCTTTGTCAGGAAACAAACCAGTGTACGTCAAGAAATTCAGACTTATTAAAAAAACAAAGAAGGGCAAAGGCCCAAAGTGCAGAACACCATCAAGTTTGAACAGAGTAAGAGAAATGAGGAAATCAGGAAGTGGCGACCAAATGACGCTATCCCCGAGTATCAAAAGCCATAGGAGTAAGGAGCTTCGCGCTTTCAGGTCCTGGCAAACAATGAGTAGGATTGGGCGAGAGAGTCAGGCTTTATTGAGTTGTCAAGTGGAAACTAAATGGTTGCCAACAAGTAAACAGAACTGCTTAGCGGTAGTTTTATCAATGGAGATGTGTGAACTCTATTTAAGGTTAGAGGAGATATGGGACTAAGAATGTTGATAAAGGAGGACTACCAGCGAAATCAAATGGTAAGGGTAGTAGCTGCTGGTTAGAACGGAGATGAGAAACTGTCTTCAATTTTAAAGATCTGATTAGGGCCAGCCATGAAACCTTTTTAACTTCCCCAAAACTACAAGTGCCACATTGAAATAACCCAAGAGTGTTTCGAGGAGGCAAATTTCAACAGTTTAGGGTGTTCCAACGAGACAATTTTAGAGTCATGAAGCTAACAAAATTCAAAGCAAATTTCACGTCAGATGCTATGGTAGCTTGCAGTGCCAGCATCATAGACTGAAATATGAAACTTGCTCAAAAGCAAATCTGTGCCATTTCACTGAAGCGTCAGATTTAAGCAAAGTCACACTGCTTGACCAGAAACTACTAAACTATTCTCTTGGTTATTGAAATTTTGGGGGGGGAGAAAACACGTTAAAAATTCCTAGTGAGTTACAAATTGTCACTTACAAATAACTTTCAAGATACAAAGGCTGCAAGCATTAATAAATAAGACCCATTATTGAAAATCCTGTGTGGCTCCCCCCACCCCCGCCGCCCCCCAGAAGGCTCTGAATGCACCTCTATTATTCCGAGTCAGAGAGACCTGGGAGGTTTCAAGGTTGATCGGTGTTCGGCAAGCTGATGGGTCAGAAAGCAATGGGAGTATAATTGGCCTGGTCTCTCTGGGGTTAAGAGAAGGGAAATGAAAAGTATAGCCAGGGTTACCCCTTCTGATCACTATGTGCTGGCCCCTGCTTGAAAGCACACTCCTGTGAATGCAAGGGAAAGTCAAGATTGGGCTCAGCTGTAAAGCCCCGACAAGATCCAATAGTTAGCTGATGCATGGAGTCCTGACCTACATAAAGAGTGGCAATGTGGGTAAGCTGCCATATGCAGCTACCCCCAGCAGGAATCAGAACCGAGAAAAAATCCTGTACACAATACTTTATAAGTCACGCATTTGTTTTACTGTTTCAATAAACTAAGATTTTTTTATTGATACGGGATAAGTGTCCTAAAAATATTTGCAATATATTATAAACATATCTGCATCTTTAAACTACAGATTGTCCTTCCACGTGATAGCTGCTGTGTTTAATGTCTTGCCCAGCTAATTCGCTGAGGTTTAGTACACCACCAGATGAATAACCAACTAGAGGTAAACTTTAAAGAAGCAGTCTATCAACTGCCAGGTGCTGCTTGTTCGACATTACTTTCACTGCACTCTTACAGCACATTACAGATCAGAAAAGAACAAACTTGCCTTTCACAACCTCAGAACAACAACCTGTATTTATATAGCGCCTTTAACATAGTAAAACGTCCCAAGGCGCTTCAAAGGAGCGTTATAAAACAAAATTTGACACCGAGACAATAAGGAGATATTTGGGCAGAGAGGTAGGTTTTAAGGAGTGTCTTAAAAGAGGAAAGAGGGGTAGAGAAGCAGAGGTCTTTAGGAAGGCAATTCCAGAGCTTAGGGCCTTGGCAGCTGAAGGCACAGCCATCAATGGTGGCGCAATTGAAATTGGGGATGCTCAAGAGGCCAGAATTAGAGGAGCGCAGATATCTGGGAGGATTGTGGGGCTGGAGATTACAGAGATAGGGAGGGGCGAGGCCATGGAGGGATTTGAAAATAAGGAAGAGAATTTTGAAATCGAGGCGTTGCTTAATCGGGAGCCAATGTAGGTCAGTGAGCACAGGGGAGATGAGTGAACGGGACTTGGTGCAAGTTAGGACACTGGCAGCAGAGTTTTGGATAACCTCAAGTTTACGGAGGGAGAACGTGTGAGGCCAGCCAGGAGTGTGTTGGAATAGTCAAGTCTAGAGGTAGCAAAATGCTACAAAGCCAATAAAGTAGTACTTTTTTTGGAAATGTTGTAATTTTAGTAATGTAGGGAAATGTAGCAAATAATTTGCACACACAGCGCGATCCCACAAACAGCAATGAGCTAATTATGTTGGCACCTCTGGCGGTGCAGCACTCTTTCAGTACTGCACTGAAATGTCAGTCTGGAGTATGCGCTCCAGTCTCTGGAGTGGTGAGCATGCTATCACGAAGCCATGGCTGACATTTAAACACAAAATAGGTTTACTCAATATCCATCTACAGTATTTGAAATGAGTCCCAAATTATATCACTACTTTGTGAAGTATTTCAGAAATCCTAGTAACAGTAGTGAACACCATTCTAGTACTAAAGATCGAACACAGAAGAGAATAAAGCACAGGTGCAATTTGCTGTTGCCAAGCTCCGCAGGTTCCCTTCTGATATTTCCATCAAGGTCCCCATCTTCCTTGCTTAGTTTTCAAATCCCTCAGTGGTCTCACTCCACTTCAACTCAACCATATTTTCCAACTCTACCCTCCCATCAACAACTCTGAGTTACTGGTAGTCCCCCCAATTCCATCAATCTTTTAGCCATGGCACCCTAGTTTTGAAACTCTCTCCCCGAACCACCATTTTGCCATCTGTGGCACATCCTCCGAAAGCCCCCCCGAAAAGTTCACTCTTCAATCGTGTCGTCGGTTTTTCTCCAGCCTACTCCCCCATTTTAACTGGCGAAAATGTTGGGGCTGGCTGTACCACTGATCCACAGCTGAGTATGCAGCAGTATTCAATCCGACCACGGGAAATGTACAAGGTGCAATCTCACTCTCCCATTCCATGGCATACAACTTTGATATATCCGTATGATACACAATCAACATGTCCAACTTTAGTCAATGGCTCATGTTCTGCAATATTTTTAAGCTCGAGGACAAGCCAGAAGCAGATCCCCAGTATAATTTTCCGAGCAGTGGAGTCTTTCAGATGTAATTTTTACATGAATCTGGCGAAGAATTTATAATGAGCTGCTGTCACAATTTTTATAACTCAATTATTAAGACCACTTATACAAACACACCCAAGTAAAACCAATTCTAGATTAGGCTGTGATTGCTTCAGGTACCTGTTAATGAAGTTGAAGGTAGAGAATATGCTCTCTTCAAGTTGCCCTGCAAGAAACCAACAAATAGCAGTCAGTGGCACAAAATTAGATAAATATAAAAGTACAAGACATTAGAGTAAGACTGAATGTTAAAAGTCAAATGATTCTAGTCTTACAATGGTTATAAAGCCGATTTTAACCCTCTCTTTCCCCTTCCAAAAGGAAACAC
Organism: Squalus acanthias; assembly: GCA_030390025.1. Taxonomy (NCBI): domain Eukaryota; kingdom Metazoa; phylum Chordata; class Chondrichthyes; order Squaliformes; family Squalidae; genus Squalus; species Squalus acanthias. The sequence continues at coordinate 5,523,333 of CM059438.1, read as the reverse complement.
TATGAGGCTTTAACTTTAAAATGTGTAGCAATTATATAAATACATCAACACACACAATGGCTTACATTACATCACGCTATTGGGGGTATTCTACAGGCCTCCAAATAGGGAGAGGGAGGTTGAGGAGAAAATCTGTGGGGAAATCGCAGAGATATGCAAGAGCTATAGGAGTGGTGATATTGGGGGACTTTAATTACCCAAATATCGATTGGGATAATGCGAGGGTAAAGGGAAAGGAGGGGGAGGAATTTCTGAAATGTGTTCAGGAGCATTTCCTTCACCAGTATGTTCTTGGCCCAACTAGGAAGGAGGCATTGCTGGATCTGGTGCAGGGGAATGAGGTGGGCCAGGTCGACCAAGTGTCTGTGGGAGAACACTTGGGTACGAGTGATCATCATATCATGGCCCAGAAATTGATCTCGCTCTGTTCCCGCGGGGGTAAGGAGCAGGCGCGATCTCTCACTCCGCGTTGGCTTTTTCAGATCCAGCTCGCACGAACTTGATGTTCTAGACATCAGCTGGGCAGTGCTTGCGTATCCCACCGGCGTAGTGAATTCGTGCGAGCTGTGGGATCACGTGACTCAGTTAGAGCCAATGGCAGCACACCATCTTCCATTCATAAGTTTCACATACGTGCTGTGAAAGCTATGAATCTTACACCCCCCAAAACAACAGCTAAACCTCAATTTAAATTTTAAAAAAAACCATCACATTAATAAAATAAGTATAGTTAAATAAACCATTTTAAATAAAAAATTAAATTTTTGAAAAAAATTAAAATCTTTTAAAAAGTTATAAAAATAAACTTACCTGTCTTTAAAGTCTCTAAAAAAGATATACCTGTTAAAAAAAATTCAATACTTAATTCACTACTTACCTTGTTAAAAGTGGGTCTTACTCCTCCTTTTTCCATTTCTAAAATCTTCCGTCCTTACCTGCGCGTCCAAAGCACTAAGTGCACAGCGTGCGCGCACGCGGTGCTCCGAGGAACCGCCCCCTTTTCCAAAGACCAAGTGCCGGTTTTCAGCGCATGCGCAGTGCATGCAGAAAACCGGCAATTGGAGAGAGAATACGCGAGAGTACGCAGTGCGTACTCTCGCGCAGCGGGATCAATTTTTGGCCCCATAAGATTTAGATTAGCAATGGAGAGGAGCAAGGGACAATCTAGAGTGGAACTTCTAAACTGGAATAGGGCTAACTTCAATGGGATGTGAAAGGATCAGCCAGGGTAAAATGGAACCAAAATCTGACAGGAAAAACTAACAGAACAATGGGTGATCTTTAAAGGAGATGATGTTCCAAGTAAAGGCTAGGTACATTCCAACAAGAGGGCAGGGTAAGGGAACCAAAGCAAGGACTCCTTGGATGACGAGGGAGATAGAGAAGATGAAACAAAGAGGGTGTATGATGCATGTCAGGTGAATTCTTCAAGGGAGAACCAGACCAAATACAATAAGTTGAGAGGGGAAGTGAAGATGAAAATAAGATGGGCAAAGAGAGATTGAGAGAGTAGAATGGCAGTTAACATAAAAGGGAACCCAAAAATCTTCTACCAGCATGTAAACAGTAAGCGGATAGTAAGAGGCGGGGTGGGGCCTATTAGGGACAAAGAAGGTGATATATGCTTCGAGGCGCAGGGCAAGGCTAGAATACTCAATGAGTACTTTGTATCGGTGTTTACTAACAAAATATCGGTAGAAGTGGAAGGGGTGAAAATTGATAGACAGGATGTACTAGAAAGGCTTGGTATGCTTAGAGTGGAGAAGTCGCCTGGTCCAGATGGCTTGCATCCCAGGTTGCTAAGAGAATTGGGGGAGGAGATAGCAGAAGCGCTTGCCATAATTTTCCAATCTTCCCTAGATGCGGGGGAGGTGCCCAAGGATTGGAAAGTGGCAAATGTGACACCATTGTTCAAGAAAGGGTGTAAGGACAATCCTAGTAACTACAGGCCAGTCAGTTTATCAGTGGTGGGTAAAGTTTTAGAAACAATAATCAAGGAAAAAATTAACGGGCACTTGGAGAGGTTTAAGCTAATTAAGGAGAGCCAACACAGATTTGTAAAAGGCAGATCGTGTTTGACTAATCTAATTGAATTTTTTGATGAAGTAACAGGGAGGACTGATGAAGGGAATGCAATGGATGTTGTCTACATGGATTTTAGGAAGGCGTTTGACAAAGTACCACATAGAAGGCTGGTTAACAAAATTGAGGCTCATGGAATAGGTGGGTCAGTGGCAGCTTGGATAAGGAATTGGCTTAAGGACAAAAAACAGCGAGTTGTGGTAAATGGCTGTTTTTCAGACTGGAGGATGACAGTGGCATTCCCCAAGGGTCAGTGCTGGGGCCACTGCTTTTTGAGAGATATAAATATAAATAAATGACCTGGATATTGGAATAGAGTAGAATTTCTAAATTTGTCAATGACACCAAACTTGGGGTGTGGCAAACAGTGAGGATGATACCAATTGACTGCAACAGGACATAGAAAGGCTAGCAGAATGGGCAGACAAGTGGCAGATGGAATTTAATAGAGAAGTGGGAGGTGATGCATTTTGGCAGAAGGAACACATAATGGCACAGTTTTAATCATTGTGCAGGGACAGAGGGACATGGGAGTTAATGTGCATAGGTCCCTGAAGGTGGCAGGACATCTTGAGAGAGCGGTTAGCAAAGCATATGGGATCTTGGGCTTCATAAATAGAGATAGAGAGTACAAAAGTAGTGAAGTTATGCTGAACCTTTATAAAGCGCTGGTTAGGCCACAACTGGAGTATTGCGTCCAGTTCTGGTCACCACACTTTAGGAAGGATGTGAAGGCCCTTGAGAGGGTGCAGAGGAGATTTACCAGAATGGTTCCGGGGATGGGGTATCTTAGCTACAAGGACAGGTTGGAGAAGCTGGATTTGTTTTCATTACAGCAAAGGAGGTTGAGGGGTGACTTGATAGAGGTGTACAAGATTATGACGGGTTTGGATAGGCTAGACGGGGAAAGGCTGTTCCCACTAGTTGCTGGCACAAGGACGAGGGGACACAGTTTTAAGGTTTTGGGCAAGAGATACAGGGGGATGTGAGGAAAAACCTTTTAACGCAGCGAGTGGTGAGGACCTGCAACTCGCTGCTGACAGAAGTGGTGGAAGCGGAGACACTCAAATGCTTTCAAGGGGAGACTGGATAGGCACTTGAGGGAAATAAATTTGCAGGGCTACGGGGATAGAGCAGGGGGAATGGGACTGACTGGATTGCTCTATAGAGAGCCGGCAAGGACTCAATGGGCTGAATGGCCTCCTTCTGTGCCATTATGACTATGACTATAATTTAATTTCATAGTTCCTTTTTGCCTTCCTGATGGTTTTTTGACTTCTCTACGAATCTCGTTGTATTCTCTCATCGTGCTCGCCTCTGCTGTCCATGTGCTTAGTGTATGCCTCTTTCCTTACCCTCAATTTTTCCCTTATGTCTTTATTCATCCATGGTGTCTCATTAGTGTTTAGCTTGTTTTTTTTAGTGGAATATATTTTTCCCCAGACTCTGTTGAACACCGTTTTAAATATTTCCCACTGCTGTTCTACATCATTGTTTGCCAATATTGTTGTCCATTTCCCCGCCCCCCCCCCCCCCCCCCTCCCTCCTCAAAATCAGCTTTTCTCCAAATCTATTACCCTGGTCTTTGTCATACTTATGTCCTTCTCAATCATTATCCTAAACTGTATTATATGATGGTCACTATTGCCTAGCTGTTCCCCTACTTTTCCTTGCTCTGGTTCATTCCCTATTACCAGATCCAATAGCGAAGCCTCCCTTGTTGGGTTCGAAAGGAGTCCTGTACACACTGTAGGAACTCCATTCCCTCATCCCTTTACCTACCTCTTCTGGCCAATTAATATCGGGGTAGTTGAAATCCCCCCATGATTATTATTCTATGTTTTTTACTCATTTCCCTAATTTGTTTGCATATTTCTTCCTCCACCAGACTACCCCTAGAGGGACTGATCCTTTATTATCTTTTGTCTCTATCCACATGGATTCTATTTTTGTCTTGCCGATAGCTGCGTCACTTTTTTTCTACTGCCATCATGTTGAGCGTGTTATAGCAGGCTCTGGATGAATAATGAATGGTGAGAGTCCTTAGTATGTATGTGAAAGCTTCCAAATAAAAAAAGAGATGATCGAGGACAGAACTATTGGGTGCAAAGGTAAATACTGGAAAAATAATTTACCTCACTACAACGCGTATATTTTAAAATAGTTTGACAAGGAGTGAAACAGGGACTCCCCCCCGCCCCCCTCCCCAATACAGGAGAGCTGCATGCCAACTTTAATATTTGTGTTTTTCTGTCCAAAAATCTAGGAGCTAGAAGTTATTAAAAGTAAAGCTATGGGAACAGTACCTGCCCTTAATTTATAGCTTTAACCCCAGCAAGATTTTCAAGTTGGTAGCCAAACATTTGAGATATAAAACCATTTTGCGTGACATTGGAGAGCATTAAAAAAAATAAAACTCTACTTGTCATTTTCTTTTTAAAAAAGAATTCTTGTAGACTTTATATAAAAAGAACTCTATTGTAAGACCCTGAATACAGCACTGGCGAGTAGCAACTGCATAACTCATTGCACCTACAGTCACTGGAGGCATTTATCCCACCCAACTACCCCGGAGAGAAATTACATTCAAATCTTGCCATTGCGTCACCTCGATTTACACTTCTGTAAAATCCCATACATAAATGAAACAATCCGTCGTGGCATGAACAATGCAACGCACCAGCAAGTCTTTGCAAATGAAGAAAGCCTCACTTCACTGCATGTATAATTCTAGTTACAGCCACGTAACATAACTGTAAATGCCAGTTCTTTCACGTATATAGTGCTGCTTTTGAAATCACAGGTAATTGATCCCACGGGGGGGGGGGGGGGGGGGGAAGAGATAAAAAATAGGTCAAGCAGCTCCCCTCACAGCACGAGTTTACACTGAGAAGCTGAGCCAAACAGACCAGGATGGTAGTCGGTTCAATCCTTGGTGAGCCAATCTCATCCAGCATGGCAACAGGGGTTCTAAAATTGGTGCCCATATCCTAAATTAAGGGGTAAAAAGTAGCAAATACTTCAGGAGAGGAGAGAAAATTGTTGAGGGAAACAGACTTGAGAATCAGGCCAATATTGTGTTACTAATGTGGCTTTCAATTCAGTGCAAACGACGATAAGGTGAGGGTCTCCTTTGAGATTTGCCGCTAATCCTATGAAGCGGATGCAACTACTTTTAACTTCACTCCAGCTTCCAGTGAATTGAAGTCTACAACCACAGAACTGTATTTAAGATCAGAGAGAGAGAGAGAGAGAGAGAGAGAGAGAGAGAGAGAGAGAGAGAGAGAGAGGCACCTGCACACAAACACAGAAGGGGAGGAGGAACAACACAAGGGTCCCGGTTAAGTTACTCAACTTGCCTGATTTATGGTGCCCCCTGAAAAAGGATTGGCTGAAGAATATGAAGGATGGTTTCCTTTTTGCAACCTGAGTTTCCGTAGTTCTCGTGCCCTTTTATAAGCCTGAAGTGTATTCTGAAAATCATTATTGAATAATCCGTGCTGCTGCTGGAGCCTTCTAGGAGATAAGCGAGGTCGCATGTACCAGGGTGTACTGTCTGAGCAGTTGGTACCATTAGAATACTTCAAAACATCAAGTGAAGCTGGTGCCGACATTATCTGTTGGTTCGGAAGGGACCTACGCCACAAGGCAGTGCTTCGATAGCCGTCTGTATTGCATTTGGAACTTAAATCTTCCTGCGTTGCAGAGGCTACTTCAGAATTAGATCGTTTAACATTTTTCCCTTGGTCCTGGCCTACAGTACCCTCAGAGGGATACCGGTCTGAAGGTAAAAACAGTCTTCGCACGATCACTCGTGCAGAGCCAGGGTGCTGAGTAACCTGGCATTTCACGACACCTCCCATGCTTTCTTTTTTCTCCGACTTTAAGACACCCTTCATAAAAGCCTCTAGCACAGGGCTTCTCTGAGGTGATGAGGACAAATGCACGGATCTTTTGGATTTAAATGAAGGCGTCTTGTTAACATGTTTTTGGAACTGTTCAGTATTCTGTAATACAGAGGTGCCATCTGTGCCACCTCTTCGAGGCGAGCCCAAAATCAATCTATCTTTTCCTATGTGGAACAAAAAAAGCAAAGAGTTAGAGGAAAAGGCAGCAACAGAACTGACTCAACTATTTTAAGAAATTATACAATTACTCACAAACACAACAACTAGCATTTATATAATGCCTTTAATGTAGCAAAACGTCCCACGGCGCTTCACCGGAGCATAGTCAGACAAAAAGTGACACCAATCCAAAAGGAGGAGGGAGACATTAGGACAGGTGACCAAATGCTTGGTCAAAGAGGTAGGTTTTAAGCAGCGTCTTAAAGCAGGAGAGAGGGAAGTGGAGAAGCCAAGGGTTTGGGGAGGGAATTCCAGAGCTCAAGGCCTAGCCAGCTGAATGCATAGCCACCAATGGTGGGTGCATGAGGTTAGAGTTGGAGGAACGCAGAGAATTCTAGGGCTGGGAGGAAGTTACAGAGAAGGGGGAAGGACGAGGCATGGAAGGATTTGAGCACAAGGGTGAGAATTTTAAAAATCGAGGCGTTGGTGGACCAGGAGGCAATGTAGGTCAGCGAGCACAGGGGTGATGGGGGAATAGGACTTGGTGTGAGTTAGTGTATGGGCAGCAGAGTTTTGGAAAAGCTGAAGTTTATGGAGGGTGGAAGATGGGAGGCCACACAACTTGTACTCACATAGCAACATCCTTGCGCAGGAAATTAACAGGTTCTTATACATGATTAGCACAACTAGCCTCAGTGCTTGTAAACATTTGTATTTTTAACACCATCAAGCCATGAGGCATCCAGAAAGGAGGAGGTGGGCGACACTGCGGCGATCATAAATCACTGCAGTGAACCATGCTCTTTTCAACTTCAGGCAGGTCTCCTGCACATTGAAGAGACTACTGGATCATGTACCCGAAAGAACTTGGCCTGGCACTGGAGAAAGTCACATTTACAACAATTGAATTTATGATTGAGTAATGTATTAAAGTCTTTACAGCACAGAATCAGGCCATTCTGCCCAATAGGTCCATGTAAAATACATCATAAAATAGCATGACTATAAAATTAAATAGAATGGTTCAGAGGCAATAAAATATCAAAGCCAGTGGTCACAAAAAGTTTGGAGGGCACCAATAGATCCAAAGTGATACGAGCACATTACAGCAAGATCACCTGGCATAGTGTCCCATTGTAGTCATCCTTCTTGACAAGATGAATTCAGAGTGGGTGTACAGGGCACAACTTCAAAATTTGCAGATGACACAAAACTTGGAAGTATAGTGAACAGTGAAGAGGATAGTGATAGACTTCAAGACAGACAGACAGGCTGGTGGAATGGGCGGACACGTGGCAAATGAAATTTAACGCAGAAAAGTGCAAAGTGATACATTTTGGTAGGAGGAATGGGGAGAGGAAATATAAACTAATGGGTACAATTCTAAAGGGGGTGCATGAACAGAGGGACCTGAGGGTATATGTGCACAAATCGTTGAAAGTGGCAGGGCAGGTTGAGGAAGCAGTTAAAAAAAGCATACGGGTACTGGGCTTCATAAATAGAGGCATAGGGTACAAAAGCAAGCAAGTTATGATGAACCTTTATAAAACACTGGTTCAGCCTCAACTGGAGTATTGTGTCTAATTCTGGGCAGCGCACTTTAGGAAGGATGTGAAGGCCTCAGAGGGTGCAGAAAAGATTTACAAGAATGGTTCCAGGAATGAGGGACCTCCGTTACATGGATAGACTGGAGAAGCTGGGGTTGTTCTCTTGAGAGCAGAGAATGTTGAGAGGAGATTTGATAGAGGTGCTCAAAATCATGAGGGGTCTAGATAGAGTAGATAGAGAGAAACTGTTCCCATTGGCGGAAGGGTCGAGAACCAGAGGACACAGATTTAAGGTGATTGGCAGAAGAACCAAAGGCGACATGAGGAAAAACTTTTTTTTACACAGTGAGTGGTTAGGATCTGGAATGCACTGCCTGAAAGGTTGGTGGAGGCAGATTCAATTGTGACTTTCAAAAGGGAATTGGATAAGTACCTGAAAGAAAAAAAATTGCAGGGCTACAGGGAAAGGGCAGGGGGAGTGGGACTAGCTGGAGTGCTCTTGCAGAGAGCCGGCACGGGCTCGACGGGCCAAATGGCCTCCTTCTGTGCTGTAACCATTCTATGATTCCAAGGGTAAAAGATGCTCCTGGTTTTCAATTGCTGCATTATGAAGACAGGCTAAGGAAGCTCGATCTATTTTCATTGGAAAGGTAAGATATGGGGAAAATTTAAATGAGCCCAATGTGACATCACATTATAAAGACTGTTGAAGGGTATCACAGGTATTATGCAATCCTGATGTCATAATGGGAGAGGCAAGAGAAGAGAAAGAGGAGGGGCGGGTGTTTTTTTCCAAGCCCCCAATACTGATTTTTTTTTTAAGCTATCAAAGACGCAGAATAAATACCACAAGCTTTAGAAGCCTGTAACTTTGAAAAAGGAAGCTTTAATGCTGGTGACAATAAAGAGAATGAGGGATGAAGACCCTGGGAAAAGAGTAAGTGTGTTCAGGGGACGTTGATAGAACGGTTTTATCCCTGGAAAACTTCATTTCACAGCACAAAAACCATTGTTTAAGCTAAATTTTCCACTTCACCGTGAAAATTAGATCACTGTACATAGTATTGCAGGCCGAATAGCCTTCCTCATTCCTTTAGAATCTTGTTATTTTACCTGCCAACTGATAGAGGGCAGATTCATGGTGCGGCTGGGGGAAAAGTCCTTATTTCTAACCTGAATGCTAGAAATTTCAGGGATTTTATTAGCAATGCTGTCATAAACAGTGACTGCACTTCAAAAGTAATGACTTGATTGTAAAATGCTTAGGGACATCTTGAGGCACAAGAAAAATTGAGTTTTCTTTCTTACAAATATAGAAAGGCATTCCGATATTTTCTTCCCTGTCTGCACAATTGCGCAGACTAAAAAAAAGTCTGATCCTAATCAGTTTATCAATTTTTCAGCACTCTTGACATTGGAATCATTAATTTTTTTTTAAATTGCTCAAAAATGTAATTCAGATACGCAGCTAATCGATTAAAGATAAAGTTGCTGTCTTAAAAACTAACTCACATATACTAACCTGGATCTGGATCTGGCTTGAAAAACTGAGTAATGACTTGGTTGCTGAATAAACAAGAGTAGACAATAATTAGAATGCCGTTCATTAGTGACAAGCAATACATCATAAAGCCCAACATTTGAGGTCACAATTAGTCAACCAGTATTGTCACTATGACATCAGTAACGTGCAACGGGGTGTGTATATAATCTTCATCCTATACCCAGTTGAAGGGTGCAAATACCCAGCAGCACGCTGGAGAGCATCTCTTAGGCCACACACTACATTGGGATGAAGTGCCAGTTAAAAACCTAGCATTGCTGGCGGGAACAATGAGCTAAGTTGACAAAGCGGCCCCAAAACGATAAATATGCCTAATGACAGTAGACAAAAACGAGATAGAACATACAAAAATTTATTAGTGATAGGACAACAACAACAACTTGTATTTATATAGCACCTTTAACGTAGCAAAACATCACAAGGCGCTTCACAGGTGTGTCATAAAACAAAATTTGACACTGAGCCACATAAGGACCAATTAGGGCAGGTGACCAAAAGCTTGGTCAAAGAGGTAGGTTTTAAGGAGCGTCTTACAGGAGGAGAGAGGCGGAGAGGTTTAGGGAGGGAATTCCAGAGCTTAGGGCCTAGGCAGCTGAAGGCACGGCCACCAATGGTGGAGTGATTAAAATTAGGGATGCTCAAGAGGCCAGAATTAGAGGAGCGCAGATATCTCAGAGAGGGGGGGGGGGGGGGGGGTTGTGGGGCTGGAGGAGATTACAGATGTAGGGAGGTGCAAGGCCATGGAGGGATTTGAAAACAAGGTTGAGAATTTTAAAATCAAGGCGCTGCTTAACCAGGAGTCAATGTAGGTCAGAGAGTACAGGGGTGATGGGTGAACGGGACTTGGTGCGAGTTAGGACACGGGCAGCCGAGTTTTGGATGACCTCAAGTTTACATAGGATAGAATGTGAGAGGCCAGCCAGGAGTACGTTGGAATAGTCAAGGCTAGAGATAACAACGGCACGGCTGATGGTTTCAGCAGCAGATGAGCTGAGGCAGGGGCGGAGACGGGCAATGTTACGGAGGAGGAAATAGGCGGTCTTTGTTATGGTGCAGATACGTGGTTGGAAGCTCATTTCAGGGTCAAGGTTGCAATAGTTTGGTTCGGCCTCGGACAGATTCTAGGGAGGAATGGAGTCGGTGGCTAGGGAACGGGGTAAAGTTAAAATTTCCAACTAATTTTGTTTTCTTTACTTGCGGAGTGGGGGGGGGGGGGGGGGGAAGAGAGAGAGAGAGAGAGAGAGAGAGAGAGAGAGAGAGAGAGAGAGAGAGAGAGAGGAGGAGGAGGCAGCCATATGAGTCAGGCAGCTGATACAGGTGTAAATTGTAACCATAAATTGCTGCACAAATTTAGGGTACTTTTGGAAGTTATTACTCCCTTGGTACTCCAGCATGGAAACCCCACCTTGTGACCCCACCTTCTTTTTGGAAATTATATTGCATAACCAATTTCAGAATTGGGGGGAGGTTAGCAAAAAGACACTCCCTCTCTTTTTCCACTTCTCCCTCTAATTACGACATCAGGATTGTATAATGCCCTTGAGCCTTCAGTAGGCTTGTTAACTTGCGTGCTATCACACATTTGAAAAATGCCTCACAAATTACATTGAGCTTGTTAGAGAAATGAGCATTAAATCCAATACAACATACAAAATATCGCCCCAAAATACCCTATTTTAATTAAAAACTTACTCAGCCTTTTTTCCCCAGTAGGTACACACACACACACACACACACAGACATTTGGATTGAGAACTACCATTCGAGTCTAAGATTTATAAACTGCCTAAATTAGCTCACCTTTGAACAGCCTCACATAACCCAGTCCAAATTATATCAATATTTATCCAAATCAAAATCAATAACAACTGCAGTACAGAGTGCAGTGCAATTAATTACTTGCCACAGCCATGAGGTTGGTCACAGATGTATTAACTATGATAACATAAAACCATCACAAGTATTGAGGATTACAGAATTGATTGGATATGTACTATTAGTCGAAAGTCTAAATCCGACAGAACAATCTAGGTATACCAATATCTCAATAATGGGTATTGCTGAGTGTCAAATGACTCCAATGTGTAAGATTACAATACAGTTTAGCAACGTTAAGTTTACAATCTATATTCAACACATTACAGGAAACTTTCGTTTATCCGGCACCCAAATATCCGGAATTCTCGCTTAACCGGCAAAAATCATCCTCCGAAAACTCCTCTCAAATAACCGGCAATGTTGCCGAGTCGCAGTCGAGTCTCCGCGAACGCCGAGTGCTCCGAAAACTCCTCTCAAATAACCGGCAATGTTGCCGATCCCGAGTCCGAGTCCGCGAACGCCGATTTAGTCAGTAGGGGTACTTTTCAAAAGTGCCACTACTCGGCCTCCTGGCGCTGTCAGAAGTCCGAAACACTGCAGTAGCAGGAGTTGATTCTCCCGCGCTGCCTGGAGTCTCTTTGTTAAAAATAGCCTCGGTAGATATAACTCTCCGTTATCCGGTACTTTCGATAAACCGGCACCACGCCGGTCCCGTCGATGCCGGATAAACGAAAGTTTCCTGTACTGATCAATTTTGATTAAGCACTGTTCCCGCTACGCTGCGTGGCCACACAGCGGTCTGGAGGTCCCACGCAGGCCGCTCAACGACGTTCACATGGAAGAAACCACGCATGCACGAAAATTTGAATGGGCCGCGCAGCCAGTTAAAGCAACCGCACACGAAAAAAATACTTGAGGGAACAGAATCCAGCCATCCTTCTGGCGATTCAGGACGTACAACCTCTCCTTTTTGTAGTAGACTGGCTGTTGGGCAGTTCTGCTTTTCTCTGGTATGTTTGGCCTTCACACTAGCCAACAGACGTCTGTGGCGAGTCATCATCTGTGGCCAGTGTCTTTCTTCAGCTGACTTCTCATCCTATCTTCATTAACCTTTTTCATACATTATTTCTCTGTATTTTTAACTTTTTTCCTTACACCTCTGAAGCTCTTTGGTACGCTTTTCCATGTTGAAAACGTTACATAAATGCCAGTTGTTGTGAGCTTAATTTTCTGAGCACAGAATAAAATAACTAAATAGTTGATATTTATCAGTTTATTTATCCACAATTTAAGACTTAACCTTACTTCCAATCAACACTTCGTTTTTTCCAAGAGCTGCTTCCAATGCTCTTTATAACTTTAAATCTTCTACCTTTCTGAAAATCTTAATTTGGATGGGAAAAATATTATCTCAAATACCTTAGTTTATCACGAGGAGATCTTAGAGGACATGAATGTTAGTGACGAGCCAAGATTCATAGACATTTGCAGCACAGAAGGCAGCCATTTGGCCTGTCGTGCCTGTGCTGGCTCTTTGAAAGAGCAGTCGTGCTTAGTCCCACATCCCCACTGTTTGTCTGTAACCCTACAAGTTGATCAATACAGCCAACGTGGGCCCTTCTCCATGGCGTCATTCAACGAGACAGACATTTGTCAGAACTATAATTGGCAATTTGCATTTTTTTGACCAAGGACAGTACTCTAATTAGCTGTTACACTCTTTGTTTGCTGGCACTTAAAATCATCAGGAGTGAAACACTTTTTCTAATATCAGGGCAGTTCAAGGTTCTTCCCAGCTCGCTAGCCTCATCTATTCAAGAACCACAACACATCAGTCTAAACAGAAAGCAAAATACTGCAGATGCTGGAAACCTGAAAACAAAAACTGAAAAAACTGAAAAAGCGCAGTCTCAGTGGTGAAGCTCAAGTCAATCGACATTTCAGATCGAAGACCCTTACATCAAGACATCAGCCATCTATCAATCTGCTTCTTTGGTACTACGTTTTAATTAGAATCATCTGCTGCATTACGATAAATACCGTTCTGATCTAAAGGATTATTCCCTGCATGCTGGGAGATCTCTCTTTTGCTGGAACACCTGAAGTGACCCAAATACACCGGTTTTCCTAGAAGCTCAAAACAGAGTGGCCCTTTATTTCTAAACTGTGCATCATATTCACGTTTTTGAACTATTTAATATCTGAATGCCTTTTGAGACAGCAGAGTCTATAATACATCTGCCTGTAAAACGTTTCACCCCAATCAAGAAAACAGCCCTCACTCACTTTACAGTGCAATTAGGTTTTTTTTTTAAATGCTAGATGCACATCTCTTTCTAGAAATGAAAGCAACTCCCAAATGATTGAACAGAGATAGCCCAGTAAAATGACTATACAGCTCAACTACAACAAATTGCACTGAGGCACAGTGGACCAGAAAGTTTTCAGTGTCCCCGAGGATTTACACAGAAATACCCAGAAGTTATAACACGGAAACGGGCCATTCAGCCCAACCAGTCCATGTCTGTTTACCCGCCAAGTGAGCACAGTGCAAATCACATTTACCCAGCCTTCATGTCCTTTTCTTTCATCCACATAGCCAATCTAATCTTGAATGTTAACATAGTGGCTGCCTCAACAACTACAACTATTTATATAGCGCCTTTAACGTAGTAAAATGTCCCAAGGCGCTGCACAAGAGTAATTGCAAGACAAAAAAATGACACCAAGCCACATAAGGATAAATTAGGGCAGGCGACCAAAAGCTTGGTGCAAGAGGTAGGTTTTAAGGAGCGTCTTAAAGGAGGAGAGAGAGATAGCGAGGCAGAGAGGTTTAGGCAGGGAATTCCAGAACTTAAGGCCTAGGCAACAGAAGGCACGGCCACCAAAGGTTGAGCAATTATAATCAGGGAGGCTCAAGAGGGCAGAATTAGAGGAGCGCAGATATCTCCGGGGGGGGGGGCGTTGTCGGGCTGAAGGAAATTACAGAGATAGGAAGGGGGGAGGCCATGGGAGGGATTTGGAAACAAGGATGAGAATTTTGAAATCGAGGCGCTGCTTAACCGGGAGCCAAAGTAGGTCAGCGAGCACAGGGGTGATGGGCGAACAGGACTTGGTGCAAGTTAGGACACGGACAGCCGAGTTTTGGGTGATCTCAAGTTTACGTAGGGTAGAATGTGGGAGGCCAGCCAGGAGTGCATTGGAATAGTCAAGTCTAGAGGTAACAAAGGTATGGATGAGGGTTTCAGCAGCAGATGAGCGGAGGAAAGGGCGGAGACGGGTGATGTTACTGAGGTGGAAGTAGGCGGTCTTTGTTATGCTGCAGCTATGTGGTCGGAAGCTCATTTCAGGGTCAAATATGACACCAAGGTTGCGAACAGTGTGGTTCTGCCTCAGACAGATGTTAGGGAGAGGGATGGAGTCAGTGGCTAGGGAACGGAGTTTGTGACGGGGACTGAAAATAATGGCTTCGGTTTTCCCAATATTTAATTGGAGAAAATTTTTGCTCATCCAGAACTGTATGTCGGACAAGCAGTCTGACAATTTAGAGACCACGGAGGGGTCAAGAGAAGAGGTAGTGAGGTAGAGCTGGGTGTCATCAGGCGTACATGTGGAAACTGACGCTGTGTTTTCGGATGATGTCGCCAAGGGGCAAAATGTAGATGAGAAATAGGAGGGGGCCAAGGATAGATCCTTGGGGGACACCAGAGGTAACGATGCGGTAACTAATCCTGGAAGTAAATTCCATATGCTCAAAGTTCTAAGTTTCTCTTGTTCTCTGTCCAAAACCTTACATTTCCTCGTATTCTCATCACCTCAACAATTGAAACAATGTACTTCTATCTACCTTGTCCCATCCTTTCAGAATTTTAAACACCATCATATCCCCATAATCTGTTATTCTGTTTTAGTGATGTTGGTTGAGGGATAAATGTTGGCCAGGATGTCGAGGAGAACTATTCTTTGAAATAGTGCCATGGGATCTTTTACATCTACCCGAGAAGACAGACGGGCCTCGGTTCAACGTCTCATCCGAAAGACGGCACCTCCGACAGTGTGGCACTCCCTCAGTACTGCACTGGAGTGTCAGCCTAGATTTTGTGCTCAAGTCTCTGGAGTGGGACTCTGAACCCACGACCTTCTGACTCAGGCGAGAGTGCCAACAACTGAGCCACGGCTGACACTAACCAACTATAAGCTTTTTTGATAAAGTATCACAATTTAATGCCAACATTACAAAGGATCCACAGAAGGTGCACTATCTCCATCGTCATTAACTGCTGCTCGCACATGAAAAATTATTTCAGGGCCACAATATAAATATGGACCACTTAAAAAAAGTAAACTAAATTAAGATCTTCGTTTCCACTGCCTTAGCAGTGTAGCCAGCCGAAACTCAATTTTCAGAGATTGACTTTATGGTTTAAAGCCAGAATGAAGGATTATGGTAATTTAAAATATTTACACCCAATTTCTAAATCCTGAAATTGTGGCACCATTTTAAAGTCAGCTGAGTCTTTGTTTCTCTTCACTATCCCTTTTATCGCCCCCAATGCACACCACGTGTTCGGCATATCATTGACATTTTTTTTACATGCCCTTCAGTGACCCTTAGAAAATTACAAACCACAATCTAAGAGAGTTCCGCATTTTTAGTAAGCAGATTTGAGGCAATCCTGTTCTCTCCTGGTTTGTATACGGGGATTTTGGCAGCTAATGATTACAGGACAACGTAGTTTACTCTTGTTCATCCACTAATTTTTGCCTAAGAATTTGAATTAATTCAAATTAAGTAACTGAACAAAACAGCACAGGAGCAGTTTTCTGCTTCAAAAAAATTGTCTTATCTTAATTCCCATTAAATGACTGAATTAAAAAAGAGGAATAATATTCAGGTAAGAGCACAGCCCTGGCGTAATCCAGTATTAAACCTGAAAAGTTCAGAAAGCTATGTCAATATGGCTGCTTGCGTGGGCATAAAGCTCTCTGATTAATGATATCATTTTGGTAGGGATACCTAGAGATTGTCACAGGAACCATAGGCGGCACTCTATTCATTCAGCCAAAAAGCTTCTTTCCAAATCGATATAGGCAACATATAGCAGCTTTTTGTACTTGCGTTGTGTGGCTGCCACCTTCCGTAGCATAAATTGTCTGTTCAATGGTGGACGTATTCTCTGGAAGCCCACCTGTTTGCGGCGTTTGTCTCTGAGGGTTCTTGAGGAGAGCAAGTATCAACAAAGCAAATACTTAGCCACTGCTCACATTAGGATGATACCCCTGTAGTTGCTGCAGTCTGTTTTAAATCCCTTGCCTTTGTAAAAAAAAAAAAATACACGAGGCAGCCTTGGCACCACTGGAGGGAAAGAGTTTCATTAGTCCGCACTTGTGTAAATAGCGGGAGCAGGTGATTGCATCTTCATCAGCGTATTTAAAAAAGGACTTGCATTTATATAGCGCCTTTCAAGACCTCAGGAAGTCCCAAAGCGCTTTAAAGCCAATGAAGTACTTCTGAAGTGTAGTCACTGTTGTGATGTAGGAAACGCAGCAGCCAAATTCCCACAAATAGCAACGTGATAATGACCAGATAATCTGTTTTAGTGATGTTGGTTGAGGGATAAATTTTGTCCAGGACACCGGGGATAACTCCCCTACTCTTCTTCAAAATAGCGCCATGGGATGTTTTACACCCACCTGAGAGCGCAGATGGGGGCCTCGGTTTAACGTCTCATCCAAAAGACGGCACCTCCGACAATGCAGCGCTCTCTCAGTACTGCCCTTCCGACAGTGCAGCACTCCCTCAGTACTGCGTGTCAGCCTAGATTTTTGTGCTCAAGTCTCCGGAGTGGGACTTGAACCCACAACCTTCAAGACTCAGAGTTCAGGAGTTCTGGAGGGATGCAAAATATGCTGCAGGTTTTCCCCATTCTTCAATTTAGCTACGGCTTCTTGGGGGCTCGGCAGATATCAGCGTGTCAATTCTTGCATTCCACCTCAAGCCAGAAATGCATGTATGGATGTGAGCAGCTTATGTTGACATCTGCCCATGGACTAAAGATAATGGGGCACCTTCCTTTCCAGAAAAGACATCCACAGATACACATGGTACAGCAACGATGGAACTACCAAATAAAAATAGACTATATTATTACAAACACTTGCTAGCATGCATTTGATAATGTCCGTGTCTTCAGGCATGCAGAGTATGGCAACTCGGACTATTGTTGTCTTGTAGCTCTGAAGTTAAAAAAAATATTCGGATCTCCCCAGAGGTTCAGCCATCCAATGGTTTGATGTTGAAAAGTTCTCACATCACCATTAGTTCAAACAGCTTTTAGGCACTGGCAGAGCCCACATACAGACTGGACCACTTTTAGAGATGGGATGTGCGGCAGACACTGCAGAAGACATCCTAGGAGGTAGACGAGTCTAGGCGCTCCAAATGATGAGTCGCTCAACCAGGTTGAGCGCTGTAGGAAGGCAAAACTCACCTAGGTTACACAGCTCAGGAAGCTGAGACAACAGAAACCGAGGCATTGAGAGAGACAAGACCTACCCGATATGACTTTAAGAGGCAGCAACAGTAAAGAAACTGCGGGAAAAAAAGACACCCAGCCCTCAAGTAGCCCAATAGCAGCTGCCAATGGAGACCTGTCGACCAATTGTAATGAACAACTAGATCAATGATGTGTCCAAAAATGTGTGGGTTAGGTTGACTTGGCTATGATAAATTGACCCTTAGTGTTAGGGGGGATTAAATATGTGGGGTTATGGGGATAGGATGGGATATGTTAGGGGGAATTAAATACGTGGGGTTACGGGGGTAGGGTGGGATATGTGTACTGTGGGGATTAAAGCAGGGACAGGGTACTGGATTTGGATGATCAGCCATGATCGTATTGAATGGCGGAGCAGGCTCGACGGGCCGAATGGCCTACTCCTGCTCCTAGATTCTATGTTTCTATGTTTCTATGATGGCCGGGTCTTTGGGTGGTTTCGTAAAATCTCCACAATCTTGCATATCCTGCCTTTATCAAACAAATTGATGGGACCATTCTAGGTCAGGCAGAAGTATGTTTACAGATCATTTTCAGGGAAAGACGACGATAAACATAGCGCTTCATAAATCTGCAACCAGCTGCCTCCCTCTGCAATGCAGCTGTTGGTTAACAAGTTACTGAAAAGAATATCAAGAATGGATCGAAAAACAAAATACTGCAGCTGCTGCAAGTCTGAGAGCAAGAACAGAAAAAGAAGGAAATGCTCAGATCAGGCAGCATCCGTGGAAAAAACAGCAGTCGCTTTTTCAGGTCTTAGACCCATCCTCAGGACTGAAAGGATCACAGGTATACGGCATCTGGCAAATACTCCGCCTCGTCAGGTTTCCTTACTTCCTTTCCTACCCATCCCCTTTCAGCTATTCACACACACTGTGCCTCTCATTATTCCTGCCTTCGTCGCCTGCTGAGGAGCATCACTTCTACCATTTAAACATCTCTTGTTCTCCAGCCAAGCACTACAGATGACATTCTATTGCCATTCTTCTCCTTTCCCTCGTTCTGTTCCTCTTTTAATTGCTATACATCTGCAGTATCTTCCAGTCCGGAGGAAGGGTTTAAAACCGGAAACACCGACCTGTTTTACCCGTTGATGCTGGCTGGCCTGCTGAGTTTTTTTCCAGCTCCTTCCGTTTTTATTTTCAAGAACAGATCAGTCACGGAGAGATCTTTGCAGACACTGGCAAGGGAAGATACATTTGAATGTTCCAACAGCAATTAAAACAGCATTACATGCAATATCCTTGTGGTCAATTGGCACATCAAAACTTGCAAACTGTTGCACAACTATTGGAGAAAACCAAACACAATGCAGTCTAAACAATAGCATTAGCTCTTTAGTATCAAGACAGTATTTTGGGGAATGGTAGACACACAAGCCAATACGCATTATTGTATACACAATATTTAGTTTATCATCTCTACTTGCCACCACCAACAACTTGTATTTATATAGCGTCTTTAACGTAGTAAAACGTCCCAAGGTGCTTCACAGGAGGGTTAAAACTTTAATATTTCACCTTACACAACTCCATTCTCTCAAGACACAACCCAAGTTTGAAACTACGTCGTGAACTGCACCGCAACGCATTTTACACAACTCACGTGGACACCAACGCTCCCACTAAGCTGTGCAGCGGTCTGGAGGTCCCGCGCAGCGGCTTTTACATTGAAGAAACCGCACATGTGCGAAAATTTGAATGGGCCGCCCAGTCAGTTAAAGGGACCACGCACAAAAAAAATTGGATGGAAGGAATATTGGTGGTGGACACAGTGCGAAAATATGCCTCCCTGACATGAGATACAGTACTTGGGTTTCCAATAAATGTCACTATTACAGATACAACACAGGATTTGTAGCTTAGGAGTGACCTGAAACTAAATAACCCTTTAATACTCTGAAATATCTTCATCTCGCAATCACTTCCTGCCACAATGTTCTTCTGGGAATATTTTGTTACAATTGCCGTAGCAGTTGCAATCGAAGGCCAATAGCAAAACAGCAGTGGCACAAACAACCATACAATCCCAAACAGTAAAATCTATCAACAGTGGAAATACTCAAAAACTGAAACCGCTGGTTCCAATAGCCTGGGAAAGATACTAGAGTTCACAGGCTTCAGCAGTCTTAAAACCTTCAATTGCATTTAAGCCTTCGAACCCTACCATCCAATTATTCTGTATACGAGTCAATCACTTGACCAGTACCCACAGAACTGTACTCCAGAATGAAACAACACACATGCTTCTTCGACAGCACCTCCCAAACCCGCGACCTCTATCACCTAGAAGGACAAGGGCAGCAGGCGCACAGAATACCATCACCTCAAAATTCATCTCCAAGTCACACACCATCCTGACTTGGAAATATATCGCTGTTCCTTCATCGCTGCTGGGTCAAAATCCTGGAACACCCTCCCTAACAGCACTGTGGGAGCACCTTCACCACACAGACTGCAGCGGCTCACCACCACCACCTTCTCAAGAGCAATTAGGGACGGGCAATAAATGCTGGCCTTACCAACGACGCCCACATCCCATGAACGAATAAAACAAAAATTCATTTTAAAACTTTTCCTTTTTAAAATGTTATCGCTGATGCTGCAGCCAGGCCTGCCATTCTAAATGTAGGTGGGTTCAGCAGATTGCAACACTAAGCTACTCCTCCCCTATAATTTGACTACTTCACAGACAACCAATTGAACAGTGACAGGCACGACAAATCTAACTATTGCATCAGTCGCACAAGCTAATCTGGAGGGAGGTGAAGTCAGCTGGGTTCAGAGTACACCAGAGGGAAGAGAGTACTCTGGTTGGTTGGTGCGGGGGGGGCAGGGGAAGGAGGAAAGAAGAGAAGGGGTTTGGCAGGGGGAGCGGTGGAGAGAGGAACAAGTCACATAGATCCTTTAATCAGCTTCGGTGTCATTTTCCTAGGTACTTATGTCATCCAACTGGGTCTTCAACCAGCATTTAAACACACAAGTTTTAAATACGGTGACAAATGTCAAATTAAGAGGAAAAAAAGGTTGAAAAGTGATCGTGTAAAAAAAAATTCAGAAGTATCCAACAGCTGGAAGCTTAAATATTGTTCTTAGTGACATATACGTGAATATTTATCTAAAGGTTCCCCAGTGGCTCACTCGTTAAAACCACTGAGTGTGGCTCAGAGGCAGAGACCAGAAGGGATCTTGGATTCAATCGCCTGCCTGTGCTGAGACAGTAGGAGCAACAGTTCATGCAAAACAATTGTCCTCGGCACACAAACTTTGAGGGGGGTGGGAGGGGTGCCGGAAAGAAAGAAAGAAAAAGAATCAACCAGGGTTCCCACTCCTGATCTCTATCCAGTGACTGAAAATTCAATGTTGGAAAGGCAGAATCAGCTTTGACGGTGATGCTCTCCACAGTTAAATAGCCAGCCAACACTCACATTTAGGCTCATACAGGAGGAATGGCTACATGTGTGCAATGCCAAAGCAATACTGATGCTTACTGGACCATAGTGCAGCAATTAGCAGCTTTAGGAGGAAGGAATGAGGAAATCATAATTTTACACTGAATGCTGTCTACAACAGAAATAGACATTTTTTCTACCATTTCTACCATGTTCAGACAATGCCAGAACAAGGTCAGATATACAGACCAAATTTGTCTTGTTCAGAGGTTCCCAAACTTTACTTATTGCGTACCCGCTTCCAGATCTACCAGCATACAGGTTTAATATTTTAACCCTTTTAATGTCCCAAACATTGTACAAAGTGCACCGTGATTGGAGGTGAGGGCTCTGTACGTCATCGTCTGGGTATGTGTTCTCATTGGTAGATCTTGAAGTAAATTAACTACTATATAACAAATTCCCAGAGTTCCAAATCTTCATCTGAGTAGCCCATTATAGAAATGCTATAATAAAATAAATAAAATCCACCATTAGACAACTTCTCCCGCGTACCCCCCGGAGATGTCTCGCGCGCACACATACCATAGTTTGGGAACCCCCTAGTCTAGTTAGTTGCTGCCCGCTCAACTCTCAGCCTATTGTATACTCTAATATTCATGCCCTTCTCAACTATACAGTATTATCTAAAATCTAACACATCCATTCATTTAATGGTGCGAATTAATTAATCTATACTTATCCAAATGCATTTGCCTATGCCAGAAACTGCTGTGAGTTGACATATGGAGATATAGATGATAACAGTTAACATTCAGTCAGTCATTGGGATTTGGTTGCTGATTTTGACTCAAAGCCATTTTCACGCCAGAACAGGAGTCAGATTACCACAAATACTATTTTTCCATTACAAACTTTCTGAAGTAAAATAATTAAAACCAACCGTCTAAATTCAGATTGAAAATGCAGGCTAACTTCACTTTCCCACCTCTAAACTGTGACACTTAGAAGCAAACATAAGGGAGACAAAAAACAGCCTGGTTCATGGCTATGTCTCAAACCTCAACCACAACTGTTTTTTTTTAAAAACTTTGCAATGTGGCTGTTTATATGCATATTATCTTTCACTGACATTTAGCCAAAATGTTTGTATGGATTTAAAGTTTTATTGCTGAGCAAAATAATTCCCTGTACCTGACAAACATCCTTGGTTTGGTCAACATAGAAAGTGCAGGAATCTGCCAACAAAATGGGCCCGATTTTGCAGTTAGTGGTGAGCGAACGAACGGTGCCAGCCGTTCATTACACTTGCCCACAGACTTTCTATGGGATTTTGCACTTGAACTTACTGTGTTGAGTCATTTCAGCACATCGTCCTCTACAGGGGATCTGGGACCCATGTGAACAGGGCAAGCGACTGTGTATCTCCTTAACCAATCATATGATGAGCAGCACAGATTCTGAACCAGGAAGTGTCAGTTAGAATATCGAATTCAATGTCAAATCAGGTACAGAAAGCAAAAAAGAGAGGGAAAGAAATACAGGACTGAGAGAGAGAAGGTTAAAAGAGAGAAAGAAAAATTAAACAGTTATTTCTTTTAAAATCTCCAACAATGATTAAACCCTGAAGGAACGAGACTCCACACTTGTAATGTTAATTTTCAGTGCCAGAGATTGTTTGGCAGTATTTAAGACTCGTCATGCCATTAAAAATGTATTACACTGGAATGGACAAGCCCTAACCTTTTCCGACGCATTTAGTGTGCATCTATCAACTAAGTACAGCAATTTCACACCGTTCCAGGCATTTCAATACAGAATCTCTCAACGACATACGAGATAGCGCAGCTTCTGGAGGCGAAAGGCAACCCGGACAGCAATGGGAATGATGCTCAGCACAGAATAGAAACAAAAGTAAAACGTTTTTACAAAAGCTGACTTTAGGAAGAACTTGGAAAGAGTTTAAAATTATGAAACTTAAAATTGAAGGGACTACATAAAGTGATTCATCTTGATCCGAGTCAACACCAGTAAAATATTGCTGCCAACAGGCTAAAGAGCCAAGGAAACCTAGGAATCTCAAATGAAACCTTGTAATCAAGTTCCAAGCCTACTGCAAATTCTTTTTTTTTTTTAAATGAACAGTGCCTTATGATTTTGGAATGGAAAAGTAGATGAAAGGTACCAAATATTCTGATACTGTCTTGCACTGATGTACTACAATATATAAATACATCAATGCAAGATTTGCATCCGTGTCAGCTTGGCTCCAATCATACGGCTCTCGTGGGTCAGGTTGCTGGTTCAATGACTTACATTTTTATAGCACCTTTAATGCAAAAAAGCATCCCAAGGACTTCACAGAACAGATGTAAAGATGACAGACGTCAGTCTAGGAAGGGAGGTGTGACAGAACTTAGGCTGAAGAGATGGGTTTTCAGAAAGTTTAGGAGGCAGTCCCACAAGGTAGGACCAAGACAGCTGAAGGCTCTACCACCAATGGTAGGGCACAGGGGAATTGCACAATAGGTCACCTCAAAGGAATGGAGTGTTCAGGAGCGAATATTGGGTTGGAGCAGATTGCAGAGATAATGCGAGGCAAGACTGTGGAGGGAATATTATATGTGGACAAGGATGTTGAATCGAACACATTTAGGAACAGGGAATCAGTTGGAGTTCGCAACAACAGCATTGGCTAATCAAGTCTGAGATGACAAAGGCACATACAAGGAAAGAAAGAAGAATGAACTTGCATTTATATAGCACCTTTCATGACCGCAGCACGTCACAAAATGCTTTAACGCCAATTAAGTCTTTTTAAAGTGTAGTCACCGTTGCAATGACGGTAACAAGGGTTTTTTTGTGACAGAAGGTTTGGGGCAGGGTAGTGGGCAATGTTCTCTCTAAGCTGTGCCGCGCAATAATGGGAAAGGTCCCATGCAGGCTGCTCACTGGCTTTTAAATAGTAAAAACCGCGCATGCGCAGAAATTTAAAGGGACCGCACATTAAAAGAAACAGGCCGCGCAGAACAAAGCGCAGCTCACAGGGAACATGGTAGAGGGTGGAAATGTTACCTTAAAGGAAGCAAGAGATCTTGGTGACAGATAGGACATGGACTGTAAAGCTCAGTTCAGGCTCGAACAGGGCATCAAGACTGAAAATGGTCTGGTTCAATTCAAGAATGGGACTGGGAGGAGATAGAAACAGTGGCGAGGGAACTCAGTTCGTGACAGGGCCGAAGACTACAGCTTTGGTCTTAATTTTTAACTGGAGGAAATTCTGATTGATCCAAGACTTGGGTCACCATTTGAAGAACAGGAATTCTCCCAGTGCTCTGGCCAACATTCTTCCCTCAACCACCACCAGGAGGGTGGGGGGCAGAGAATTAAAAATTGAGAAGGGAACAATTTCATTCAGCACCATTAGAAGACAGAATTAGTTTAACTTGTATCAAAAATAAGACTGCCTGAAACTTCAGCAAAACCATCTTACAATCAGGTAGTTGCTGCCCTTTAGACAACAAGAAGAAACTTTAAATTGTTAAATTATGAAAACGTGGGTGGTTGGGAGAAGGGGGGGGGGGTGAGAATCATAATACTAAGATAGCCAGCCATTATTTAACTGTTAACATATGGAAAATCACACTATTAAACAAGGCAACAAAATTTACAGGATTGAATGTTGGGAAAAATTAGAATAAAAGCTTTTACATACCTTCATTTAAAAGTCAGGATTATCCATCCCTATCAGGCAAATGTTGCACCCTCTACAGCAGTACAATACCACACTATCACACAAGTATATACTACAGGAGAAGCACAAGATCACTACGAAGTTCCCACATATCACGCTCCTCCACAGATTAGAACATAAATTAAGGACGATGTCCAGACAGCACAAGGGACTACAAAAAATAGAAGACTATATTTTTTTGTATTATTTTGAACTGGTCTGTGCAGAGTTAGCCAATACCTGGAGCAGAAGGTAGGTGTTACAACCTAGCTCAAATCTCCAGATGAGGAGGGGGGAAGAAAGTTTCCCTTCCTATTGCGAAGGAAGGGCGATATATTTCCAAGTCAGGATGGCGTGCGACTTGGAGCGGAACTTGCAGGTGGTGGTGTTCCCATGCACCTACTGCCTTTGTCCTTCTAGATGGTAGAGGTCGCGGGTTTGGGAGGTGCTGTGAAAGAAGCCTTGGTGAGTTGCTGCAGTACATCTTGTAGGTGGTACACACCTGCAACCAGCATGCCGGTGGTGGAGGGAGTAAATGTTAAGGTGTTGGATGGGGTGCCAATCAAGCAAGCTGCTTTGTCTTGGATAATGTCAAGTTTCTTGAGTGTTGTTGGAGTTGCACTCATCCAGGCAAGTGGAGAGTATTCCATCACACTCCTGATGTGCTTTGTAGATGGTGGAAAGGCTTTGGAGAGTCAAGAGGCAAGTCACTCGCCGCAGAATACCCAGCTTCTGACCCGCTCTTGACAGTATTTATGCAGCTGGTCCAGTTAAGTTTCTGGTCAATGGCGAACTCCATGATGTTGATGGTGGGGGATTAGGCGATGGTAATGCCATTGAATGTCATGGGGAGGTGGTTAGACTCTCTTTTGTTGGAGACAGTCATTGCCTGGCATGAAAAATATACAATTAATATATCCAGATAGGTTGAGACCATCTGAAGCAAACCGAACACTGCCCCAGCTGAGAACTCACCCAGAGGCAATAGATTATACCTGTACAGCTACACACCACAGCATGAGCTGCACATGCACACTAAGCCATTGAGGGATTTTCAAAGTATTTCTTGAATTGTTGTTAGACTAATATAATACAACATAAGCTATGCAAGTCTGATGAATAAGTCTCAAAGTACTGGGATTCCAGCTCAAAACTATGAAAACTTAATTCTGGAAATAGCTTATTCTGGGAGACTAAATGAAGTGATTTAGCAAACTGTCCTTTCACTCCTGGGACAGGAGTTTGAAATTGCACCTCAACACTCTGCACCAATCCAATTCAACAGCGTACAATAACAACTTGCATTTATAAGCACCATTAATGTAGAAAAACATCCCAAGTCACTTAACAGAGGCATATCAAGACAAACTGCCTGCAGGGCTCCCGTAAACACACCACCTGAACACCATGCTCGCTAGACACAAGATTAAGCTGTGGATAGACTCAGACTTGTCACCCTCTTCTACGCCACATCATTCTATCCCCAACATCAACAGCATAGAACTCTGTGCCTCCCCTAGTCTTTCCTTCCTCCTAGAATAGTCAGGCTTTGGTGTCACCTAATCACAACTCTCGGGTTTACTTTCTCTCTTTTACTCTTTTCAACCACTGCACCTGGGATGTTAGTCCTTCATCTTGGTTTCCAAATTTAAAAATATATACCATGAGTTTATTCCAGCCGTGGCACTTAATAGTACAATGTGACCATGCACAACACAACTTGTCCAAGCACTGCCAGCTGAGTTACTTTCTTGCCTTGATCCCCTCCTGGATTTGCACATTGTTCAGGCATCTCCTGCTCTACAACAGTGACTATACTTAAAACAATAAAGCACTTCATTGGCTGTAAAGTGCTTTGGGACGTCTTGCGGTCATGGGCTATATAAATCAAAGTCTTGCTTTCCTTTCTCTTACTCAGTGAATTACAGAAAAAAACCATTGCGACACAGCCAGCATTGATCACTTTCCTTACAGATTGCAGACTACGCACCATTCGATTGTTAAATATGTCAACATTCATATTCTATGTGCAGAGCGAGTAATAATAAAAGCACACACACATATATACAGACTTATTCCTAAAAAAAAACCTGAAGATATTACAGCGACAAACCTTTTATTTTTAGTTTTCATCACTACTGAAACTTCTGTTTAGACTCCAGTTGCAAATTCAAAGGGCTGATTTTGAACAACAGCACATTTACACATTACTCTGTTGAGCAATGTGAAAAGGGCTGGGAAAAGCAAGTGTCGATCAACAATTGGCCCTTATTCTCATTATCTCAATGTAGATAATAAAACTGAATAATGTACAAGCAGCTTATCTCTGGCACGGAGAAACTGGACAGACTTCAGTAATATGCTGGAGAATTAAATATCCAGAACTATTTACATTTCACAAACTGCCGTGGCATCTATTGCCAGGGATCACAAGCAATTCTTTGTTTTAAATATTTTAATCAAGTTGTAAAAATCAATGGTCGGTAATAACTGAATAGGCGTATTGAAAGTATGCCAATAAGGTTTCTTCATCCCACACCCAAATTACCAAGGCTGTTTCCAGGAGTGTAGTATTACAGGAATTAAATCTGTACTTTCAGAAACATCTGACCAACTTGTATCTCAGTCCGTCCTTTCACAACAATACAACAGAGTAATTGGTGTCTATTTTGAAAGTGTCAAAACTTGGTAGAAGACAGGTTTGTACCCATGACTTTCCATATTACAAGTTTTCCATTTGCAACATGCCCCGAAAATGAGATGCCTAAACAAACATACTAGTCACTTCCCTGCATGAACGGAGCTTTTTATTGTGTAATAAATCAATGAGTTACCCCAAGCTTCCCTCAAACTTATAGATGTCCAGTACAAGTCCTGATCAAGGCACTGAAGCCTGTACGGTCATTTTGCTACCTCCTCAATCCACGGAATGACAAGAGGGTAAGACTGTGGGGAGACAGCTCACCTATCAGGATTTGCATAAAAGCAAACCAAATAAATGTACTACTGAATTTTTATTCTTAAATACTAAGTTTTGTAGATATTCACATATATTGCAGGGATGTCTGTAGAACTATTAGTGGCTGGTATCGACCCACTATCCAGATGGACGGAATCGTGGGACACATGCAACATAAAGAACCAACACCTCATCACTGACCCAACAGCAGAAGTCCCTGGCTTCGGCCTCACAAGAACATAAGAATTAGGAGCAGGAGTAGGCCGCACGGCCCCTTGAGCCTGCTCCGCCATTCAATAAGATCATGGCTAATCTTCAACCTCAACTCCACTTTCCCACCCGAACCCCATATCCCTTGATTCCCTTAGAGTCCAAAAATCTATCTATCTCAGCCTTGAATATACTCAAAGACTCCGTATCCACAGCTCTCTGGGGCAGAGAATTCCAAAGATTCACAACCGAGTGAAGAAATTCCTCCTCATCTCAGTCTTAAATGGCCGATCCCTTATCCTGAGACTATGCCCTCTAGATCTAGACTCTCCAGCCAGGGGAAAACAATCTCAGCATTTATCCTGTCAATCTCCCTCAGAATCTATGTGTTTCAATGAGATCACACCTCGTTCTTCTGAACTCGAGAGTATAGGCCCAATCTACTCAATCTCTCCTCATAGGACAACCCTCTCATCCCAGGAATCAATCTAGTGAACCTTCATTGCACCGCCTCTAAGGTAAGTATCTCCTTCCTTAGATAAGGAAACCAAAACTGTGCACAGTACTCCAGGTGTGATCTCACCAAAGCCCTGTACAATTGTAACAAGACTTCCTTACTCTTGTACGCCAAACCCCTTGCAATAAAGGCCAACATACCATTTGCCTTCCTAATTGCTTGCTGTACCTGCATGCTAACCCTGCAGCCTCCCTCGAAAATATGGACAACGCTCAACCGAATCTGGGCAAGGACGATGCAGCCACTTGCTCCACAAGTGGGAGATTGGGACAACCCGAAGTGCGACTGTGGCCATGAGTCCCAGTCCATGGAACACATCACCGCAACTTGCCCACTAAGATCTGTTGAGGGGAAACCTCATTTCTCCACTGGGCATCTCAGGAGGCCATCGAATGGATAGCCAAACTAGACATCCCATTATAAGTGTTTCCCGTCATATGAAACAAGTGGCTATGATCCTACCTCATTTACAAAGAGAAAGTCATTTTTCTCCCCTTAGTCTCCAAGCAGTTTTTCTTAAAATGTACAAATCAATCAGTGTTGGGCATGGAAGGATTCGAAAGAGCAAACAACAATTTTGCAAGTTCATTTGCCAGGGCACAGACATAGGGAAGTATGGATAAAAGTGCACTGTTTTGTATTGGCGTGGCTGCAGTGTTTCAAATGAGTTGACATGTGTGGAAAAAATTGGAGTAGGAAGTCGAACTGGAGGCACACGGGTACTGACAGAAGCCAAAGAGGATGGCTCCAGTTTTGCCAAACTAGAGAAAATTTTGATTCCTCTTGACCCCAATACCAGACAAGCAGTTGGAGTGTTACAACAGGCTCTGGATGAATAATGAATGGTGAGGAGTCCTCAGCACATATGTGAAAGCTTCAACATGAAAAATTAAGAGGTCGCGGACAGAACTTTTGGGTGCAAAGGTGACCGTAAACTTAAGAGGAGGGGCAACTTGAGGCTATATACACACACAGCAGATATTTTTTTTCTTTAGAAGTTTTACCAAGGTTATTAACTTCTATTATGAGATTAAATCAGTTGGAAAGAATCCATGACAATAGCAACTGCACACGACCTCTTGAAAGCAGCAAAGTCTACAGCCAAATGAACGTCACTCAATTCCATGCTTATTCAAGTAAGCAGCAAATTCACACGTCTCCAAGGTGATGCTGCAACAAACTTCCCTGTAATGATAAAATCACTGAAGTACAATTTATCCCAATCCACACTTTACTTGCACAACCCATTACTGACTCTCCAGAGGACTAAGATTATATAGCTTAGCACACGAGGCAGCATTTCCAAAAAACAGTTACCATAACAACCACCTTCAGTTTTCTCTACTGCCTCCTGAGCATTAGTCTCGTCACTACTTGCGACCTGTCATTTACACCATTTTTACCAACTCTTAATTAGCCATTAACAGTGTACTCATTAGAGGCAGTGCTCGTTTATTTAAAGGATGTGTCTGTGGACAACAAAGTGCCCTCTACAGTGCAGGTGTACAGTCAACACAGGGAAGTGGAGGTGTAATTGGACACCGTGTCCAAGTGTCATTTGATCAAGTCAGAGGCAGGCAGTGCAGCCTTCAAGCTCTGCTTGACTACCAATGTATAGTGACACGGCAGAGTTTGGACGACACACAGCGCCAACACTCCCCTCAGTTGAGACGACAGCGCTAACACTCCCCACAGTTCAGACGACACAGCAGGAACAGCTCCCCCCCTACCCCCCCAAAATGCTCATACTGGAGGTGGTAATGTGCACCGCTTACAGTAGAGGAACCAACACTCTGCAAATGCTAACACACAGATGGCCAAAGAAAGCACGTATCTACTCTGCTGGCTGGAACAGTTGGCATGGTTTCAGATTTCTCTGCTTTATGAGGAGGGAGCCGAGTGAGGTTATGCTGAAGTGTGTTAAATTTGCCCCAACTGTCACTAGGCAGTGTGGACCCACTAAATCCAGAGTATATCCAAGGCAGACCTGAAATTTGTTGCAAGGTGGACAGAACATCGTCCTGCCACCTCGTGCACAATTATTCAGAGCTTCA
The DNA here is from genome assembly GCA_030390025.1 of Squalus acanthias. Taxonomy (NCBI): domain Eukaryota; kingdom Metazoa; phylum Chordata; class Chondrichthyes; order Squaliformes; family Squalidae; genus Squalus; species Squalus acanthias. The sequence continues at coordinate 5,492,834 of CM059438.1, read as the reverse complement.
ACATGCCAGACAGGCATGGGGCCAACGGACAGCAGCACTGCCTTCTACTCCACAGCTGCAGACAATGCAGTGTCTTCTTGCTGAACAGGATCAGAAGAGCTTGGGAATCACAGGCAACACACACTGCCACCTCTTCATTCCGAGAGCTGCTTTGCCGGTTGGGTTATTTGCATCGATGACTAGTGACCGTTGGGGCAAATTTAACACACTTCAGCATAACCTCACTCAGCTCCCTCCTCAAAGCAGAGAAATCTGAAACCATGCCAACTGTTCCAGCCAGCAGAGTAGATACGCGCTTTCTTGGGCCATCTTCATCATTGCTTCTTCTCGTCCTCATTCAAAAGAGAGAGATCTCGCACATGAGCAAGACCATTTGGCCCACCTTGAATCACATGTTGATCCCCCTCTGTGTTGAAAATGCTTTTTTGAGATTGGTCCTAACTTTGAATCGAGCCCTTTTTGTCCCACATTGAGGATCTGCCTTGTGGCTCTTCTCTGTACTGGCCCCAGCACATCAGTACCTCCCTCATGCCTTGGTGACCAGGTCTACACAAGGTAATCAAGGTGTGGTGTGGGCAGCAGACTTGTTTACATCAGACGAAGTTGTGATCGAAGTTAAGACCCGGACATTCCAAGTGAAAACTGCCCTTTTCTAGGTGATGTAGAGGCGATCTGGCAAGTGAAATGGGGCAGGGGCCCTCAGCTGAAACTCCCAACTCAAAATTGGCCACCTCGATTTCTGTCATGATTTCCCTCCAGTGACCCCACTGTGGTCCTGATCGATCTGCAGGCAGCATCCACACTCCCCCCAAATGGCGGAAGGGAGGCTGGATAAATGCAAGCATGCACGAGTGTGAATCTACAACATATTTTTGTCCACTTTTGAAACTGTAGTTTCATAGAATAGAATGGTTACAGCACAGGGGGGCCATTCGGCCCGTCGAGCCTGTGCTGGCTCTCTCTGCAAGAGCACTTCAGCTAGTCCCACTCCCCAGCCCTTTCCCCGTAGCCCATAGAATGGAGCAGTCAAGGATACTCAGACTTCCATCCAAGGAAGCAGTAACTTGCCACTACAGGAGTGACAACAGCTTGTATACCCTCTTCCTGATCTCTTGGAGGCAGCACTGATCCTCCTTGACTGCCAGTCACTAGTATCTTCCTCGTGTCATGTCCTACCTGCCTTGTTGTACTGCAGATGCGGGTTCTGGACTCCTCCAATGGTTCTAACATCAGCACGAGAAGAGACCGTCTCCACTGCCTGCACGCAAGGCCAATCCTCTTGAATCATTGATCTTTAACAGCCTAGGCACCCCCCGGGAGATCTTGGAATTCTCAGCTGAGGCCTATTGCTTGTGTCACCTCTCGGGAGAGACAGCTGTCTCCTCAAAGTTGCCCCCCAGCTCTTAATGCTCACTGCTGATCAGTGATCCACCAGTAATATCCTCTGTGTCAGTAATATCCGCTGTCAGTAATACCACCTCCCTGAGTGGGTGTATCTGGGCTGTTGCTCGAGTAAACAAGTTGCCATGATAGAATGCGTGGATCAGGTGCAGGAAGGATCCTTCTGGAAGAACTGGGCTACTCAAGTGCATCTTCCTCTAAACATCCAGCACCCGTGAGGGATACAAAGAACAACCAACTGATTCATGAGATGCATCTGAGAAATACCAGCAGGTCTTTTCCACTATCAAAATATCAGCTCTTATCTAAAACACTCCATCCCATCACCAGCCTGGACCTGGCAGCACGCCGTCATCTTCTGCAACCCCCACAGGCTCCCCAGTCTATCAGTCCAGAATTTGCCTATCTTGCTTCCTCCTGTGTCTCCGGAGGGGCCGGATGTTGGCCATTCCTCCACCCTTGGTTGTCCTTTACCTCTGGTGGTTCTTCACATGTTTCTCCTTTGGCTTCACAAAGGCTAATTTGCAATGTGTTTCCACCTAGGTATCTGCAGACATTCCTTTCTGAACATGCCAGCGGGACAGTGCGGAGGAGAGTTATGCTTCCAATAGCATCAGCCTGGGTGCGCGTGCCCCCACTCACCTCAGGTCAACCTACTGATGCCTTTAAAATCTTTCCCGCGCTAAGGTGACTAATCGTGAGGTGGTAGAGTTGCCACTATCCCACCCCTGGGTTCCACCTCCATCTAGACTGCCTACTCATCCTTCCCCTGGAGCACAACTCCCCGGGTGCCAAGGAGCCTTTACCTTCTGACCTTAATCTCTGCCAGAAATCTCTCTTCCCAAAGTTCATGTGCGGCAACAACTTCCTTTCTCTCGTTCCCCCTTCTTGCTGACCCCCCTGTTCCTGTCTATACCAATCTTTCAACAGCAGCAGCCTGCCACGACTTCCCAGCGGCAGTGACACAGTTAGGCTAGCGTCTTCACCCAGAGATGCTGAGTGCATGATCCTGCTTGGCCCCTTCCCATGGTCCCCACCACCAAGGGTACCAAGTGTCCTGCCTACTTTGTTCATTCTACATGATATTGGGAAGCAGCTTAGTGCAAAGGCCATGGGCCATAAGATAAAACCCATGCACCAGAGCGTGCCATTCCCCCTAACCAAGCTGCTCCAGTGCAGTTGTGACAATGACAAGCTACCTATGGATGGTCACGCAGAAAAACAGGATAATTCTAACCCGGCCACGTACTGCCCAGTCAGCCTCCTGCTCAGTAGAGTGATAGTAGGAATCAGCACTCGTGCCATCAAGCAACATCTGCACACTGCTAACCTGTTCAACGCGAGGCCAACCCAGCAATTGATTCATGGGGCCCCTTCAAATATACGATCCCAATTTCAGGCACTGCACAGAGGTGCTGCAGTGCTTTCTCCTCACAGTGCTCTTGCATTCCCATCTCCCTGGACTTGGAGAATGTGTTCTCAGCAGAGACTCTAAAATTGCGCCCCCCCGCTCCGCCAAATAAGCAGAATCACCCAGCTCAAGCCCTGTTTATTCTGCTCGTAGATAACAAGCGACTGCCAACGTGTGCTGTGATCTGACTTCAGCAGGTAGAGGACAGGCATGCAAAGGAGCGGTGTGTAAAGTATCAGTTAAGCCGAAGAGAAGGGTGCTACTGGCTGACACTTTCAAGGACACTGAAGATGGATGTATTTTCCACCAGGGCAGTCCCAGAAACTCTCAGCGGTGCCCAAGAAGCCCCATATTTTCAGGGCAGCACTTTAGAGAGGCCAGAAATGAAAGGAAAAGAGAAGGATGTTCATGCGTCTAGGCTCATGTTACGGTGCCGTGGCCCGTCACACTACCGATCTGCAGACTTGATCGTCATTGCACCAGTGACAAACTGAAAGGCGACACAGGCTGAAATTAATAGATTGTACTAATGCAGGATTTAAAGAAAAGCTTGCATTTATATAGCGCCTTTCACGGCCTCAGGACATCCCAAAGCGTTTTACAGCCAATGAAGTACTTTAAGTGTAGTCACTGATGTAATGTAGGAAACGCGACAGCAAATTCACACACAGAAAGGTCCCACAAACTGCAATGTGATATTGACCAGATAATCTGTTTCAGTGATCTTGAGTGAGGGATAAATATTGGCCAGGACACCGGGAATAACTCCCCTACTCTTCTTCAAAATAGTGCCATGGGATCTTTTATGTCCACCTGAGAGCGCAGACGGGTGAGAATTCCCTCAATCTGGAATTTATATCAATTTACAAAAACTGGCAAATGGCACAGCATGAATTACATGGATTTTACTGATGCAGGATCCCCGAAACAAACACAAGGCATGGGAAAGACTTCCATGTAATTTACTGATGTAGGGCTCATGAGACAAACAACCAGCACAGCACGACTTTCATGGATTTAATAGATACGGCAAGAATTTCAAACAGCAAGAGGAAGTGACATCATCGGATGGACACCACACATGCACGGAGTGACAAGGGCCAACCGAAAGTGCCCAGTGTCGCTAATCACTCTGCTATTCAAACCACTGAGAAATTTCAAAGCGGAAGTTGTTTGAAAAAAAAACTATGAAAAATTAATGATGTCATCTACTGAATCATTCCGGGAAGTATCTCTCTAAGCAGACAGCAAACAAAGATAAATTCGTATTCCTTCACTTCACCTGACGAAGGGGCAGCAGCTCCGAAAGCTTGTGATTTCAAATAAAACTGTTGGACTATAACCTGGTGTTGTGCAACTTCTCACTTTTGTCCACCCCAGTCCAACACCGGCATCTCCGCATCAAAGATAAATTGGGCTCGGCTATGAAGAAGTTTCCAATCAGATAGCCTAAAGACTTTTGGCACTTGTGCTCACACAGGATTAATGAATATTTGGAGGGTATTAGAAATCAATCACTGCCTGTGGAATTGATCGCCACCGGAGCTGGTACCTTCATGAAAGGAGGGGAGATAACTGGAAGAGGAAAAAAAATAATCTTAAAAAAAAAATCACTCAAAATATTTGAACATACTAGGATAAAAAGTGACCTCTAGATAAGTGAGTCAAATAATAAAAGCTTAAATGCCAGCCGTGACTCAATGGCAGCACTCTCGCCTGCGTCACTCCAGAGACTTGAGCACATAATCTAGGACAGCACTTCAGTGCAGTACTGTGGGAGCGCTGCACTGTTAAAAGGTGCATGTCAATCGGATGAGACGTTAAACCGAGGCCCCATCTGACCCCTCCGATGGATGTAAAGGATCCCACGGCACTATTTTGAAGAGGAGCTGAGGAGTTTCTCCCCGGTGTTCTGGCCAACATCCCTCAACCAACATCACTAAAACAGTATCTGGTCATTATCACATTGCTGTTTGTGGGAGCTTGCTGTACAAAAATTGGCTGCTGCGTCTCCCTACATTACAAGTGTCGCGACACTTCAAAAATACTTCAATGGCTGTGAACTGCATTAGAGCCGCTTGAGGTTGTGAAAGGCGCTATATAAATAAATGCAAGTTCTTTCTAAATAGAACAGCACCAGCGCATTTTGCTGATATCAAACAAATAAGCAGAATCACCCAGCTCAAGCCCTGTTTATTCTGCTCGTAGATAACAAGCGACTGCCAACGTGTGCTGTGATCTGACTTCAGCAGGTAGAGGACAGGCATGCAAAGGAGCGGTGTGTAAAGTATCAGTTAAGCCGAAGAGAAGGGTGCTACTGGCTGACACTTTCAAGGACACTGAAGATGGATGTATTTTCCACCAGGGCAGTCCCAGAAACTCTCAGCGGTGCCCAAGAAGCCCCATATTTTCAGGGCAGCACTTTAGAGAGGCCAGAAATGAAAGGAAAAGAGAAGGATGTTCATGCGTCTAGGCTCATGTTACGGTGCCGTGGCCCGTCACACTACCGATCTGCAGACTTGATCGTCATTGCACCAGTGACAAACTGAAAGGCGACACAGGCTGAAATTAATAGATTGTACTAATGCAGGATTTAAAGAAAAGCTTGCATTTATATAGCGCCTTTCACGGCCTCAGGACATCCCAAAGCGTTTTACAGCCAATGAAGTACTTTAAGTGTAGTCACTGATGTAATGTAGGAAACGCGACAGCAAATTCACACACAGAAAGGTCCCACAAACTGCAATGTGATATTGACCAGATAATCTGTTTCAGTGATCTTGAGTGAGGGATAAATATTGGCCAGGACACCGGGAATAACTCCCCTACTCTTCTTCAAAATAGTGCCATGGGATCTTTTATGTCCACCTGAGAGCGCAGACGGGTGAGAATTCCCTCAATCTGGAATTTATATCAATTTACAAAAACTGGCAAATGGCACAGCATGAATTACATGGATTTTACTGATGCAGGATCCCCGAAACAAACACAAGGCATGGGAAAGACTTCCATGTAATTTACTGATGTAGGGCTCATGAGACAAACAACCAGCACAGCACGACTTTCATGGATTTAATAGATACGGCAAGAATTTCAAACAGCAAGAGGAAGTGACATCATCGGATGGACACCACACATGCACGGAGTGACAAGGGCCAACCGAAAGTGCCCAGTGTCGCTAATCACTCTGCTATTCAAACCACTGAGAAATTTCAAAGCGGAAGTTGTTTGAAAAAAAAACTATGAAAAATTAATGATGTCATCTACTGAATCATTCCGGGAAGTATCTCTCTAAGCAGACAGCAAACAAAGATAAATTCGTATTCCTTCACTTCACCTGACGAAGGGGCAGCAGCTCCGAAAGCTTGTGATTTCAAATAAAACTGTTGGACTATAACCTGGTGTTGTGCAACTTCTCACTTTTGTCCACCCCAGTCCAACACCGGCATCTCCGCATCAAAGATAAATTGGGCTCGGCTATGAAGAAGTTTCCAATCAGATAGCCTAAAGACTTTTGGCACTTGTGCTCACACAGGATTAATGAATATTTGGAGGGTATTAGAAATCAATCACTGCCTGTGGAATTGATCGCCACCGGAGCTGGTACCTTCATGAAAGGAGGGGAGATAACTGGAAGAGGAAAAAAAATAATCTTAAAAAAAAAATCACTCAAAATATTTGAACATACTAGGATAAAAAGTGACCTCTAGATAAGTGAGTCAAATAATAAAAGCTTAAATGCCAGCCGTGACTCAATGGCAGCACTCTCGCCTGCGTCACTCCAGAGACTTGAGCACATAATCTAGGACAGCACTTCAGTGCAGTACTGTGGGAGCGCTGCACTGTTAAAAGGTGCATGTCAATCGGATGAGACGTTAAACCGAGGCCCCATCTGACCCCTCCGATGGATGTAAAGGATCCCACGGCACTATTTTGAAGAGGAGCTGAGGAGTTTCTCCCCGGTGTTCTGGCCAACATCCCTCAACCAACATCACTAAAACAGTATCTGGTCATTATCACATTGCTGTTTGTGGGAGCTTGCTGTACAAAAATTGGCTGCTGCGTCTCCCTACATTACAAGTGTCGCGACACTTCAAAAATACTTCAATGGCTGTGAACTGCATTAGAGCCGCTTGAGGTTGTGAAAGGCGCTATATAAATAAATGCAAGTTCTTTCTAAATAGAACAGCACCAGCGCATTTTGCTGATATCAAACAAATTGTTTAAATTATGGAGTAAAATTACAAAACTGAAGAAATTAATACCCAATTATTTGTTAATATTTTCATTTAAATGTCACAATGAGAAAAGGAATACTACTGCTTTGTAACTTTCCATCATAGGACAGCAACAAATATATCAATCCATTGACAGTTTAAACTGGAAGAACAAACAGAATCAGAAAGTCTTTCAAGTAATCTCTGTCCACACTGGAATTGGAATTGGAAACCACAAAGTGAATATTTCACTCTGTTTTTAAGTACTTTTAAATTCAAGCGAGAAAGGAAAATCTCTCCTTTGATTAGCCAGGATACAATTTCATTTTGTAAAAAGGAAAAAATTTATTTTTGTTTCAAAAACGTCAGGTATGAAAAAAGCCACAATCGGCCTCAGAATTCCAAATCTGCAGTTCTGCATCATACATTTTAAGTTAATCTCATCACTTCACCACTTAAACTTCTAGTTTAGCTTGCATTCAAGTCACAATTACAACAGAGCTCTTCATATTTCATAACTAACAAGAGGGGGGCAGGGAAACTATTTCTGTACAGGAAACTCTTTATTAACCGGCACCCAAATATCCGGAAATCTCTCTTAACCAGCAAAATTCTTGAGTAGGTAACCGGGGTTTTCCTTCATCTCTCGTTTAAAATTAACTTTAAAAAAACCCTGAGGCGTTTGCCTTGTATCGGAGCATGTAGATTGGGAGGGGAATGTGCAGCCCGGGTAGGCAGCGGACACGACAGATGGTCAGCTGGCGGTCCCCGGGGAGATGGAGCTCCGAATGCAGGCGCATGTCAATGTGTACGGAGCTCTCGTACGTTGGGAGATATAACTCTCCGTTATCCGGACTTTTTGATTAACCGGCACCACGCCAGTCCCGTTGGTGCCGGTTAATAAAGAGTTTCCTGTAGTTATAACAGATAGATACACAAATCACTGAAAGTAGCAACGCAGGTTAATAAGGCCATAAAAAAGCAAACAAAGCAATGGGGTTCAATTCTGGAGGGATAGAATTGAAAAGCAGAGAAGTTATGCGCAGAGAAGTTATGTTAAACTTGGTTAGACCACACTTGGAGTACTGTGAACAGTTCTGGTCTCATTATAAAAAGGATATAGAGACACTGGAGAAAGTGCAAAAAAGGTTTACTAGAATGATAACAAAACTAGAGAGGTTATACACATCAGGAAAAACTGAACAGGCTGGGGCTCTTTTTCTAGAAAAGAGAAGACTGAGGGGGTGACCTGAAAGGTCTTCAAGATTGTGAATGGGTTTGATAGGGTAGGCTTACAGATGATGCTTCCACTTGTTGGGGGGGGGGGGGGAAAACCAGAAATAAAAGATAGTCACTAATAAATCCAATGGGGAATTCATGAGAAACTTCTTTACCCAGAGAGTGGTTAGATTGTGGAACTCGCTATTACAAATAGTGGAGGCGACTAGTATAGATGCATTTAAGGGAAAGCTAGATAAACACATGAGGGAGAAAGGAGTAGAAGGATATGTTGATAGGGTGAGATGAAGAAGGGTGGGAGGAGCCTCATGTGGAGCATAAAGACTGGCATGGATCTGTTGGGCCAAATGGTGCTATTCTGTGCTATAAAGACTATGTATGTGAATTGCTTCAAGGCAACACCCCAGTACTGCGTATTGTCAGAGAGGGCACAAATTTAAGGTCATCACAAAAGAATTTGATGGGAGTCGCGAGAAGAAATGTCTTAGTGCAAAAGGTGACCAGAACACAGACTTCTAACGAGCTTACCACAAACTGCGTTGAAGCACAGTCCATAAATTATTTTAAAAAGCGGATTAGGTGGCTGCTTCAAAGAGAGGAATATTAGGGAGTCTGGGGATCAAGCAGGAAAACGGGATTAGATGTATGGCAAATGCTAAGTTTTTGTGCGGGAATCTTCCAATGAAAATATGTAGAATATACATAAAAAGCAAACTATCAATAGATTACGTGCTATACAGCATTGAATTGGCGAAATTGCCCAACCTGGCTCTTCTGCTCAAGCCAAAGAGAGTCCATCGCTCCCCCATTTTAATTAAAATTGACAAAATAAATGGATTTGTGGATTATTTTAAATTGCTAGCTGTACTAAAACTGCACAGTACTTCAAACCGCATTCTAACAAAGCAGAAGTGCAAGTGCATTACCCGTCAAACAACTGAACAGCGCAAGTGTTTTTTTTAAATTCAGCACTACAAGTGGGTTTCAGTTAAAATTTTCTACAACACTCCCAGTCAGCAACAGAAACCGGAAAAATAGCTGAGAAAGTGAAAGAGCCCTACTTACAGTAGAAATGTTTCAGAGAAGCTGAAAGAGAAAGACTCATTAAACACCCTTACTTACAATGGAAGTAACATTTAATTTCCGTGTGTGCAAACTTTACACAGTCCTTTTGATAGTAAAATTTAAAAAAATTAAAATATTGGAAATACACAATCTGTAAAGAGAAGACAGATTATGGTGTCCTGGGTAGTATTCTTCAGATAACTGTCAAAATGAAGGGTACACAATAAAGCATGATAACCTCCCTTCCGTGTCAGCCGTGGCTCAATTGGTAGCACCCTCGCCTCGGAGTCAGAAGGCTGTGGGCTCAAGTCCCACTCAAGAGACTTGAGAACAAAATCTGTACTGACACTCCAGTGCAGTACTGAGGGTGCCGTCTTTCGGATGAGACGTTAAACCAAGGCCCCGTCTGCCCTCTCAGGTGGACGTAAGAGATCCTACAGCACTGTTTCGAGAGAAGAGCAGGGGAGTTATCACCGGTGTCCTGGCCAATATTTATCCCTCAATCAACATCACTAAAAAAAAATTATCGGATCATTATCACATTGCTGTTTGTGGGAGCTTGCTGTGCACAAATTGGCTGCTGCCTTTCCTACATTACAACAATGACTACACTTCAAAAAGTACTTCATTGGCTATAAAGCGCTTTGGGATGGCCAGTGGTCGTGAAAGGCGCTATATAAATGCAAGTCTTTCTTTTCTTTATTTCCATTTACAGATGCTGACTGACTTGCTGTAACTCTTTTTTTTTGAGTCAACATAAAACGACTGTAAATTAACAAAACTTCAAATGAAACTTATCGCATTAAACTAAAATAACATTGTCCGGGGAGACGATGCACTCCAGTCCCTGCGGCGCCCACCGGTCTCGGAAGGCTTCAAGTGTGCCGGCGGACACCGCGTGCTCCATCTCCAGGGCCACCCGGGCGCGAACATAGCCGCGGAAGAGAGGCACTGACTTGCTGTATGGTTCCAGCATGTGTCATTTTACCTTTTCATGGTAGATGTATGGCTTTGGAGCCATGCTGTACAGCCGAGCATTTTCTCTCTATGTACCACAGAACCTCAAAGGTTACAAAGGTCAAGGCCGTGTTCCTATTAACTTGCATATATTACAAGCTTCTAATACTATCGGATCTTGGTGTTCTGATTCAGGATTTATCTATCAACGAAGCAACAATGGTTTAAACAGTCCTCTCCAAACCAGATGGCACCAATATTTAAACAAGCCAAGGTCCTTATAATGTTCAGCACACAGTGGCCCGGTCATGACACTCGGGTGAAGAAGTTTCCGAAGCAGTCGAGGTGGTATCCACATACGACAGTGGTCAAATTCATTCTAATCAGTTTTTCTCTCTTGCAGCTTATTGGTACCAATACACTTGGACTTGATGCCAGTTTGCTGTTGAGTTAGGTGGTCACCACAAGGGGACTGTATGACAATTGGCTTTGGTACATCTGGATTACAGAGTGGAATAATTAGTCACGCCCGGTCCTCACTCCTGGTTGATTTCCAGTCACTCTTGCTGAACTGCGTGAATGTTTAATAAGGCCAGGTTCAGACCCGACAATGGTGCAAAACTGATCGTACTTACTGAAGACGATTCGAACAGTGTGTTACAGCACAATATAAATGTGACATGTTCTAAATTCAGACTTGGACACAACTGGAATAATTGTGCACCCAACTGCTTCTGGCGCCTTTTACTTCATTGCGCTGTGATTTTATCGTACTGTAACTTTTGCATAGTTGCAGACAAGCCAACATACAGCATTAAACAGTGTAGCACGAGCACTTTAATTACATCACAACAGCTTCAATACACACTTGTATGGGGAACTGGAGCAAAGGGGAAGAATAGGAATTAATTTTGACAATGTCACTTCCAGAAACTACCGACTGCTTCATAAATTTCACAAGAGTGTCATGACAGTGCCTTAAAGAACATCCTATGCATCAAACTTTGCAACCGGCTTCCTCCCATTAAATCTCAAGCTCTTTTTGCAAAGTAAAAATCAGACTATGGAACAACTAACAGAATAACCCAGTCCTCGCAGATATAATAGTATCCAACAGTATGCACTTGTACTGTTGCCTTTACCATAGCAAGATTAGGACAATACAAAACACTTGGCAATCTCAAATCAGATAGAACATTCACTTCAAATGTAGACATCCATGGGCTTCCTGTTTACAAAGACATTTGCAATTTTTATAAACTTCACCAGAGACCTCTAAAACATCACCAGCTTTGGAAATATCCTTTACGTACACGCATTATGCCTCTTCCAAGATAAATTATTTGACAGACTGTGTAAAAAAAACCACTTAGAAACAACTCAATTCAGCCTCAGAAATGAAAAAGCGTTGCAAAAAGCTATTGCTGGTCCAACACAATGCCACCAAGCACATAAAAAACAATGTGAGTTATTACTGATGAACTTTTTTTTTAAATGAATGGACCTCAAAACCACAGCACAAATTATTAAAAACATTCTACCCAAAAGTTGGTTATATGAAAACAACTTAAGATTATACCTGATTTATTTCAAAGTCCCTTCCTGCTTACTGTGTAAAGGTGTTGCTCCCTTTGCCTATGCGTCACAAGGTTTAGACATCAGCTCAGCCCCCAGGGCTCAGTGTATGTGACTCTGCAAGCCAATCGCAGCAAGTGTTGTGGCAAGAGCACACTTGTGCTGTGGCTGAAGTCTTTCTCTCAGTTTGCATCATGTAAACTGAGCAAATAGCATCAAGAGCAGAGGCCGTCTATAAACATCCAGCTCAATGTCATGTTTTCCCAAGATATCCATCAGGAGATGGAGGGGGAGTTAAACAATGGGAAATTGAGATAATGAGGAGGGAGGAGTAAGATTAGGCAAGAGACAATGAAGTAAATAAACGCCGGGGAGGAAGGGGAAGAGGGGGATCAAACGCCGGGGAGGAAGGGGAAGAGGGGGATCAAACGCCGGGGAGGAAGGGGAAGAGGGGGATCAAACGCCGGGGAGGAAGGGGAAGAGGGGGATCAAACGCCGGGGAGGAAGGGGAAGAGGGGGATCAAACGCCGGGGAGGAAGGGGAAGAGGGGGATCAAACGCCGGGGAGGAAGGGGAAGAGGGGGATCAAACGCCGGGGAGGAAGGGGAAGAGGGGGATCAAACGCCGGGGAGGAAGGGGAAGAGGGGGATCAAACGCCGGGGAGGAAGGGGAAGAGGGGGATCAAACGCCGGGGAGGAAGGGGAAGAGGGGGATCAAACGCCGGGGAGGAAGGGGAAGAGGGGGATCAAACGCCGGGGAGGAAGGGGAAGAGGGGGATCAAACGCCGGGGAGGAAGGGGAAGAGGGGGATCAAACGCCGGGGAGGAAGGGGAAGAGGGGGATCAAACGCCGGGGAGGAAGGGGAAGAGGGGGATTAAACGCCGGGGGGGGGGGGGGAAGGGGAGGATTAAACGCCGGGGGGGGGGAGAAGGGGAGGATTAAACGCCGGGGGGGGGGGGAATGGGGAAGGGGGGGGAAGGAGAAGGGGGGTATTAAACGCCGGGGGGGGGGGGGGGGAAAGAGAGAGAGGGGAAGGAGGAGATTAAACACCAGGGGGGAAGGGGAATTAAACGCGGGGGGGGGGAGGGGGGAGGGGAAGGGGGCGGGGAAGGGGGCGAGGGGAAGGGGGGGGATTAAACGGCGGGGGGGGAAAGGGGACGGGGGGGGGGAGGAAAGGGGAAGGGGGGGGAAGGGAGGGGGACGGGGGACGGGGGGGGGAAGGGAGGGGGACGGGGGGGGGGGGAAGGGAGGGGGACGGGGGGGGGGGGGGGAAGGGGGGGGGAGGGGGGGGGGGGGGGAAGGGAGGGGGACGGGGGGGGGAGGGAGGGGGACGGGGGGGGGGGGAGGAGGGGACGGGGGGGGGGGGAAGGGGGGGGGGACGGGGGGGGGGGACGGGGGGGGGGGAGGGGGACGGGGGGGGGGGACGGGGGGGGGTACGGGGGGGGGGACGGGGGGGGGGGACGGAGGGGGGTGGGGGGGGGGGGGGGGGGGGGTGGGGGGGAGGGGGGGGGGGTGGGGGGGAGGGGGACGGGGTGGGGGAGGGGGGACGGGGGGGGGAGGGGGACGGGGGGGGGAGGGGGACGGGGGGGGGAAGGGAGGGGGACGGGGGGGGAAGGGAGGGGGGAAGGGAGGGGGACGGGGGGGGGGAAGGGAGGGGGGAAGGGAGGGGGGAGGGAGGGGGACGGGGGGGAAGGAGGGGGGAAGGGAGGGGGGAAGGAGGGGGGGAAGGGAGGGGGGAAGGGAGGGGGGGAAGGGAGGGGGCGGGGGGGGAAGGGAGGGGGACGGGGGGGGAAGGGAGGGGGACGGGGGGGGGAAGGGGAGGGGGACGGGGGGGGGAAGGGGGGGGGAAGGGAGGGGACGGGGGGGGAAGGGAGGGGGACGGGGGGGGAAGGGAGGGGGACGGGGGACGGGGGAAGGGAGGGGGACGGGGAGGGGGACGGGGGGAGGGAGGGGGACGGGGAGGGGGAGGGGACGGGGGAGGGGGACGGGGGGGGAGGGAGGGGGACGGGGGGGGGGGGGAAGGGAGGGGACGGGGGGGGGGGGAAGGGAGGGGGACGGGGGGGGGGGGAAGGAGGGGGGGGGAAGGGAGGGGGACGGGGGGGGGGGGGGAAGGGAGGGGGACGGGGGGGGGGGAAGGGAGGGGGACGGGGGGGGGGGGGGGAAGGGAGGGGGACGGGGGGGGGGGGAAGGGAGGGGGACGGGGGGGGGGGAAGGGAGGGGGACGGGGGGGGGATGGGAGGGGGACGGGGGGGGGGGAAGGGACGGGGGAAGAGGGGATTAAACGCCGGGGGGGAGGGGGAGGGGAATAAACACCAGGGGGGAGGGGACAGGAAGATAAACACCGGGGGACTAAGTGAAGAGATCATCACCAGGGGATAAACACCAGAGGGGGAGCTGGGGAAATGGAGGCAAGGGGGAAGGTGGAGCCCCAGCCCCGGGGAGCCTCAGCCCTTCCCTCAGCGACGACTAAATAAAGCCCCGTAAACAGTCGGAGTGACCCGCTGAACCCGAACCCGGGGCCGCCGCTCACCCTTTGCCGAAAGTCAGGGCTTTGCGCTGCTTCATGGCTTCACTCGAATCCGCTGCTCGGGGCGAGAAGAGGAGGCAAGGCCGCGCTCCGTCTGCCGCTGCATGGTTTCCCCATCCCCTTTCTTCGTTGTTGTTTGTTGTTTTATAAATTGTTTCGCCCCCCGACCCTTCACTCGGGTGAAACGCTCCGTCCGCTGCAGTTCCCGCCTTCCTCCCTCCCTCTCTCTCTCTCTCTCTGAGTGAGCGGCGGCGCCTGACCCGGGAGGAGCCTCGCGCGGGAGCTCTTGGGAGTTGTAGTTCCCCCGCCGGAAGCCGCCAACCGCTGGAGCCGGCGGCGGGACTACAGCCCCCACAATGCAGCGCGCGGCGCCCAGCGCTCCCTCTCCGAGTCCGCGTCTGGTAGCGCCAGTCCGCTCTGCAAGTGCTCGCACACAAAATAAAGTTGCTTTCAACCCCAGTCGTCTTAATTTTTTTCCACTTTTTTTTAATTTGCAAACAAACCCCCCCCGCCCCCGTTTTAATGCATCTGTTGTATTCAATCCAGTGTCAACAGTGTCTGAGTTAGTTGCACTCTCTCACACACTCTTGAGTCAGAAGGTTGCGGGTTCATAGTCCCACTCCAGAGACTTGAGCACCAAAAGTCCAGGCTGACACACCCAGTGCAGTGCCCAGGGAGCGCGGCGCTGTCGCAGGTGCCAGTCTTTCGGATGAGACGTTAAACCGAGTCTGCCCTCTCAGGTGGACGTAAAAGATCCCACGGCATTGTTTCGAGAGAAGAGCAAGGGGAGTTATCACCAGTGTCCTGGCCAATATTTATCCCTCAATCAACATCACTGAAACAGATTATCTGGTCATTATCACATTGCTGTCTGTGGGAGCTTGCTGTGCGTAAATTGGCTTCTGCCATTCCTACATTACAAGTGACTACACTTCAAAAAGTACTTCATTGGCTGTAAAGCGCTTTGGGACGTCCGGTGGTCGTGAAATGCACTATATAAATGCAAGTATTTCTTTTTTTTCTTTTCTTTTGTCTTAATTTTTCCACTTTTTTATTTGTAAAAATGTTACTAATGCATCTGTTGCATTCAATCATTGGGAATTCTTTTATACTACTTTCCCCCTCTCTCCTCCAAATCATGTTTCTACTGTTGTGATTCGTATTGGAAAATTCATCAATAAAAAAAGTTTTGTAAGAGCTATTTGTTGAGTGGTATGCTTTACGAGTTGACGTTATTTTCTCGGCAAGCTCAAGCAACAGCACCTCACCTTTCAGTTCAGCACGTTACAGTCTTCCATCCTCAACATTGAGTTCAACAACTTTAGATCATAACCAGTGCTCCCATCTCCTCGGACAGCATATGCTGGTAATGGTTTTGCTGTTACCATTTACACTTTTTTTCTTTATTTGTCCCATTACCACCTACTTTTGCCTTGTACCATCATCCCTTTTGTCATTTAACCACTCCACCCTATCACAGACCTTCCCCATTGTTATTTCCTCGCCCCCTTTCCCCTTGCTCTACAATTGCTCATAAACTGTTAAATCTCGAACTCCTTCCAGAGTGTCTATCAATATCACAAAAGCAAAATACTGCGGATGCTGGAGATCCGAAATAAAAACAGAAAATGCTGGAAATACTCAGCAGGTCAGGCAGCATCTGTGGCGAGAGAAACAAGAGTTAACGTTTCAGGTCGATGACATTTCGAAAGGTCTTTTATTGTCTATCATTATTACTGAGTCAGCCAATCAATCCCAGAAACTTACAGCAGTGCAGTCTCCAGGCGTGATTGACGGAATTACCCAAGCATCTCCCTCCTGTCACACTACAACTCTCCGCACCATTCTACTCTGTGTGAACGGATTTCCTGTATGGGCTGCTCCGGCACGCTCTCCACTTCCTCACTCTCGTCTTCGGTCCAGACTCGCCCTGACATTCCATCTTGCCATCCGGCGGAAGTGGGAGACCCCAATGGAAAGGCTCTCTCTGCATGGATCCTTCCCTGCACCATGGGGGATCTGGGGTGTGGAGAGTGTTGCATGGAGCAGTGGCATCAAACATGGTTTTTGAGCCACCTCATGGATACACAGGCCGCTATAATCTCTGTGGCCAGGATGAAACTGCGTTTATGTGGGCGGTTGCAGCCCCTATTTTATTATTTACGGGGGCCGCAATTTTTGGCTGAATTTCAGCTCCTGTATGTGTTACACTTAATTCTGGTCCCACTTAAGCACATTGTCTAAATCACCATGAGCAATGCCAAGGGAGCTTTTCTTGGATTGTAAATCTTCTTTCGGAACAACAAATATGCCAACTGAGAATCTAACAAAAGCTGGCCACCAGCCTCAGAAAATCTGACAAATCAAAATCAGGCCCGAATATAGGCCTATGACATGTAGTTATGCTGAAAATATAGTGCGGTCGGGCAAGGAGAATAATGCCCGCGTGAAATGGGAGGGGGAGGAGAGTGTTGGCATGATTTGAGAAGAAAGCGGGAAAAGACCACCGATGTGAACAGTTTGGTGCAGAAAGCTGTTGCGAATTAAGGTAGAGAGAACAGTGCTAGCAGGAACTGAGGGGAGAGGAAGAGAGCCAGCTTTAACTGAAAGGGAGAGATTACATAGGATATACGGCACAGAAACAGGCCATTCGGCCCAACCAGTCCATGCCGGCGTTCATGCTCCACTCGAGCCTCCTCCCGTCTTTTCACATTTAAATATATCAGCATAACCCTCTATTCCCTTCTCCCTCATATGCGTGTCTAGCCTCCCCTTAAATGCATCTATACTTTTCACTTCAACCACTCCCTGTGGTAGCGAGTTCCACATTCTCAGCACTCTTTGTGAAAAGAAGTTTCTTCTGAATTCCCTATTTTATTTCTTGGTGACTATGTTATACTGATAGCCTCTAGTTAGGCTCTTCCCCACAAGTGGAAACATTCTCTCTGTATCCACTGTATCAAACCGTTTCATAATTTTAAAGACCTCTATTAGGTCACCCCTCAGCCATCTTTTTTCAAGAGAAAAGAGACCCAATCTGTTCATCCTTTCGGATATGTATACCCTCGCATTTCTGGTATCATCCTTGTAAATCTTCTCTGCACCCTCTCCAGTGCTTCTATATCCTTTTTATAATATGGCGACCAGAACTGTACGCAGTACTCCAAGTGTGGTCTAACCAAGGTTCGATTCAGGTTTAGCATAACTTGCCTACTTTTCAATTCTATACCTCTAGAAATAAACCCTAGTGCTTGGTTTACTTTTTTTATGGCCTTGCTAATCTGTGTCGCAACTTTTAATGATTTGTGTATTTGTACTCCGAGATCCCTTTGCTCCTCTACCCCACCTGTCGGCTGTGGCTCAGTGGGTAGCACACTCACCTCTGAGTCAGAAGGTTGTGGGTTCAAGTCCCACTCCAGGGACTTGAGCACGTAAAGCTAGTGCAGTGCTGAGGGAGCGCTGCACTGTCAGAGGTGCCTTCTTTTGGATGAGACGTTAAACTGAGGCCCTGTCTGCTCTCGCAGGTGGACGTAAAAGATCCCATGGCACTATTTCGAAGAAGAGCAGGGGAGTTATCCCCGGTGTCCTGGCCAATATTTATCCCTCAATCAGCATAACAACAACAATTTATCTGGTCATTATCACATTGCTGTTTGTGGGAGCTTGCTGTGCGCAAATTGGCTGCCGCTGTTTCCCACATTACAACAGTGACTTCACTTCAAAAACTTCATTGGCTGTAAAGCGCTTTGAGACGTCTGGTGGTTGTGAAAGGCACTATATAAATGCAGGGGCGAGGACGGGGCCCAGGAACGAGGTCAAGGCCCAGAAGCGAGGTCTGGACCCAGGAGTGTGGACAGGGCCCAGGAGCGAGGACGGGGCCCAGGGGCGAGGGTGAGGACGAGCCCAGCAGCAAGGTCGAGGACCAGCAGCGGGGTCGGGAGGACCACACTGCAGCCTATGAAACCCAGGCAGAGAGGACCTACGGGAAGGAGGGAGGAGGTCAGTAGGAGTATGTTTGTGTGTGTGTGCTTGGCCGATGTAGCAGAGCCTGGTCTCCAATCGTCTTGGATCCCCTTGCCATTGGACCAAGACCTTGCTCTGTCAAGCCCGTGTGGTAGCTGGTGTGCAACGGCCACCCCATGTTGAAAGAATTCACGCACAGGCATCTTCCACCCTTTAAAAAAGTCATCCTCGGTTCCGATGGACTGCCTAAGAAGAAGATATAAATGCAAGTCTTCTTCCTTTCCACCTAGACTCGCACCCTCCAAGTAATAAGTGACCTCCATATTCTTCCTACCAAAATGTAATACCTCATATTTATCTGTGTTGAACTTCATTTGCCAATGATATGCCCATTCTGCAAGTTTATTAATGTCCTCCTGTAATTTGTTGCAGTCCTCCTCAGTATTGACTATCCCCCCCCAATTTGGTGTCATCCGCAAAGTTAGAAACTTTGTTTTTGATTCCAAAGTCTAAATCGTTAATGTAAATTGTGAACAACAGTGGTCCCAGCACTGATCCTTGTGGAACACCACTGCTCACTGTTTTCTGTCTTGAAGCCAGCTAGCTACCCATTCTGCTACTTGTCCAAAACTCGCCTGCCCATGTCCTAACTCGCACCAAGTCCCGTTCACCCATCACCACTGTGCTCGCTGACCTACATTGGCTTAAGGTTAAGCAGCGCCTCGATTTCAAAATTCTCATCCTTGTTTTCAAATCCCTCCATGGCTTCGCCCCCTCCCTATCTCTGTAATCTCCTCCAGCCCCACAACCCACCGAGATATCTGCACTCCTCTAATTCTGCCCTTCTGAGCATCCCTGATTATAATCGCTCAACCATTGGTGGCCGTGCCTTCTGTTGCCTAGGCCCTAAGCTCTGGAATTCCCTGCCTAAACCTCTCCGCCTCGCTACCTTTGTTTCCTCCTTTAAGACGTTCCTTAAAAGCTAACTCTTTGACCAAGCTTTTGGTCACCTGCCCTAATTTCTCCTTATGTAGCTTGGTGTCAAATTTTTTGTCTTATAACACTCCTGTGCAGCGCCTTGGGACATTTTACTACGTTAAAGGCGCTATATAAATACAAGTTGTTGTTGTTGTTGTTGACGACTCCGCATTCTCTGACCTTGTTCATCAGTCTATTAATGGGGTACCTTATTGAAGGCCTTTTGAAAATCTAGATAAATTACATCTACTGCATTACCATTGTCTACTCTCTCTGTTACCGCTTCAAAAAATTCAATGAGGTTGGTCAAGCAAGATTTTCCTTCTTTGAATCCATGCTGACTATTCCTTATTACATTTTTGGTTTCTAGATGTTCTTCTATTTTCTCCTTTAGTAGGGATTCCATTATTTTTCCCCACCACTGATGTTAAGCTGACTGGTCTATAATTCCCTGGACATGTTCTATCCCCCTTCTTGAATGTATGTATTACGTTAGCTATCCGCCAGTCTTCTGGCACTACACCTTTTTCTAATGAATTATTAAATATGTTTAATAATGCCTCTGCTATCTCTTTCCTAGATTCTTTTAAAATGCACGGATGCAATCCATCTGGACCAGGGATGTTATCCTCTTTGAGTTTGATTAGTTTATTTAATATATCCCCTCTTTTTATTTTAAATGCACTTATCTCATTACTAATCTCATCATCCAATGTCATGTCCACCTGTTCTATCTCCCTGGTAAATCTGAAGCAAAATAATTATTTAATATTTCTGCCATCTCACTGTCGTTACCTGTGGTATTATCCTGTCTATCCCTTAATGGCCCTATTCCCATCCCAACCTTCCTTTTTTTATTGATGTACCTGTAAAATATTTTACTATTATATTTTTTGTTCCTTGATAATTTAATTTCATAGTTCCTCTTTGCCTTCCTAATTGTTTTTTTGACTTCTCTCCTAATCTCTTTGTATTCTCCCTTATCATGCACTCCCCTGCTGTCCATGTACTTAATGTATGCCTCTTTCCTTACCCTCAATTGTTCCCTTATGGCTTTATTCATCCATGGAGTCTCATTAGTGTTTCGTTTGTTCTTTCCTTTTCGCGGAACATATTGTTCCTGCACTCTGTTGAACACCATTTTAAATGTTTCCCATTGCTGTTCTACATCAATTTTTGCCAATATTGTTGCCCATTTTATTTTCCCAAGTTCTATTTTCAGCCCCTCAAAATCTGATTTTCTCCAATCTATTAGCCTGGTTTTCGTCATACTTATGTCCTTCTCAATTATCATCTTAAAGCGTATATTATGGCCACTATTGCCTAGATGTTCCCCTACTTTTACTTCTCTTATCTGCTCTGGTTCATTCCCCATTACTAGATCCAATAGCGAATTCTCCCTTGTTGGGCTTTTTACATATTGGGTTAGAAAGGAGTCCTGTACACATTGTAGGAACTCCATTCCCTTATCCCCTTTACCTACCTTTTCTGTCCAATTAGTATCGGGGTAGTTTAAATCCCCCATGATTATTATTCTATGTTTTTTACTCATTTCCCTAATTTGTCTGCATATTTCTTCCTCCACCTCCCTTCTGCTATTAGGTGGTCTGTAGACTACGCCTATTAGTGTGATTGATCCTTTATTATCTTTTATCTCTATCCATATGGTTTCTATTTTTGTCTTGCTGATAGCTGCGTCACTTTTTTCTACGCGAAGTGCTCAAGTGTAGATCCTACTTACAACTCAATTGCTATGCCAACCTTTTGAGTTCGATACCAGTTTACGTGAGTTGGTGTCTTATGCCTTCAACCTTAGTGCACCTCAGTGCCAACGTAACCCACCCCATCTCTCCTCTGCCCCTCACCCCACCCCACCCGCCCCAAAAACTGCTCGTCACTCCAGGAAGTGGAAAACAGCCAGGGCTGCCACTCCTGTTCACTAGCGAGTGCTTTCTGCTGGAAAATGCATGTGTGGCAAGGGTTGGGCTCAGCTGAGATGATCCCCACGGTCTAATAGTCTGCCGACATTCACTATCAAGGTTTACATATGAAGGTTGACCAACTGATTGATGTACTCAATGACTGCCCCGGCTCAAGAGCCTTACGGTCATGGACCTTGTTGCTGCTGCTGATAAAGATCATCTAACTCAACACTGGCATGGAACCAAACCTGACCTATGTGGTCTGTATGGATCCGTACTACATTGGGGGGGGTTACATTTATGTAGTAAGCTACTGGGTGAGCTGGCGTGTCAGTTTGGCTACATTGATAGTACTCCTGCCTCTAGAATCAAAGGATTATGAGCTGAAGCCCCACCCCAGGCCCTGAACACAGAATGTGGGCTGATACTTTCGTGTCGTATTGAGGAGTGCGGGATTGTTGGATGGCATTGTATTTTGGATGAGATGTAAAATGAAGTCCCATCTGCCTGCTTGGAAGTGAAAGGTCCCATAATACTATCTGAAGAAGAGCAGGGAGTTCACGTGGTGTCTTCCCTCACCCAAAACCGGCAAAAGCAGATTGGAGGAGAAATTCAACATCGTTGACACCAGAGTGACTGCATCTCAGAAGTAATACATTGGATGCGAAGTAATTTAGGGCATGATAAGGGGCTGGAAATACATTAGCAAAATACTGCGGATGCTGGAAATCTGAAATAACAACAGAAAACACTGGAAACACTCAGCAGGTCAGGCAGCATCCGTGGAGAGAGAAACAGAGTTAACGTTTCAGGTCGAAGAACTTTCGTCAGAACTGGAAAAAAGCAGGAAATGAAATAGATTTTAAAGCAAGTTTATACATACCTGCTCTCTCAGGTGGACGTAAAAGATCCCACAACGCTATTTCAAAGAAGAGCAGGGGAGTTATCCCCGGCGTCCTGGCCCAATATTTATCCCTCAACCAACATCACTAAAACAGATTATCTGATCATTATCACACTGCTGTTTGTGGGAGCTTGCTGTGCGCAAATTGGCCGCCGCATTTCCCATGTTACAAAAGTTCTTCATTGGCTGTAAAGCGCTTTGGAATGTCCTGAGGTCGTGAAAGGCGCTGTAAAAATGTAAGTCTTTCTTTGTTTTCTTTCAAGTTCTTTCTTATGCCAACCCTGTTGCAGGTGATTTTCTATTCTCCCCGTGTACCTCAGCACATTAGTGAGAGAGAGAAAACATGAAATCTGTGGACAGTCCAGTTAAATTCCTTTTTTTCACCTCTCTGATGATCAGTTTCCTGCTCACAAGCTAACTGACAATTCCACCTCACACAGCACCACCTACGCCATTACCTCCCTGACAGCTTTCAAATGGCTTTCTTCAAAGACTCCTGCATTTTTAGTGAGTGGAATGGTTGGAATAATTAACTTGGTTGAGCTGCTAACTCTCCATTGCAGCGTACTGATTCTTTGAATTGAACTAAACTTTCCTTTAGAATTCTAGCATCACCAAAGCAAACTAAATTCAGTCAGTCAAAACATAAAACTGGTCGATCGTGTGCTTCTCGCATGACAACAGCCAGTGGAGACAGTTAATGCAAATTTATTAAAAGACATTTGAAATCTTGGCAGGTAAAGTCTGTTTTACTGTTTGTTTAGTTGTAAAGACAGCGAGAGAGAAAGAAAGAGAGCGAGAACAAGAGAAAGAAAGAAAGAAAGAGAGCGAGAGAGAAAGAGAGCGAGAAAGGTCAGAGAAAGAGAGAAAAAGCAAGAGAAAGAAAGAAAGCAAGCAAGAAAGAAAGATGTGTATAGCACCTGATCATGTGCCAAAGCTCTTCACATAGAATTAGTCACATTGAAGTGAGTCATTGTTGTTATGGAGGTCAGTTTGCAGCAATTTTCCGGGAAGATCCCACAAACATTACTACAGAAGCTGTAATAGCCTGCGAAGTATTTTGCGATGTCCTGAGGATATGAAATGAGCAATGATAAATGCAAGTCTTTCTTTCTGAGGCAATCGTGCATTCTCAACACTGATTCAGAGTTGCTGCAATGGACAGAGGGGGATGATTTTAGCCTCCTGTGGCTAGGTGGGAACGGTGCAGGCGACAGGGGTGATTAAGATGGCGGGTGGTCACGCTGCACTCCCAACGATTTCCTGCCCCCCCCGGCCCCTCCCTCCCTCCCTCCCCCCGCCACCGAGAACAGGCACAGGAGGGACGTCCGCCTCTGGCAGGCGGGGTACTTCAAGACATCCCGATTACCTTGGTCTCTCAGCGCTGAACAACCAGAATCACATGTCATGCGTATATTTTCCAAGGAGCACATGGGCCGTGTCTCAGCAAGGAAAGAAAAGGTGACGAGTCAATTTTTGTGCTATGCAAATGCCAGATTTGCCTCGATCACATTTCCATCAACGTGTGCCTGTTCCAATCTCTCTGCATCAATGTTGTTTCCTCATCAGTCAGAACAGTGGAATCTTTCTCTCATCAAATCCCCAGCGATCGTGTCAAAATGTGACAACCATTTTGAAACACAGTAAAAAAAATTCAGTTCTAGCAGCAGAGTGATAGAGACCTGGAGAAGATAATTGAGCACCTAAACCAAAGACTTTGCACTGTTATCATTTCTTTCAACTTTCGACTAACACCCCTAGCCTATAAGGCCCCTGTACCCTGCGAGCTTATCAGATTCTGCCTTTTAGTATTTGTAGACTTACTGGGACATTATTTCTGTTGATAGATACAAATAAAAATATTCACTGTATTGATAGCAGTTTCTTCAGAAGTTAGGTCCAGGGGTTCCTGAAGGTGTGTCAATATTTGCAGGGGTCCCTGGGACTGTGTTAATATTTGTGGGGGGGGGGGTGGGGGCAGGAATGTGTCAATATGTGTAGGGGGCTCAGGAATGTGTCAATATTTGTAGGGGATTTAGGAATGTGTCAATATTTGTCGGGGATTTAGGAATGTGTCAATATTTGTAGGGGGTTCAGGAATGTGTTAATATTTGTAGGGGGTTCGGGAATATGTTAATATTTGTAGGGGGGTAGGAATGTGTTAATATTTGTAGGGGGTTCGGGAATGTGTTAATATTTGCAGCAATTTCTTTTTGGTGATGTTGGTTGAGAGAGGAATGGTGGCCAAGACACCAAGAGACTGCTCTTCCTCCAATATTGCCATGGGATCTTTAACGGCCACCTGAACCAGACGAGGCCTTGGTTTAACATCACATCTGAAAGAGTTACCCAAGGTCGAGGTAAGGGGCGCCAAGCTTGCCTAAGCGCTCTTGTATTACGGAAGGACAAATCAGGCAGGGTCCCCTGCTCCAGATCGCTATCCAGTGGCACCTGCTGGAAATGAATGTCAAGTGAGGACAGGACCAGACTGGATTTTAACGCCACGACGGCTCCCCTGCGCAGCCTCGGGTTAAAATTGCAGTCGGTCCCGGATGACGTCATCAGAACCCAATCTGAATATTTAAAGCAGGACAACAACAACAACAACTTGCATTTATATAGCGCCTTTAACATAGTAAAACGTCCCCAAGGTGATTAACAGGATGGTTACCAAAATAAAATTTGACACCGAGCCACATAAGGAGATATTAGGATAGGTGACAAAAAATTTGGTCAAAGAGGTCGGTTTTAAGGAGCGTCCCAAAGGAGAGGAGAGAGGACCCCGCTGTTTTCCGGGGCCAACGAACAGGTTCAAATCCAAACCCATAGGCAGGCAGCGGGATTGTGGTGGGTAAGTCGTGGCGGCCATTTTAACTGCCCGCCTGGGCGGGCAGGGTTAAAATCGGCCCTTGACTGTCTTAGGCTCGCACTTGAGGAATGGCCATTAAGGAAGGTACCGGGGGCCCAACGGTGAAACTGTACCCCAACAGGGGAGTCGACTCCTTCAGGAAAGGAGAACGGTGAGAGCATAAAAAAAAGAAAGCAAAGCCGAGACATGTAAAAGATCAGTGTACATAGATGGCACCTCTTCAGAAAGGAAAACAAAAACATTTCCTCGTAGTTGGCACACAGCTGAGCATGATGCAGCTTCTCAGGATAGAACAACCCTGCACTGTACACGAGCTGTCAGAAACTTGCTAATATCTCTTTCCACAATCATAATCTGACCATGAATCTTCATCTTTGATAAGGGAGCTGCTGTACAGGTTATATATCTAACCACATTCTGGCAGGGGAAGGGCTTAAGTGGGTTTTTTTTCCACCTTGTACCAGCTGCCAATGATCCACCCAGCTACATTACTTGTGTGCTTGTTCAGCTTCATTGCCATCTGTTTGCCTTCTCGTGTTTGATCAGGTATCGAGGGAATTCCAGAGCTGAGGGCACGGCCGCCAATGGTGGAGCGAAGAGAATCGACGATGCGCAGGAGAGCAGAATTGGATCTCGGAGGGTTGTAGGGCTCAGAAGAGTTACAGAGATGGGGCGGGGAGGTGGGGCGGGTGCTGCGAGCCCATGGAGGGATTTGAAAACAAGGATGAGAATTTTAAAACTGAGGCATTGCCGGACCAGAAACCAATCTAGCTCAGCAAGCACGGGGGGTGATGGGTGAACGAGACTTGGTGCGAGTTCGGATACAGGCAGCCGAGTTAGCCATTAATGAAGGTTCTTCAGCAAGAAACCCGTGACCTCTACCACCTAGAAGGACAAGGGCAGCAGGTGCATGGGAACACCACCACCTCCAAGTCCCCCTCCAAGTCACACACCATCCTGACTTGGAAATATACCTGCCGTTCCTTCATCGTCGCTGGGTCAAAATCCTGGAACTCCCTCCCTAACAGCACTGTGGGAGTACCTTCACCACACGGACTGCAGCGGTTCAAGAAGGCAGCTCATCACCACCTTCTCAAGGGCAATTAGGGATGGGCAATAAATGCTGGCTTTGCCAGCGACGCCCACATCCCATGAATGAATTTTAAAAAGCTACCCACTGGCTCAAGTGTCAGCTGTGGCTCAGTGGGTAGCACCCTCGCCTCTGAGTCAGAAGGTTGTGGGTTCAAGTCCCACTCCAGGGACTTGAGCACAAAAATCTAGGCTGACACTCCAGTACAGCCCTGAGGGAGTGCTGCACTGTCGGAGGTGCCGTCTTTCGGATGAGACGTTAAACTGAGGCCCCGTCTGCTCTCTCAGGTGGACGTAAAAGATCCCGTGGCCACTATTTTGAAGAAGAGCAGGGCAGTTCTCCCCGGTGTCCTGGGCCAATATCTATCCCTCAACCAACATAACAAAAACAGATTATCTGGTCATTATCACATTGCTGTTTGTGGGAGTTTGCTGTGCACAAATTGGCTGCCGTGTTTCCCACATTACAACAGTGACTCCACTTCAAAAAGTACTTCATTGGCTGTAAAGCACTTTGAGACGTCCAGTGGTCGTGAAAGGCGCTATATAAATGCAAGTCTTTCTTTCTTACCAATCTGGACTTGGTCATTTGAACGTTGCTAATCACCTCTCTTGCCATACAAAAGTAGAGGTAGCAATTATGGGAAATAATTACTTCAATTAATTTTTAATGGAGTTTTTCTAATGGGGTGATTATCAATGATTGCAGTTCTGAGTGCTTTTATATATTAAGAAAGAACTTGCATTTCTATTTCACCTTTCACATTCTCAGAACATCACAAAGCTCGTCAGAACCAATTAATTACTTTGAAAGCATCGGTCTAGGTTGTGTATTTAAGTCTCAGGTTACAGCAACAGAAGCAAGAGACGTACCACTGAGCCAAGGCTGACAATTAAGTAACACAACATTCAACACCAGGCAAATCTTGCAGTCGAGATTATCAAACACCTGCATACAGTGATGTACCTCTAAAACTGTAGGGCTGGTAACCTTTTTATTCTGCTTTCTTTTCCTCCAATTTTCTCCCCTTTCCCCCCCCCCCCCCCCCCCCCCCCCCCCCCCCCCCTTATACCAGGTGCAGGGGTACAGGGGTGTCAAACACCCTCTGACTATTCTGCATTATACAGTGACTGCCGGCAGGCAAGACGGTAAATGTGGAGAATATCTTGTCGAGCCTGAATCTGTCCTCATCTCGCACAGTGTTGTCCAGTATGTGAGCCACGCGCCACATGTGGCTAATTGGGAATCCAGATGCTGCTGATTGCATTTCTGATGAGCACAGTAAAATAAAATATGAGTTATAGTCACTATTGTTGAGCATGTGATCTCAATACTCATATTTGCTCAGAGTATGCATGGGTAGTTTAACGTGTTTGTACCTATCTTTGTAAAATGGTAAGAGGAAAAGCAGAGCGTGCGAGTGTTTTTTGATCGTTGCGGGTGCTTTACTTCCTTGGTCACTGAATGGTGGTAAATATACACAGGTCAAGTACATTTAACTGTGTTGTATCAGTGTATGTAAGGCATTTTCTACTAAAACAGGGTCACCGTAGCCACACCTGTGGCTAGTCAGTGATTTCTATTGGACATGTTCGATGCTTTCATGCTTTTCAGACCGGGAGGCTTCTTTCGGGCATTCGGTCGTCTTCTTGATGACATTAGCTGGCAAGTTCTCGGTGAACGAGCACGCACAGGGAGACGACGTGTAGGTTGTCATCAGCTCCTCCATGAAGACTTGAAAAACTCACCACGAAAGCACTTAAAATCGCGCCGGCCATTCTGGGAAACGGCAGCTAATACTCACGCAGCTGGTATCGACCCACTATCCAGATGGACGGAATCATGGGACGCCTGCAACTTAAAGAGAACCAACACCTCATCGCTGGCCCAACAGCAGAGGTCCCTGGCTTCGACCTCCCTCGGAGACAGTGGACCGCGCTCAACCCAATCCGCACAGGGCATGCACGCTGCGGCCACCTGCTCCACGAGTGGAAGATGAGCGACGACCCGAAGTGAGACTGTGGTCATGAGTCCCAGACCACGGAACACATCACATCAACCTGCCCAATAAGATCTGCTGCCAGAGGCAGCTCATTTCTCCACTCGGCATCTCAGGAGGCCATTGAATGGACAGCCCAAGTGAGGTGTTGATCTGCTGCTGTATCTGCATACGAAACAACAACATCTATTGAACAACACGATCTAGCATGTCCAATAGGGGATCACCGTTTAACAGATCTAGCACATCCAATAGGGAACCCATCTTGACTTAAGGACCCTCCGTCCCATTGTAGTTCCTTGACGCTATCCTGGCTAAGCTCAACTATCTCAGCACCAGGGATAGGAACTGAATGTGGACTCTGCCTGGTCTTTGTGACTCAGAGATGGAGAGGGGTGAGATTCTCATCCGGCCTCGGGTGCAACGCTGGTTTAAGTGGCAAAAGGGGGCCAGACAATGGGGCGGAACCTGGTTGCTCGAACCTAGGATTTTGCCATGTTTAGAGGAGGCTGGGAAATTCCAGGGGGGGTTTCAGCCTGGCTTTCCTCCCACGTCAAGGAGACATGGATGGGGGAGTTACCAGGTTTCATCAAGTGTCAACTGCAGCAAATAGCACTTTAGCAAATAGCATTCTCCCCACAGCACTTCACATAAGAAAGAAAAAGTACTTGCATTACAATGTTTTAGTGATGTTGGTGTCAGCTGTAGTTGTCTCACCTCCGAGTCGGAAGGTTGTGGGTTCAAGTCCCACGCCAGGGACCTGAGCACATAATCCAGGCTAACACTCCAGTGCAGTGCTGAGGGAGTGCCGCACTGTCGGAGGTGCCGTCTTTTGGATGAGACGTTAAACCGAGGCCCCGTCTGCCCTCTCAGGTGGACGTAAAAGATCCCGTGGCACTTTTCGAAGAAAAGCAGGGGAGTTCTCCCCGGTGTCCTGGCCAATATTTGTCCCTCAACCAACATCACTAAAACAGATTGGGCCAGAAATTCGGCTCTCCACGGGTGAGTAAGCGCTGTGTACTCACCCGTAAGGCCACCTGAAGTGGCGGTTTCCTGCATGCACTGCACCTGCGCGGGAAACCGGAACTTCCGTTCCCCTGAAGGGAGGGGTTCAGAAGTCGAACGCGTGCGCGGGAGAGGCAGCGCGCACGCAGCGAACTTCGTTTTTTTTTTCAGGTTTCTCCGGGAGGGTAAGTATGGAGAAGCTGCACTTTTAAAAAGGAGGCGCAAAGCCTGTTTTTAACAAGGTAAGTGGTTAATTAATTACAATTTAAACATTTTTTCAACAGGTTTATCTTTTTTAGATACTTTAAAGAAAGGTACGTTTATTTTTAGCACCGTTAAAAAGTATAATTAATTTTTTGAAAAATTTAAATTTTTATTTAACGTAGTTAATTTATGTAACTTATAGTTATTTTAAAAATGTGATGTTTTTAAAAAAAATTATTTGAAGTTTAAGTGTGGTTTTGGGGCCGATCTCTATTCATAGATTTGACAGGTCTTCCTGTCAAATCTATGAATGAAAATGCCCTGTTAGGATTGGCTCTCCATGGCCCACGTGATCCCAGGGGACGCTTCGAACTAACTGCGCCCCTGAGATACACAAGCACTGCGCGCCGGCAGCTGGAGGAGGTGCAGGAGCCGAAGTCCTCGTGGGCCCAAAGCACAACGGCAGGCGCGGTAGGTAAGTACGCGCGTGATGCTTGCACCCGCAGGGAGCCGGAAAGCAGAATTTCTGGCCCAATATCTGTTTTTCTCAATGCTGTTTGCGTGCCAATTGGCTGCTGCATTTCCCTATATTTGAAGTGGCTAGACTTCAAAAAGTATTTCCTTGGCTGTAAAGCACTTTGGGACATCCTGAGGCCATGAAAAACGCTATGGGTATGCAAATTCTTCCTTCTTGCTCCAGTGAGAGAAACAAAGAGAAACAATTTTGAGGAAGGAGAGATAGAGATCACGATCTCATGCACGAGTCTCTTGCTCTGGAAGGGATAGCATGATTAAACCATGAGATGTAGCCAAAGACAACATACATCTCCTGAAATTGAGCCTGGTGATTGTGATGAGGATATAAAATCTGTTCCAGGGCAGCAGTGACTGTACCCAGTGCCTATCTATGAACAACATCATGCAACACAGGTCAGAACATGATGGTTTGCTGTGCAAGATTTGGAGAGCACCACAGTGGAATTTTACAGAATCATAGTGCTACAAAATTGGGCTCCTTTGCGCCTCCCGTTTGCGCCTGCGGGGGCGCTAACAGGGCACAAGTGGGTTTACGACCGGGCGCGGCGATATCAACGCCTCCCGCTAAATTCGGTGGGAGTTTTGCGGCAGCAGTATGACGTTGCGCCCCGATCTCCTGCGCCCGGAGACCATGGCATCATTGCCGCGCACAGCACCTGGTTGCGCCCAGCTTGTGCGCCTGCCGTTAACAACGACAGGTAGAGGAGGCGGCTTTCAGTCTGCCAGGTCACAGATGCTCTGTACAGAAGGAGAAGGGACTACATTTCCTTCCCCATGACCAGGGAGAAGCAGCACGAGCGTGCATGTGGCTTTGCCAGGATAGTGGGCTTCCCCGTGGTGCAGGGCGCCATTGCCTGCACCCACATCGCTTTGCGGGCACCTCATAACAATCCTGAGGTATTCCGTAACCGCAAAGGCTACTCACTCACTTAATGTGCAGTTGGTGTGCGACCACACACAGCAAATCCTGACCGTCAATGCCCGCTATCCTGGCAGCAGCCACGATGCCTTCATCCTGCGCCAGACCGGTGTGCCAGATATGTTCCAGCCACCACATGGCTTGCGGCTGGCTGCTCGGAGACAAGGGCTATCCACTCTCCACCTGGCTTATGACTCCCCTCCGCAACCCCAACACTCCTGTCTATCACTCATATAATGAGAGCCATGCTGCCACCAGGAACATCATTGAGCAGCCCATCGGGGTGCTCAAGCAACGGTTCCAGCTGCCTTGACCGCTCGGAGGAGCCCTCCCGTACTCGGCTGAGCGGGTGTCACTTTTCGTCGTCGTCTGCTGCATGCTGCACAACTTGGCCATTATGAGGGCGTAGCCATTGCCACCAGGCGTAACTCCACCACCTCAGGAGGAGGAAGAGAAGGTCGAGGATGAGGAGGAGGAGGAAGAAGAGGAGCAAGAGGAACAGGAGGATGAACAGCAGCGACGGAGGAGGCAGCCACTCAATCGGCGTTCTGCAAGGTCGGTCCATGACCGCCTTGTCAGACTTGGTTTCCAGTGACTTCGAGTCCTCGTTCCGGTTGCTGAGCACGTCGCCATCATTCCATCACTTTGTGATTCCATACCACACCCCAGAGCTGAAATGAGACACAGCACCAAATCTGCAACATTCCAGTAATAAATTTATCAAAAACCATTAGCCACATATATACAACAACAATATTGACTAATCACCCTTGTGCAAACCCTTGCCTCCCCTCTTTACAGTCTCTTTTCCTAATCTAGTGCTCCTACATAGTGTCTCCCCAGTGGCTGCAGCAGGGCTGGTGGAAGGCTGTTGAGTGTCGGTGCCAGAGACGACAGATGGCCTTGCAGGACGCCCTCGACCAGCTCTGAGCCTGGAAGGTCCGACTGTACACTGCACCATATCAGGATGGGCAGGGGCAGTCTGGGCTGGCTGGATGACCGGCAGCAACAAGTGCAATGGCGGAGTGGCAGTGGTGGGAGCAGGAATGCTGTTATTCTGAGAGAGGACAGCAGGTTCCTGCTCCACTGACCCACTCCCACTCCCCCGGGGCAGCACCTCAGCGTCCCTAGCAATCTGCTGGAGCACAGATTGCTGGGCTGCTGCGACACCGTGAGATCCCCGGTGGACTGTGGTGAACCCAGTGACAATGGCAGCAGACAGAGCTTGCGTGGCATCAAGCTGAGACTGCATGAGAGCAGTCTGAGACTCGACGGCAGCAACCATTGACTGCATTACAGCACTAAGACGTTGCGTCGCTTCCGCCTGTGCTGCAATGGAAGCTGCCACATCACCCATGGCACGCATCATGAGGTTTGGATCCGCACGGTCTCTCTGGGAGTCCACCATCCTCTGCACAGTAGAAATGATGGGCTCCATGGTGTGCGCAGAGCTCTGTGCAGTGTTGGAGGCTGACTGCTCCACGCTCCTTACCATTGCCGAGAGGCTCTCAGGCACCCTTGCCATTGTACCTATTATCTCGGTGTGCATGGCCATCACCTTTTTTGTGAACGCCTCCCCATCGAGGTCCTCGTCTGAGTCCTGTGCAGCAGAACTCGCGCGTGAACTCGCCTTCCAGGGAACTGGCTCCCGAGCTACCCTTTCCCCCGGCCTTGCTGCAGCCTGTTCGTCCCTGGTGCATCACCCAGTGCAGACCCCTCTACTAAACTTGCCTCTAAAGATTGCGTGGTGCCAGTATCTGAGGTGGTGCCTGCGGGTGAGAGATGCAGTGACGCGGTGCTTTGCTCCTCCTCCTCTTCTCCTTCCTCACTCTCAGTGGGAGGCTCAGGGACAGGCTGGTCATCTGGTTGCTGATTATCTGAAAGCAGAAAGGCACAACACTCGCGTTAAGGTGAGGGCAGGATTGGAGCAAGGAATGCAGACAGTATCAGGAGCTGGAAAGTGGGAAAGGCTTGTGGTGTGAGGGGGAAGTGGGATGAGAGAAGGAGAGGGGCTGAAGATACCGTTTTTGCCCCCAACGGGGTCGACGTCGCCAACGGCCACGGCGCCCACCACCTGCTGCCCAATGAGTCGCAGCACTCGCTCCTCAGGGTCTGAGAGCTGCTGGAGCTGCGCATCACCCCTGCCTGTTCTCTGCTGCTCACTCCTATTGTGGGCCATCTTAGCCTGCAGGAGAAACAAATGTGTGTGAGTCAGAGTCCAGCTATGTGTTTGGGAGATATGTCTGTCATCGTTGAATAGCTGTGTTTGTAGGCAAGGCGTGAGATGTGGATGTGAGTTTGAGTAGGTGATGATGTTTGGTGGATGAGTGGTGGGGGTGTGGTGGTTTGCGGAGTGTGCACAGACTGAGGTTCAGATGCTGGTATGCAGGAACTGTTGAAGCATGTACTCACCTTGACCACCCGACTGAGGTCGGTGAATTTCTTGCGGCACTGTGTCAGGCTGCGTTCCACCACACTACTGGCCGAGACCTCCTGGGCCACTTCCCTCCACATTGCCCTGAACACCTGGGGCGATGGCCTCCTTCCAGTGTCCGGGAACAGCATTGCCCTCCTTCGCTCCACTCCAGCCTCCAATGCCATGTCTGTGAACCGACGAGCTCCCTCCATGGGAGTGGGAACAACCACAGCCATCAGGAGATTCACTTGCTCGCAGGTCACCTCAAAGCCAGCAATGCTGAAAATGAGCATCTGCACAATGATGCAACCTCCCCTTTAAGAGCTGGAAGGAACCAGTGTGAAGGATCATTGCTGAATGTATTGCACCTGACATTCATTAGCGCTCTGCTGGTAGCGCCCCTGTAGCGCCCCACTGAGGTCATTAGCGCTTTATTTAGCACCCACTTCATTCCTGGGGCGCTAACACCCAATTTAGTAGAAGTTCAGAATCCTGGCGCTAAATTTTCAAAATTTCAAAAGTTAGTGCCCCAAACGGGGCGATACCCAATTTCACCCCCTCATAGACGCTTACAGCACAGAAGGAGGCCATTCGCCGCCCCCCCCCCCACCGTCGTGCCTGTGCTGGCTCTTTGAAAGAATTGTCCAATTTAGTCCCATAACCCTGCAAATGAGTCCTCTACAATAATGTGGGCCAATCGCACTGTCTGATTTACTCTTAGCAATATGCAAATTGAAGTGAACCTTTTAGCTCCAGTTGATTCACAGTCAGGAATCCCCTTTCAGTGAGGGATTTCACGAGATCACAAGATAAAGACAAACTAGGAGGTCAGCTGGCCCAAGGTAGCCTATCCATCCAGGGACACCTGCATCCCCCCCCTTATCACTGTATTGAACCGACAGTTAAAAACTTCCAAATTTTTTGCCTCCCCCACCTTACCCTGAATTCCATTCAATTTATCAATCCTTTTCATTGTGAAGAACACCCTGCGATCAGGCCTAAATTTACCACTCTTGCATCCACCTGAGAGGATAGGTGGGGCCTTGGTTTAACATCTGATCTGAAAGACAGTCCAGTACCTCCCAGCAGGGGCCACTGGACTATATTGATTTGAATTTTAAAATCAAGGCACCGCCCTATAGTTTTAGAGGTATAGTACTGCATGCAGATGATTGATAATCTCAAATGCAGGATATTTAAAATTTATCCATGGGATGTGGGCGTTGCTGGTAAGGCCAGTATTTACTGCCCATCTCTGATTGCCCTTGAGAAGGTGGTGGCGAGCCACCTTCTTGAATATAATTGAGTTGCTTGCTAGGCCATTTCAGAGGGCAGTTAAGAGTTAATCACATTGCTGCCTGGAGTCACATACAGGCCAGACCGGATCAGGACGGCAGGTTTCCTTCCCTAGGGGGACAGTAGTGAACCAGATGGGGTTTTACAACTCCGGATTTTGGACGCTCAACCTGTACTAGCTTTTTATTCCAGATTTTTTTTTTGTTTGAATTTAAATTTCCCCAGCTGTCGTGGTGAGATTTGAACTCATGTTCCATTCAGGATCATTAGTCCAGGTTGGACTGGGATTACTAGTCCAGTAACATAACCACTATGCTACCTCTCCCCAACATTTGCTTAATCTTGAGAGTTTTGCTGTGCTGAGTTACTTAACTGTCAGCCTTGTTTCTCTGTTGCAAGGTTGTGGGTTCAAGTTCCATTCGAACAGACTTAAATACATAACCTAGACCCATGCTTTCAAAGTAATTAATTGAATCTGACGAGCTTTGTGATGTTCTGAGAACGTGAAAGGTGAACTATAAATGCAAGGTCTTTCTTAATATATAAAAGCACCGAGAACTGCAATGATTAATAAAAATTCCAATCAAAATTAATTGAAGTAATTATTTCTCACAATTACTACTGCTACCTTTTGTATGGCAAGAGAGGTGATGAGCAACATTCAAATAATTATGTCCAGATTGGTGAGCTGGTGAGTAGCTTCGGAAGTGATTAACTCTGCTGCCTGTGTCCTAACTCGCACCAAGTCCCGTTCGCCCATCACCCCTGTGCTCACTGACCTACATTGGCTCCCGGTTAAGCAACACCTCGATTTCAAAATTCTCATCCTTGTTTTCAAATCCCTCCATGGCCTCGTCCCTCCCTATCTCTAATCTCCTCCAGCCCCACAACGCCCCCCCCCCAACCCCCGAGATATCTGCGCTCCTCCAATTCTAGTCTCTTGCACATCCCTGATTTTAATCGCTTCACCATTGGCGGCCGTGTCTTCAGCTGCCAAGGCCCTAAGCTCTGGAATTCCCTCCCTAAACCTCTCCGCCTCTCCACCTCTCCTCCTTTAAGATGCTCCTTAAAACTTATCTCTTTGTCTGTCCTAATATCTCCTTATGTGGCTCAGTGTCAAATTTTGTTGCTGTTGTGAAACACCTTGGGACATTTTACTACATTAAAGGTGCTATATAAATGCAAGTTGTTGTTGTTGTTGAATATTAAACTTTTTCTTTCAATCTGTGTATTTATCCAATTCCTATTTCAGCCTCGTTTGTATCTGCCGAAGTGTGATAATATTGTTAAAGAAACAAAAAATGCAAATCTTCAATGGGCAGCCATGTATTTAAAGATTCTGGTATCTAGTCACTGAAAGAGTTCAGCCTCGTAGTAAATAAAATGAGGAAATTAAAAGTCGCACAACACACCAGTTTGATATCAGGATTAGGGGAGATCTGAGTATTGCACAGCATGCAAGTGAGCAAGCACTGCTGGTATTAAGGGATCCAAGACCTACGAATTCTGTGAAAGTCATGTCAGCCGTGGCTCAGTGGGTAGCACCCTCGCCTCTGAGTCAGAAGGTTGTGAGTTCAAGTCCCACTCCATGAGTCTTGAGCACAAAACCCATGCTCCAGTGCAGTGCTGAGGGAGTGCTGCACTGTCGGCGGTGCCGTCTGTCAAATGAGACGTTAAACCGAGGCCCTGTCTGCATTTTCAGGTGGACGTAAAAAATCCCATGGCACTATTTCGAAGAAGTGCAGCGTTGCCCCTGGTATCTAGGACAATATTTATCCCTCAACCAACATCAAAAAAACAAATTACCTGGTCATTATCACATTGCTGTTTGTGGGAGCTTGCTGTGCGCAAATTGGCTGCCGCGTTTCCTACATTACAACAGTGACTACACTTCAAACAGTACTTCATTGGCTTTAAAGAGCTTTGTGGATGTTCTGAGGTTGTGAAAGGCGCCATAGAAATCCAAGTCTTCTTTTAACTGCAAAAAGAACCTGTAGAAAACTGGTCTATTGATCTCCCCTTATCCAACAGTTTGCAATCTATTGCCTGTAAAGACGACCTGCACAATCCACTCATTCACAAGATTACACGGTCGATTCCAATGAAGAAGGCCCTTCGGCCCATTGAATTCCATCCTTCTTTCATATCACCCCTACTGTCATCCCTTTAGAGTATCTTACTTTAATGTATCCAGTGATCTCGTCTCCAGCCATTGCTCCTGTCAACCTGTGTCCCACTGTTGATCACCCGCTGTGTGAAGCGATACTTTTCAACAAACAGAACTGGGTTTGTACATTAATACAAACTCCATTACAGCTGTGGAGCCAAATCAATGCACAAAGATAAAATACACTGAAATTCTGGTAAGAGCCAAATTAATATTGATGGAGAGATCACAGGAGAAACACTTTGGGTATCACTCTAATAAGTGTTTGATTGCTGACAATGGATGGGAACCCTTTGTGTTTGTTGCTGCAGCTTTGTGAAGCTTCATATAAGTTGCTTAAAAGTAACCTCAAAGGAGAGTTAGAAACGTAAAGATATTAAGAACATAAGAATTAGGAGCAGGAGTAGGTCATACGGCCCCTCAAGCCTGCTCCGCTAGTCAATAAGATCATAAAAACATAGAAAAATAGGAGCAGGAATAGACCATTCGGCCCTTCAAGCCTGCTCCACCATTCAATATGATCATGGCTGATCCTCTATCTCAATACCATATTCCCACTCTCTCCCCATACCCCTTGACGCCCTTTGTGTCTACAAATCTATCTATCTCCTTCTTAAATATATTCAGTGACTTGGCCTCCACAGCCTTCTGTGGTAGAGAATTCCACAGGTTCACCACTCTCTGAGTGAAGAAATTTCTCCTCATCTCAGTCCTAAATGTCCTACCCCGTATCCTGAGACTGTGACCCCTCGTTCTAGACCCCCCAGCCAGGGGAAACGTCCTCCCTGCATCCAGTCTGTCTAGCCCTGTCAGAATTTTATATGTTTCAATGAGATCCCCTCTCATTCTTCTAAACTCTAGTGAATACAGGCCTAGTTGACCCAATCTCTCCTCATACGACAGTCCTGCCATCCCAGGAATCAGTCTGGTGAACCTTTGCTGCACTCCCTCAAGTATATCCTTTCTTAGGTAAGGAGACCAAAATTGCACACAGTACTCCAAGTGTGGTCTCACCAAGGCCCTGTATAACTGTAGTAAGACATCCTTGCTCCTGTACTCAAATCCTCTTGCAATGAAGGCCAGCATACCATTTGCCTTCCTGACTGCTTGCTGCACCTGCATGTTTGCTTTCAGTGACTGGTGTACGAAGACACCCAGGTCCCTTTATACATCAACATTTCCCAATCTATCACCATTTAAATAATACTCTGCCTTTCTGTTTTTCCTACTGAAGTGGGGCTTTAGAGCTCTACTGTGATTTAAGGGTTAAGAATGGGTCTCGGGAACTAAATGAGCCAATAAGTCTTTTTGCAGAAGTACGCCTTTTGCAGAAGTAAGCTGTCTTAAGTTGTTGAACTGACAGCTGAGATAAAGCTAAGAATGACATGTTGATTTCGCAGTAGTGTTGGAATGATTAACCGCGGCAAGCTGTATAATTTAGAGATAATTGCAACGAGTCCATTGAACCACAAGAGGGCTAGAGGGGCAGATAAACAGAACAATGAGTCGGGAGTCTTCTTAGAAGAATGTACAATGTTGGTGAAACCCCACCTGGCAGAAGCACAATGTCATAGTTGCAGCAACAGCTTGCGGTGATGACGGTCATATGCTTTTCCGGTGATGAAGGCAGTATCTTGATGTCAGACGTTGGTAGGTGGCGTTAATATAAGCCCTGCTTTATTTTAAATAACCAATCAGTAAATGTGCACCGAGGCGAAACCCAATCAAATTGCTCAGATGGATCGTGCACGAGGCTAATCATGTACCTATATTTTGTATAAAAGACTGCTTAAAACTTTGTATCATCAGAGAGAAGCCTGGCTAGACCGATAGCAGGTTGTCTTCCCCACCGGTGCGAATAAAGACTGCTTGAATCCTCGAACGCAGACCTGGTGTCGAGTGTTTATTTCAAATACTCCACTTCACTGCCGAAGTGGATAACTTCACAATTATCCACATTGTACTGCATCTGCCATGTATTTGCCCACTCACTCAACTTGTCTAAATCGCCTTGAAACCTCTTTGCATCCTCCTCACAGCTCACAAGCCCACCTAGTTTCGTGTCATCAACAAACTTGGAAATATTACATTTGGTTCCCTCATACAAATCATTGATATATATTGTGAATAGCTGGGGCCCAAGCACTGATCCCTGCGGTACCCCACTAGTCACCGCCTGCCACCCCAAAAAAGATCCATTTATTCCTGCTCTCTGTTTCCTGTCTGTTAACCAATTTTCAATCCATGCCAGTATATTACCCCCAATCCCATGTGCTTTAATTTTGCACACTAACCTCTTATGTGGGACTTTATCAAAGGCCTTCTGAAAATCCAAATACGCCACATCCACTGGTTCTCCCTTATCTATTCTACCAGTTACATCCTCAAAAAACTCCAGTAGGTTTGTCAAATACGATTTCCCTTTCATAAATCCATGTTGACTTTGTCTAATCCCGTTGATATTTTCTAAGTGTCCTGTTATCACATCCTTTATAATAGACTCTAGCATTTCCCTACTACTGATGTTCGGCTAACCGGTCTGTAGTTCCCTGTTTTCTCTCTCCCTCCTTTTTTAAATAGTGGGGTTACATTTGCCACCCTCCAATCTGCAGGAACTGTTCAATAATCTATAGAATTTTGGAAGATGACAGCCAATGCATCCACTATTTCCATGGCTACCTCTTTTAGTACTCTGGGATGCAGATTATCAGGCCTGGGGATTTATCGGCTTTCAGTCCCATTAATTTCTCCAGCACTATTTTTTTACTAATACTAATTTCCTTTAATTCCTCCTTCTCACTAGACCCTTGGTGCCCTAGCATTTCTGGGAAGTTATTTGTGTCCTCTATCGTGAAGACAGAACCAAAGTATTTGTTTAATTGCTCTGCCATTTCCTTGTTCCCCAATATAAATTCTCCGTTCCTGACTGTAAGGGACCTACATTTGTCTTCACTAATCTTTCTCTTTTTACATACTTGTAGAAGCTTTTACAATCCGCTTTTATGTTCCTTGCAAGTTTACTCTCATACTCTATTTTTCCCCTCTTAATCAATCTCTTGGTCTTTTTTTGCTGAACTCTAAACTGCTCCCAATCCTCAGGCTTGCTACTTTTTCTGGCAACTTTATATGACTCCTCTTTGGATCTAATGCTATCCTTAATTTCTTTTATTAGCCATGGTTGGGCCGCTTTTCCTTTTGTGTTTTTGCACCAGAAAGGAATGTATAACTGTTGCAATTCATGCATTCGTTCCTTAAATGTTAGCCATTGCCTATCCACCGTCATGCCTTTTAATGAAGCTCCCCAATCTCTCATAGCCAACTCACTCCTCATACCTTCATAGTTTCCTTTGTTTAGGTTTAGGACTCTAGTTTTGGATTGGACTTCTTCACTTTCCATCTTAATGAAGAATCCTATCATGTTATGGTCACTCTTCCCTAAAGGACCCCGCACCACAAGATTATTAATTAACCCCTTCTCATTGCATAATACCCAATCTAGGATAGCCTGTTCCCTAGTTGGCTCCTCAACGTACTGGTCTAAAAAACCATCTCGTACACACTCCAGGAATTCATCATGGCTGATCTTCGACCTCAACTCCACTTTCCCGCCATATCCCCATATCCCTTGATTCCCCTAGAGTCCAAAAATCTATCGATCTCAGATAGTAAAGAATATCTTGTCACCAAAAACCACAACATGTAGCACAGCTGTACAACTACTATGTTCCGAACGTCAACATTATTGTCCAGGCTTGGAAAGCAACTGAGGAAAAAGACATTTGTAGAAAGAAAAGAAAGAAAGACTTGCATTTATATAGCGCCTTTCACGACCACCGGATGTCTCAAAACGCTTTACAATGAAGTACTTTTTTTTTAAGTGTAGTCACTGTTGTAATGTGGGAAACGCGGCAGTCAATTTGCGCACAGCAAGCTCCCACAAACAGCAATGTGATAATGACCAGATAATCTGTTTTTGTTATGTTGATTGAGGGATAAATATTGGCCCCAGGACACCGGGGAGAACTCCCCCTGCTCTTCTTCGAAATAGTGCCATGAGATCTTTTACGTCCACCTGAGCGAGCAGGCGGGGCCTCGGTTTAACGTCTCATCCGAAAGATGGCACCTCCGACAGTGCAGCACAAGTGGGAATAGAAAACACATTGGCAGGAAGCCATTGAAAAAACATTAGGAACTAAAGATGGAACCTTAGATACTACAAAACCGTATCTCCTTCTTTAGCTTGGTGTCAATCTTCGTCTGATCACACTCCTGTGAAGTACCTTGGGATGTTTTACTACATTAAAGATTCTACACAAATGTTGTTGTTGTTTACTCCGGATAATCAATTCCATTATTCTATCCAGTATAGATGTAAGAGTAATAGGTCTGTTGCCAGGATCTCTTTTGCCTCCTTTTTTGAAATTGGATACCATGTTAGCCTGTTTCCAATTTACTACACCTCCTCATGGTTTATTAACAACAACAAGAACTTGTATTTATATAACACCTTTAACATAGTAAAACATCCCAAGGCGCTTCACAGGAATGTTATAATACAAAATTTGACACTGAGCCACAGAGAAACATAGAAGATAGGAGCAGGAGTAGGCCATTCGGCCCCTCGAGCCTGCTCCGCCATTCAATGCGATCATGGCTGATCATCCAAATTCAGAACCCTGTCCCTGCTTTCTCTCCATATCCCTTGATCCCTTTAGCCTTAAGAAATATATCCAACTCCTTCTTGAATATATTTAATGAATTGGCCTCTACTGCCTTCTGTGGTAGATATTAGGGCAGGTGACCAAAGGCTCGGTCAAAGAGGTAGGTTTTAAGGAGCGTCTTAAAGGAGGAAAAGAGGTTGAGAGGTTTAGGCAGGGAATTCCAGAGCTTAGGGCCTTGGCAGCTGAAGGTACGGCCACCAATTGTGGAGCGATTATAATCAGGGATGCTCAAGAGGCCAGAATTGGAAGAGCGCAGATGTCTCGGAGGGTTGTGGGGCTGGAGGAGATTACAGAGATAGGGAGGGGCGAGGCCATGGAGGGATTTGAAAACAAGTATGAGAATTTTTAAATCGAGGCGTTGCTTAACTGGGAGCCAATGTAGGTCAGCGAGCACAGGGGTGATGGGCGAACGGGACTTAGTGCGAGTTAGGACACGGGCAGCAGATCAACACCTCACAAATCTGATCACTTGTCTCTCTTAGTACTGAGGGATCAATACCACCCCCCTCTGTAGATTTATTTGTTTTGAGTCCTTTTAGCAGTCTAGGAGTTCCATCTTACTTTTGTTGAATTCATTAATTTTATTTGGTTATCCCTTTTTAGGGAGGCATGTTGCTCATTCCTTGTCTGGTGAACATTCGGGGGAGGTCATCTCTTAGGTAACTAGTCAATTACATCCCCTATGTCGCCAAATCACTGAATTCTTCATCACTGTGGGGAAGAATCAAAAGGAGGTCGAGTATTTCTCCAGTGTGTGAAAGGAGAAAATTGGAAGGAGAATTTTCTCTGAGCTGTTCTTAGCAACGTCCTAGCAACCAGTTTCAGTCTCAGAGTAGCATTGCTATAGGTGTGCGAGGCAGCCTGTTTTCTCAGCTGTAGATGGCCAGTGCCATGTTGAGACATATTTGGAGAAAGATGAAGAAAAAAATGAAAAATATACGTATCTTTTTTAAAAGCGTCATCCTTACATTTAAAAAAGAATGTTGCTGTGTCGTGGAAAGGTTTACCAGACATTGCGGATGTCATCTTGCCTGGCCTCAGCCTGGGTAGATTAAAAAGGCAAAACCATGAAATATGAAATTAAAATGGAAAATGCACAGCAGGCCCCTCAGCATCTGGAAAGAGTGTTGACATTTTGAATGGAGGCTCCGAGTTAGTACTCCATTAAGGTGGAGGATCTGTCAACTACAATAAGCTTGGCACACACCTTAGAAAGGACAACTCTGCACTCACGTGTGCCCTCCGTATCGAAGGCATTTGATCCCCTAGGGCAAAGGCAGCGGTCAGTGACTCGGTGTCCCGTCTCAGCCCACTCATTGTCGTTCACTGCGGAAATGGACGTGCCTGTTCCTTCCAACAGTCGGGTCAACCTGTGTGTTGTTTTTATTCATTCGCGGGATGTAGATGTTGCTGGCAAGGCCAGCATTTCTTGCCCTTGAGAAGGTGGTGGTGAGCTGAATACAACTGAGTGACCAGAGAACAGTTCAGAGTCAACTACATTGCTGTGGGTCTGGAGTCACATGTAGGCCAGATGGGGTAAGGACAGCAGATTTCCTTCCCTTCCCAGTCGTGAACCAAATGGGTTTTTACAACAATCCATGGTTATCGTTACTGATACTAGCTTTTTTTTAAAATTCCAGATTTATTTAATTAACTGAAGTCAAATTCCACAGCTGCCATGGTTCAATTTGAACTCATGTCCATTAGTCCAGGCCTCTGGATTGACTAGTCCAGCAACATAGCCACCATGCTACCGTTCCCCTGTATCCCCGGAATGTCACCAAGTGCACGGGTCACTGGATAGCAGTAAGGAGTGGGAGCCCTGGCTCATTTTATCCCCCTCCCTAACTTAGTGCCATCACTTCTACCCTAGCTGAACCTCCTACTCCATAATGGGACATTTCTAGTGGGGTGGATAAATCACAGGCATGAATCCCACATCCTGCCTCTCTGCTGCCTCGTGCATTGGAGCATTAAACTACACCACCTTCATCGATCTGGGCTATCCCAATGCTCGGTTAAGACGCAGTTGCCAGTCTTGGTCTCGGGATGTGAACAAGAGGAATGTTGAACTCAGAAAGGGGGCAGTTTGGACACCGTGACGGAAACTGGAACTAAACCTTGTACAATGTTATCGCTGCAACCCTAAAAAATAAAAATGGCAACCTGCTGCTAAGAAAAGAAACCCTGAAAACAAATCAGAGACACAAACACACTCAAGGGATCACATACAGTGAAGGACATTAAAGAAAACAGCACTTCCTACTCACGAGAGTTGCCACTTATCCATTATCCAGAAATGTCTTTCCTCTCCTTTTTCAGTTTTCTCTCCTCTCTATCCGACGTCGACACACTTGCACTTCCCAGCTTACGTCAGTGGGTAGTGGTCAGAGATGAGAAGGCTGGCTGGTTTTCTCCTCCCTGTTGAGGTCAATCCTAGTTCCCCTGCTGGCTCCTTAACTCAAATCAGCGAATGAATCCTGGAGTCTTCCTGGTCTGTGTGGTTCAGGTATATACCGCAGATTGCAGCTGAACCATCGGAGGAGGTAACTGAGAAGCTCAAGCCCCCTTTGTTTGCAGCCATCTCTGCTTGGATTTAGATTGACAGCAAAATTGCAGGTCAGGCAACAGCTGTGGAGAGAGAAAAACAGAGAAAACGGGAGGCGGATTTTTAACCTCCCAGGATGGGCAGGAGACGAGCTGGCTGGGGGTAGAGTCATTAAATTCTTTAAAATGGGAAACCCGACCCCCCAACCCGTCTCAAACATGCCTACTTTCGTTTTAACCGGGGCGAGTTGGGGAGTCGGGCAAGTACCCTGCTCTCGAGAGGCGGGTCAGTCGTTCTAATATTTAAACGAGGCTGCGTGCCTCATATTTTGGCAGACATGTGGATGTAACGGCTGCGGGCCGTGTTTCCCAGGGCTCAGGAAACCCGGCGGCTGAAGGGAGGCGAGCCTTCGGATCCGGTAGGTAAGTGCTCTTTCAGCACTGCTTGTGGGGCCAGGAGGAGCAGGAGTGCCTCCCCTCCCGGCCCCCCAAGCTTACCTGCCTCCCTCCTCACAATCGTCTGACCTCCCACACTCGCGATCCGATGTTTCGCTCCCCCACCCCCCGCCCCCCGCCACGATCAGAACTTCAGCCGCCCCGCGATCTCCACCCCACACGCAGTCTCCCCCCCACCTCCAGCCACCCCACCACTGCCAACAGTCTCTCCCTCCCTCCTCTCCAGTCCTCAGCTGCGGTCTTCTTCCGCAGACCTTCCTGCCCAACAGCCAGCCAGCCTCTCAATCCGGTTGACTGTCAGTCAGGAAACAGAGAAAAAAAATTCAAATGGAGTCCTGCCGTTAAATTCGGGAAGGACCTCTGCGTTCCCCGTATTTCTGGGTTTCCCAACCGCTAAAAGTTACCCCCACTCCCACCCCACCTCCCTGTAAATACTGGGGCCAACGTTTCAGGTCGATGACCTTTCATTTGAACGAGAAGATGTTTGATTGAGTTCCTCGATGAAGTAGCTGAGAGGGTGGGTGAGGGTAGTGTGGTTGATCTTGTGTATATGGACTTTCAAAA
This sequence comes from Squalus acanthias, assembly GCA_030390025.1. Classification (NCBI taxonomy): domain Eukaryota; kingdom Metazoa; phylum Chordata; class Chondrichthyes; order Squaliformes; family Squalidae; genus Squalus; species Squalus acanthias. The sequence goes on along the minus strand of CM059438.1, from coordinate 5,447,887 downwards.
GGCGTTTGATAAAGTAGCACATAATCGATTTGTTAGCAACATTGAAGCCCATGGGAGTAAAGGGACAGTGGCAGCATGGATACGGAACTGGCTGAGGGACAGAAAGCAAAGAGTGGTGGTTGTTTTTCAGACCGGAGGGCAGTATACAATGATGTTCCCCAGGGGTCGGTATTGGGACCACTGCTCTTTTTGATATGTATTAATGACCTGGACTTGGGTAAACAGGGCATAATTTCAAAGTTTGCAGATGACACGAAACTCAGAAATGTAGTAAACAATGAGGACAGGAACAGACTTCAGGAGGACATAGACAGACTGGTGAAATGGGCAGGCAGATGGCAGATGAAATTTAATGCAGAGAAGTATGAAATGATTCATTTTGGTAGGAAGAATGAAGAGAGGCAATATAAACTAAATGGTACAATTTTAAAGTGGGTGCAGAAACAGAGAGACTGGGGTGTGCACGTACTCAAATCTTTCAAGGTGCCAGGAGCAGTTCAGAAGGCAGCTAAAAAACATATGCGATCCTTGGCTTTATTAATAGAGGCATAGAGTACAAAAGCAAGAAGTTAGGCTAAACCTTTATAAACCACTGGTTAGGCCCCAGCTGGAGTATTGCGGCCAATTGAGGGGAGAGTGACTGCCCTTGACATCAAGGCAGCATTTGACTGAGTGTAGCATCAAGGAGCCCTAGTAAAACTGAAGTTAAGGGGAATCAGGGGGAAAACTCTCCACTGGCTGGAGTCATACCAAGCACAAAGGAAGATGGTTGTGGTGGTTGGAGGTCAATCATCTCAGCCCCAGGACATCGCTGCAAGAGTTCTTCAGGGCAGTGTCCTAGGCCCAACCATCTTCAGCTGCTTCATCAATGCCCTTCCCTCCATCATAAGGTCAGAAATGGGGATGTTAGCTGATGATTGCAGTGTTCAGTTCCATTCGCAACTCCTCAGATAATGAAGCAGTCCATGCCCACATGCAGCAACACCTGGACGACATTCAGGCTTGGGCTGATAAGTGGCAAGTAACATTCATGCCACAAAAGTGCCAGGCAATGACTATCTCCAACAAGCGAGAGTCTAACCACCTCCTCTTGACATTCAATGGCATTACCATCGCCGAATCCCCATCATCAACATCCTGGGGGTCACCATTGGCCAGAAACTTAACTGGACCTGCCACATAAATACTGTAACAACAAGAGCAGGTCAGAGGCTGGGTATTCTGCGGCGAGTGTCTCACCTCCTGACTCCTCAAAGCCTTTCCACCATCTACAAGGCACAAGTCAGGAGTGTGATGGAATACTATCCACTTGCTTGGATGAGTGCAGCTCCAACAACACTCAAGAAGCTTGACTCCATCCAGGACAAAGCAGCCCGCTTGATTGGCACCCCATCCACCACCTTAAACATTCACTCCCTCCACCACCGGCGTACCGTGGCTGCAGTGTGTACCATCTACAAGATGCACTGCAGCAACTCGCCAAGGCGTCTTCAGCAGCACCTCCCAAACCCGCGACCTCTACCACCTAGAAGGACAAGGGCAGCAGGCGGATGGGAACACCACCACCTCCAAGTTCCCCTGCAAGTCACACACCATCCTGACTTGGGAATACATCGCCGTTCCTTCATCGTCGCTGGGTCAAAATCCTGGAACTCCCTCCCGGACAGCACTGTGGGATAACCTTCACTATAGGGACTGCAGCAGTTCAAGAAGGCAGCTCACCACCACCTTCTCAAGGGCAATTAGGGGTGGGCAATAAATGCTGGCCTTGCCAGCGACGCCCATATCTCAGGAACGAATAAAAATTTTGGGCACCACACTTTAGGAAGGATGTCAAGGCCTTAGAAAGGGTGAGGAGAATTACTCAAACTCATTTCAGATTTCCAGCATCCGCAGTATTTTGCTTTAGTTTTTTTATGTGAATGGTACCAGGGATGAAAGACTTCAGTTACGTGGAGAGACTAGAGAAACTGGGGTTGTTCTGCTTCGAGCAGAGAAGGTTAAGAGGAGATTTGATAGAGGTGGTTCAAAATCTTGAATGGTTTCGATAGAGTAAATAAGGAGAAACTGTTTTCAGTGGCAGAAGGGTCGGTAACCAGAGGACACAGATTGAAGGTAATTGGCAAAAAAAACAGAGGCGACATGAGGAAAACAATTTACGCAGCGAGTTGTTGTGATCTGGAATGCGCTGCCTGAAAAGGGCGGTGGAAGCAGATTCAATAGTAACTTTCAAAAGGGAATTGGCCAAATACTCGAAAAGGAAAAAAAATTGCTGGGCTGTGGGGAAAGAGCAGAGGGGAGTGGTACTAATTGGACAGCGCTTTCAAAGAGCCGACAGCGACACAGTGGGCCGAATGGCCTCCTTCTGTGCTGTATCATTCTGTGATTCTATGTCAGAGATGAACTGCTTTTAAGCAAGGGGAGGGCCAGGGAAAAAGCGGGTGGGGAAAGAAAAGAACAAAGGGAAAGGTCTGTGACATGGGGGCGGGCATCAGTGATCAAATGACAGAAGGAATGATGGCGCAAAGCAAAGTAAGGCGATAATGAGACAAGTATAGAAACAAATGAATGGGTCCCGAGGAGGTGCAAATTGATTCAGCAGAATAGCAGAAAGGGAGGGAAGCATGGGAAACCTGGCAAAGTGGAGAGGGTTGCCGTGGCCTGGAAATGTGGTGGAAGAAAGGATCCCAGGGGGTGGAGACCAGGCTCTGTTTCTCTCTCCACAGACTGCCTGACCTGCTGAGTGTTGCCAGCATTTTCTGTCTTTATATCAGAAAAATTAGGTCTTGCATTTATATAGCGCCTTTATTGAACTCAGAATGTCCCAAAGCGCCTTACAGCCAATGAAGTACAGTTACTGTCGTAACGTAGGAAACACGGCAGTCAATTTGCGCACTGCAAGGTCCCACAAACAGCAATGTGATCATCACAAAATAATCTGTTTTTTAGCGATGTTGGTTGAGGGATAAATATTGGCCAGGACATCAGCGAGAACTCTCTTGCTCTTCTTCAAATAGTGCCTGGGGATCTTTTAGAGTGTCAGCCTAGATTTTGTACTCAGGTCTCTGGAGTGGGACTTGTACCTTCTGATTCAGAGGTGAGTGTGCTACCAACTGAGCCACGGCTGACACTGTCATCCTGCCATAAACTATTCACTAACCTCCAGCATCCGCAGTATTTTGCTATTTGTGTCAATAGTGGAAACCCTGGCCCACTTTTGGCACCTAACACAGGGAAGCTGAGGCCGGTTGTAGTGTCTTTACCACTGACCTGGACGCGATCAGCTAACAACGCAGATCAGGGATCGAGAGGCATTTATCCATTGAGCCATCTAGACAGCTCCATGTTAGCAGCACATTTTTAGTCAGTTTCTGCCCTTAATAAGGATTAGATTGAAGGGATAATTACTAGTCCTAGCCCCTTTAGGGCTACCCCAGATCAGGCGTATTCCCCAGATGTTCACTTTCAACTAAAGTTTGAGGTAGCCGAATCCTAAAGACGCTTAACTGGGTCTAAAGGTCTGGACCATCTCTCCCTAAAGGAAAGGAACAACCTGAAGATGTTACCGTCCTCCAGATAGCACTTTTAATAAGTTTAACTAGACTGTAACCTTCCGGATATTATGAGGGTCCGGAAAATGCCCCCAGAATTCTGCAACTCCTCACCAAAGAGTGTACAGAGATTGAGTTCGCGAGTTTGATACAGAAGTATTATGTGAGACAATTCTAAAAATATATAGATTTATTAAAGAACCAACATGTAATTTACAGTTGGTGATTCAATCGCAACATTAACAGTTCCAAAAACAGAAAGCTTACAATTCTATTATCAGAGATCCTTATTCTCAAATCTTAACTTCACTACAGTTTTACAGTTCTTAGTCTTATTCAGGATATCCACCAAAATCAAATACAGTACCTTTTTGATCCCCGAGGTACAAAGAGTTGTAGACTTTCAGAGCTGCCTCAGAAGCCTGAGAATCGCTTTGCCCCTTTACAGCAAATCTAGTATCCTATTTGAGAGTTCAATATTTATACCCTTTTCCAGTGGTATTCCTTTAAGGTTTTCTGCTGATGTAAGCTAATTATCTCTAGTCATTTTTCTGCTGACCCCTGCAATTCTTAGTCACCTCAGCTGGTAGCATTAAGAATCATGTCTCTACCCTAGGTGTCCTAAGCTTACCATAAAAACGGTGTGACAGCAGGTGTTTCTATTTGATGTCATTTTTACTAAGGCCTTCTGTTTGTGCTCTTGCAATTAGAACACCTTAACCAGGGTGATCTATGCAATTCTTAGCCACCTCAGCTGGTTGCAATACAGAATTATGTCTCCTATGTAGGTGTCTTAAGCTTAACACAAAAACGATGTGACGGCAGGTGTTTCTTTTACTTGATGTCATTTTTACAAAGGCATATGTTTCTTAATTTTATGTGCCTGTTTACGAAGTGTAACTTAGAACACCTTAACCAGGATGCACCATTGTCTTCTTTCCAAAGATTCAGACCGTCAGGAGCCTCCAACCTTCTGTTTCAATAAGGTTATTGATTCAGTGTCAACAACTATCTTATCTCTATTGCCAGAAAGCTGTAACAGCTTTAGATTGTTGAGGCTTCCAGATTTCCAGACCCAGTTTGTCATGTTTTAATAAGGCCAGAATTCTTTCATAGAATGGTGTATTTTTCTGAATAGCTTATATGGCTTATTCCTTCACAAGATTTGGTGACTTAGTCATCCTGCGGTAAATTATTACAAATGAATGTGGGAAGTTATCGCAAGTGTTGTATAACCACCAGTGGTAATATACCTGTGTGGATGTTAAAATTGGGTAACATTACCAACTTAATGTATGACTCCCAGAATTAACAGCGTCCACAAATTCATGATATTTTCATGTCCACTTTGTGACCTTTGAGCGTGGGATGTTTTGTAATACCATCTGTACCAGAAATTCATCCTGGTGTCTTTTTTAAAAGATGACGCCCCTTTGGTCAGGCTCATGCATGAAGAACAGTCATGTAGGAGAGGCACCGGAAGGGCAGCTGGCATCCGTGAATCGAAGGAAATCGGTGGTCATTGTCTATTTGACAAAGTGTTTTGATGTGTTTGGAGAGGGAAGAAAGTGACGGTACAATTCTACCACAATAAAATCATGTTCTAAGATAATTGGCAAAAGAGCCAGAGGCGAAATAACAAAACAATTTTTTTTACGCAGCGAGTTATGATGATCTGGAATGCGCTGCCTGAAAGGGCGGTGGAGGCAGATTCAATAGTAACTTTCAAAAGGGAATTGGATAAATACTTAAAGGGGAGAAACGTGCAGGGCTGTGGGGAAAGAGCAGGGGGGGAGCGGGACTAATTGGAGAGCTCTTTCAAAGAGCCGGCACAGGCACGATGGGCCGAATGGCCTCCTTCTGTGCTGTATCATTCTAGGATTCTATGTGCAAGTGATGGTTTTGTGAAGATTTCTGTTGCCTCTCTGTAAACAGACAAAGGACAGGTTTGCCAGAGATTCTTTTACAAAGAATGCAGACACCACTGACCCGAGATGGAGCATCTGAGTAAAGAGCGTGGAATAAATGCCTGGGGCTCCATTCATTTTTCTTCATGCACGAGCCTGACCAAAGGTGAGTCATCTTTTAAAAAAGACACCAGGATGAATTTCTGGTACAGATGGTATGACAAAACATCCCACGATCAAAGGTCACAAAGTGGACATGAAAATATCATGAATTTGTGGACGCTGTTAATTCTGGGAATCATACATTAAGTTGGTAATGTTACCCAATTTTAACATCCACACAAGTATATTACCACTGGTGGTTATGCAACACTTGCGATAACTTCCCACATTCATTTGTAATAGGATGACTAAGACTCAAAATAAATGGAGCCCCAGGCATTTATTCCACGCTCTTTACTCAGATGTTCCCTCTCGGGTCAGTGTCTGCATTTATGATAAGCGTTTGTTCCTCTCTATTCCAGGCACAGTGACACAGGGACCGGGCGAGGCTGCCTAGTTGTCATCCTTTCATGTCATAAAAAAAGTTACAAGGTATTTACAGCACAGAAACAGGCCATTCGGCCCAACAGGTCCATGCCGGTGTTTATGCTCCACTCGAGCCTCCTCCCACCCCTCTTCACCTCACTCCATCAACATATCCTTCTATTCCTTTCTCCCTCACGTGCTTATCTAGCTTCCCCTTTGATGCATCGATGCTATTCACCTCAACTACTTCCTATAGCGAGTTCCACATTCTCACCACTCTCTGGGTAAAGAAGTTTCTCCTGAATTCCCTATTGGATTTATTAGTGACTATCTTATATTTATGGCTCCTAGTTCTGGTCTCGCCTGCAAGCGGAAACATCTTCTCCAGGTCTACTCTATCGAACCCTTTCATAATCTTGAAGATCTCGATCAGGTCACCCCTCAGTCTTCTCTTTTCTCAAGAAAAGGGACCCAGCCTGTTCAATCTTTCCTGATAGGTTTAACCGCTCAGTTCTGGTATCATTCTAGTAAATCTTTTTTTGCACCTTCTCCAGTGCCTCTGTATCCTTTTTATAATATGGAGACCAGAACAGTTCACAGTACTCCAAGCGTGGTCTAACCAAGGTTCACATTACTAATCAAGCGAACTTTGAACACTGACTTGGGAGCGTTTTTCATGACGTCATGGGGAATCAATTCATATTACAATTCAATCCATCTAGTGTGGGCGCTTCTGCTCAGTGGCTTACGTCTCCGTTAAGTTATTGTTGGAACTATTTACATCCTAAGCTATTGCAAGCCCACTGACATCACCGTCAAACGTAGAGTGACCATACCAGCTGTAAGTACTGATGTCCCCAATACATAGTTGCCCTAGAATGGCAAGACTTCAGCTGAGAATGAAGCGGCTTTAGGAGATAGACAAGAAGATTGCATGGGGCCAGTTATCTTACAACACATGTAAATGAGATTTAGGTGTCCTCATTAAGGAAACACAGAGAGTTAGCATGCAGGTACAGCGAGCAATTATGAAGGTAAATGGTATGTTGGCCTTTATTGCAAGGGGGTTGGAGTACAAGAGTAAGGAAGTCTTGTTACAATTGTACAGGGCTTTGGTGAGATCACACCTGGAGTACTGTGCACAGTTTTGGTCTCCTTATCTGAGGAAGGATATACTTGCCATAGAGGCGGTGCAACGAGGGTTCAGTAGATTTATTCCTGGGATGAGAGGGTTGTCCTATGAGGAGAGATTGAGTAGATTGGGCCTATACTCTCTGGAGTTTAGAAGAACTGAGAGGTGATCTCATTGAAACATACATGATTCTGAAGGGGATTGACAGGGTAGATGCTGAGAGGTTGTTTCCCCTGGCTGGAGTGTCTAGAACTAGGGGGCAGAGCCTCAGATAAGGGGTCAGGCCATTTAAGATTGAGATGAGGAGGAATTTCTTCACTCAGAGGGATGTGAATCTTTGGAATTCTCTGCCCCAGAGGGCTGTGGATGCTGAGTCTTTGAGTATATTCAAGGCTGAGATCGATAGATTTTTGGACTCTAAGGGAATCGAGGGATATGGGGATCGGGCGGGAAAATGGAGTTGAGATCGAAGATCAGCCATGATCTTATTGAATGGCGGAGCAGGCTCGAGGGGCCGTATGGCCTACTCCTGCTCCTAATTCTTATGTTCCTATGATCAGTTCTAAGTGCTTATGAACTGATGCTAATCTCAACAGAATGGTAATATGTTAATGAGCCTAGAGGAGCTTAAATGGCAACAGCAGAATCATTACCTGCTGTCCAAAAAAATGGGAAGTCGCACAACACCAGGTTATAGTCCAACAGCTTTATTTGAAATCACAAGCTTTCGGAGCGCTGCTCCTTCGTCAGGTGAAGTGAAGAGATGTATAGCGGCACAGCATATATAGACAGAGAACAATGCCAGACGACCACAGTTAATCTTTCTAACTGCCCTTTATCACACCTTGGCAGAGAGACAATTATGGCAATCAAAGGTGTGGATGGTGTCCAACCAGGTCAGTCAGGAAGACATTACATCAAAGACGATAGCAAAATACAACAAAGACAATGAGGTGGGGTCACAAGGGGTCAAATGTAGCAGCTGCTGGGGTCTGTATGGAAAACAAAAACATTTTTTTTTACTTTTTTTGCTGGAAATTACAGCAGGTCCGGCCGCATCTGTGTAGAGAGAACAAGCCAACGACGACTCGAGTCTGGATGACTCTACATCAGGTGGGGTTATATGTAGCGTGACATGAACCCAAGATCCCGGTTGAGGCCGTCCTCATGGGTGCGGAACTTGGCTATCAGTTTCTGCTCGACGATTTTGCGTTGTCGTGTGTCTCGAAGGCCGCCTTGGAGAACGCTAAGCCGCAGATCCGAGGCTGAATGTCCTTGACTGCTGAAGTGTTCCCCGACTGGGAGGTAACACTCCTGCCTGGCGATTGTTGCGCGGTGTCCGTTCATACGTTGTCGCAGTGTCTGCATGGTCTCGCCGATGTACCATGCTCCAGGGCAGGAAAGGATGCTTCAGCAGTCAAGGACATTCAGCCTCGGATCTGCGGGTTAGCGTTCTCCAAGGTGGCCTTCGAGACACACGACAACGCAAAATCATCGAGCAGAAACTGATAGCCAAGTTCCGCACCCATGAGGACGGCCTCAACCGGGATCTTAGGTTCATGTCACGCTACATGTAACCCCACCTGATGTAGAGTCATCCAGACTCGAGTCGTCGCTGGCTTGTTCTCTCTGCACAGATGCGGCCTGCTGTAATTTCCAGCAAATAAGTTTTTAAAAAAAATTTTGTTTTCCATACAGACCCCAGCAGCTGCTACATTTGACCCATTGTGACCCCACCTCATTGTCTTTGATGTAATGTCTTCCTGACTGACCTGGTTGGACACCATCCACACCTTTGATTGCCGTGATTGTCTCTCTGCCGAGGTGTGATAAAGGGCAGTTAGAAAGATTAACTGTAGTCGTCTGGCAGTGTTCTCTGACGATATATGCTGTGCCCATATGTATTTCTTCACTTCACCTGACGAAGGAGCAGCGCTCCGAAAGCTTGTGATTTCAAATAAAGCTGTTGGACTATAACCTGGTGTTGTGCGACTTCTCACTTTTGTCCACCCCAGTCCAACACCGGTATCTCCGCATCATAAAAATGGGAGCAGTGGTTATGATTTGAAATCTGAAAACTGCCACCTTCAGCACGATGTTACAACCAAACACATCTTACCCTCCCCTCCACGATACCCTCCATCACCCCCAAAAACTGCTCCATCTACCCACGGCATCTTCCCATGCAAGCGCAGGAGATGCAACACCTGCCCTTTCACCTCTCTTCCCACCATCCACGGCCCCCAAACACTCCTTCCAGGTGAAACAGCAATTTACTTGTACTTCTTTCAATTTAATATACTGTATTCGCTGCTCACGATGCGGTCTCCTCTACACTGGGGAGACCAAAGGCAGATTGGGCGATTGCTCTGCTGAACACCTCTGTTCAGTCCGCAAGCGTGTCCCCGAACTTCCGGTTGCCTATCATTTTAATTCTGCGGCCCACTCACACTCTGACCTCTCTGTCCTCGGCCTCCTACACCGTTCCAATGAAGCTCAATGTAAGCTCGAGGATTACGTACTTTACAGCCTTCCGGACTCAACATCGAGTTCAACAATTTCAGGTCAAAACCACTGCTCCTATTTTCTCAGACAGCAGGTGCTGGTAATGGTTGCTATTTACAGCTCCTCTAGACCCATCTTTTGTTTCTTTACTTGTCCCATTACCATCTCCTTTTGCCTCGCACCATCATCCCTTTTATCTTTTAATCTCTCCTGCCTTCCACCCTATCACATTGCTCCCGGCGAAGAGACTCGAGGTGTTCGGCACCTTCCCGGATGCTTCTCCTCCACTTTGTGCGGTCTTGGGCCAGGGATTCCCAGGTGTCGGTGGGGATGTTACACTTTTTCAAAGAGGCTTTGAGGGTGTCCTTGAAGCATTTCCTCTGCCCACCTGGGGCTCTCCTGCCGTGCCGGAGCTCCGAGTAGAACGCTTGTTTTGGGAGTCTCATATCGGGCATGCGGACAATGTGACCCGTCCATCTGAGCTGATCGAGCGTGGTCAAAGCTTCGATGCTGGGGATGTTGGCCTAAGCGAGAACACTGACGTTGGTGCGCCTATCCTGCCAATGGATTTGCAGGATCTTGCGGAGGCAACGTTGGTGGTACCTCTCCAGTGCTTTGAGGTGCCTGCTGTACATGGTCCATGTCTCTGAGGCATACAGCAGGGTGGGTATCACTGCTGCTCTTTCCATTTCCATATATCTGTAAATGACCTGTCAAAATTTTGAAATCAATTGTGACACCATAAACTTCATAACATTATTTAATATATATATATAAACACACAAATTATTATGACCCTGAAATTGCAATTTTCTCATTCCCCCTTCCCCTTACGCTGTGCAAACATGCTCCTGTGACTGTTTGCACCAGCCGTAAAATTTCCCAGCATAATTGATGGGCAGTTGGTGGGCAATTAGCCCAGCTTTTCACCAGCAATGAGGATTTGAAAGTCGCAGCGGATCATCTTTCTATTCGGAACTTGACAGATCGCAAGTTCGGGATTTAGCGCATGTGCAAGCGCTTGCAGGAATCTCGAACTTGCGGTCAATTTCTGAGAGTACGCCTTCATACCAACCGCAAATTCAGGGCCTCTGTTTCTCTCTCCACAGATGCTGCCTGACCTGCTCTGTATTTCCAGCATTTTCTGTTTATATTTTAAGTAATATGTTAACAGCTCTTAATCTTCTGGCGTCAAAGTATTTGCATAAGCATTCAAAGCTCCAGGAGCAGATTTGGATAAATGCAAGTAGGCCACCTAGTGATGGACCAGAGAATTACATGCAGGTAAAACTTAAAGGAAATGGCAGAATATGAGAACAAGAATCCTTGCAAGTTTAGGAAAGGTTCAAAAGGAATCTCAACACATTGGCAGCTATCTCCAAAACTGAAAGAGGAGACAGAGCTTAGAACTGGCTGACAAAAATTAAGGCAAAGGAAGCGCACAAGTCTGCAGGCAAGTGACGGAGGCTGTAGATGTAGAGGTTGAGCAAAGCCTCGATTTTAAAATTATCATCCTTGTTTTCAAATTCCTCCATGGCCTCGCCCCCTCCCTATCCGTAACCTCCTCCAGCCCTACAACCCACCGAGATCTCTGCACTCCTCCAATTCTGGCCTCTTGCGCATCCCCGATTTTCATCGCTCCACCATTGGCGGCTGTGCTTTCCGCTGCCAAGGCCCTAAGCTCTGGAATTCCCTCCCTAAACCTCTCCGCCTCTCTACCTCTCTCTCCTCCTTTAAGACGCTCCTTAAAATCTACCTCTTTGACCAAGCTTTTGGTCACCTGCCCTAATATCTCTTTATGTGGCTCGGTGTCACATTTTGTGCGATGATGCTCCTGTGAAGCGCCTTGGGACATTTTACTACGTTAAAGGTGCTATATAAATGCAAGTTGTTGTTGTTGTCCAGTATGAGATGGTTGTGGAGGGGAATGACTGCATTTGCCACTCCATCGGTCAGCGTTACAGCACGTCTGCAAGGAGGTGGGGGCAGGTTGGAGGTGTCGGTTACTGCCACTGGCTGTGCCAGGCTGTGCTGCAGGTGTTACCTGCAGGTGTCCTTGCATTAGATGGCACAGCCAAGCATCTGCCTCTTTGCCTGTGTGTGAAGTTAATTCCCTAATCGCTAGGTGTGCCAGTGCCTGCAGACATGATTGGCGTTATCCTGGGGAGTTTTGACTATGGAGGCCGTTGAAATATTCTGGAATGTCTTCTTTCATATAAAACCGCTGAAAGCATGTTATCCTATGATTGGCGTGTTTCCAAAGGACTATCCAGTGTTACTGTTAGTCACGCCCTCGTGTACCTCGGGAACTGAAGCTTTCACACAAATTGCTCTGCTGATAAGTCCGCGAGTGTACGTCATTGCTTGCACACATAGAAACATAGAAACATAGGAGCAGGAGTCGGCCATTCGGCCCCTCGAGCCTGCTCCGCCATTCAATATGATCATGGCTGATCCTCTATCTCAATACCATATTCCCGCTCTCTCCCCATACCCCTTGATGCCTTATGTGTCTAGAAATCTATCTATCCCCTTCTTAAATATATTCAGTGACTTGGCCTCCACAGCCTTCTGTGGTAGAGAATTCCACAGGTTCACCACCCACTGAGTGAAGAAATTTCTCCTCATCTCAGTCCTAAATGTCCTACCCCATATCCTGAGACTGTGACCCCTCGTTCTAGACCCCCCAGCCAGGGGAAACATCCTCCCTGCATCCAGTCTGTCTAGCCCTGTCAGAATTTTATGCGATTCAAAGAGTCTTAAAGCGCAACATCAGCCTGCCACCACTCAATGGCATTTACATACCACCTTGGGTTACAGAATAGGTCAAGCATGGTGGCAGGAAAAGCATTTAAGATTTATACATATAGTAGAGTAAACACCAATAATTGGTTGGGTGGGTAAGGATGGGTACAACCAGTCCTTCTGTACCAGCTTCCTTCTGTTCTTCTTCCTTCTCTTCTTCTTCTGAAGCCATAATGGTTTCTGCCGTGGCTCAGTGGGCAGCACTCTCTCGCCTCTGAGTCAGACGGTTGTGGGTTCAAGTCCCATTTCATGAGACTTGAACACAAAAATCTAGGGCTGACACTCCCAGTGCAGCGCTGAGGGAGCGCGGCACTGTCGGAGGTGCCGTCTTTTGGATGAGACGTCAAACCGAGGCCCCGTCTGCTCTCAGGTGGGCGTAAAGGATCCCATGGCTTTATTTCGAAGAAGAGCAGGGGAGTTATCCCCGGTGTCCTGGACAGTTTTTATCCCTCAATCAACGTCACTAAAAAACAGATTATCTGGTCATTATCACATTGCTGTTTGTGGGAGCTTGCTGTGCGCAAATTGGCTGCTGCGTTTCCCTACATTACAACAGGGACTATACTACAAAAAGTACTTCATTGGCTGTAAAGCTCTTTGGGACGTCCTGAGGTTGTGAAAGGCGCTATAGAAATGCAAGTCTCTCGTTCTTTATAATGAAGAGCCATTCCCCTCGAGGTCCCACAGTCCAAAGAGCTAGCAAGCTGACAAAGATTTTTATGTTCCCACATCCCATCTATGCCCATTTCCAGGGTATAATGGAGACTAAACTCAGCCCCTGTGTCTCTCCGCAGTCCAATTAGTTAATTGAAGAATGAACTAAAATGTATTTCACAAAAACCTATATGCGAATACATTTACTACAACATATCGCACAGAATGTACACTGGGAAGCATTAGGTTGGAATAAATAAGCCATTCATGCAACAGTCGATGTAACAACCCTGCACTTATCCCACTTAGGTCACTTCCACCACTCAGTAATTTATTTCTCACAAGTCTTCACTTCCCAGCGCGTAAAGTTTTGAACACTGAGGACCAGATGATGCAGTGGGTCAGACGTGGTCCTTTAATCTGGGTACACATCAAATCCTGACTGATGGGGATAAAAGGTCTCCTCCGTCTACTGGCTGGGAAATGAATTTGAGCAATCTCAGCCCAGTTCCTAATGGGAATGGGCCCGTCCACAAAACAGCCCCAGACTTTATCACTAATGGGGGCACTGGTACAATCGGGATCAATTGGAACTGCTCGATGCCCACAGTGGGTACCAGGAATGGGAACGCATTCCATTTCCCAGCACTGGTATCCCTCATCCCGATAAGTCACATCAACACACAAAACTCACCAAAATAAATTTATCAAATGATAACCGTCAGAGTGGAGACACTCTTGGACCAATGTTCCCCGTAGGCTGCGCTTTGGTCTGCACAGCCTGTTTCTTTTCAGTCCCTTTAAATTTCCACGCTTGTACAGTATTTACAGTGGAGAAGCCGGTGAGTAGTCTGCGCAGGATCTTTAGAGGGAACATTGCTCTGAACCGCATTGAACATAGGAATTGCCAGATGAAAAATGACCCAAGATCCGTCTAGTTCGCCTTCTACCATCCCTGGTAGTCGCACGACACGATGATAATGGGGTTGTTGACTAATCATAGCAATCAATCTCTATCAGTGAGTCCACAACAAACTCAGATTTGACGCGAGGAAAACCCCAGTGGTGGAGAGCTTTAGGAACCATAGGTCCGAAGCTCACCTTTTTTACTCCCAAGCTTTGCTACACTCAGCACATGCCATGTCTCACATTACTGAGTCCCACGAATGTTATTTTCTGAACTGACAGATGTCAGACACAAGTCTTGGAAATAACATGGCAATGTTTCAGAACTGTGTTATGAAACCCTGTATGGCTTCCCCTATACAAATGCATTTGCGCACAGCAAGATCCCACAAACAGCAATGTGATAATGACCAGATAATCTGATTTTTTTTTTTAGTGCTGTTGATTGAGGGATAAATATTGGCGAGGACACGGGAGATAACTCCCCTGCTCTTCTTCGAAATAGTGCCACAGGATCTTTTACGTCCACCGAGAGGGCAGACGGGGCCTCGGTTTAACGTCTCATCTGAAAGACGGCACTGCACTGGAGTGTCAGCCTAGATTTTTATGCTCAAGTCCCTGGAAGGGCAAGATAGTAGTTAGTCAACTGAAATTCCACCCCTCATGTTTTGGATCCACGCAGGATTACAGATATTTCCAAGATATTCAGCGTTCCTCGAACCACTGCTCTCGCCGCATTCCGAGATCCACGCTCAACGCCAGGCGCCACCAAATGCATGCTCTCAACCTCTCTCTTCAGCAGCACCGACTCACTCTATCTCAAAGCTGTCCTGGTCCGCAGTTCCATTTCATCCTTCGCCTCATCCGGCGCTTCAACAAAAAACTTTTTTTCTTCCTTTCAGGAGTCAAGGATCGTAAGCTTCAACAACTCTTGGACACCATCGCCCCTCCGGAACCTCCTTCCCCTTCACTTTCCTCTGACTCCATCCCTTCTTCCAATCTCACCCCCTGCCGTGTTTTCACTATCCCCTCTGACCTTTCTCTCTGACCCCGAACGATCAGTCCTCAGCAAAGGCCTGAGCTTCATCCCCTTACGCCCCCACCTCAATGAATTTCGAGCTCGGCACGATGCTGAGCTCTTTTTCCATCACCTTCGTCTCCGTGCCCACTTCTTTGGCCAGGAGTCTTCCCTCCACACAGCTGACCCTTTCTCCCGTTTTCAGAATTCTCGTTCCACCTGGACCCCTCCTCTGGCCTCTTACACTCTCTAGATCTTTTCATTGCGAACTGTCAGCGTGACATCGGCCGTCTCAATTTCTCTGCTCCCCTCACTCACTCCAACCTACCTCCCTCTGAACTTGCAGCACTCCGTTCTCTCAGATCCAACCCCAACATTGTCTATAAACCTGCTGACAAGGTGGTGCTGTTGTTGTTTGGCGAACCGACCTCTACCTTGAGGAGGCTGAACGCCAACTCTCTGACACCTCCTCCTACCTCCCCCTGGACTATGACCCCACTACCGAACATCAAGCCATCGTTTCCAAGACTGTCACTGACCTCATCTCCTCTGGAGATCTTCCCCCCACGGCCGCCAACCTCATAGTTCCCCAACCCCGCACAGCCCTGCTTCTACCTCCTTCCCAAGATCCACAAGCAGGACTGCCCTGGTAGACCCATCATTTCAGCTTGCTCTTGCCCCATGGAACTTATCTCTTCCTATCTCGACTCTATTTTTTCTCCCCTTATCCAGCCTCTTCCCACCTACATCCGCAACTCTTCCGACGCTCTCCGCCACTTTAACAGTTTCCAGTTTCCTGGCCCCAACCGTCTCCTTTTCACTATGGACGTCCAATCCCTCTACACCTCCACCCCCCACCAAGGACGACAGTGGCCCAACCAGTCCCCATCCACCACCACCCTCCTCCACCTGGCTGAACTTGTTCTCACATTGAACAACTTCTCCTTTGACTCCACTCACTTCCTCCAAATTAAAGGTGTTGCTATGGGAACCCGCATGGGCCCTAGCTATACCTGCCTTTTCATGGGATATGTGGAACATTCTTTGTTCCAGTCCTACTCAGGTCCCCTTCCTCACCTCTTTTTCCGGTACATTGATGACTGTATCGGTGCCGTTTCCTGCTCTCGCCCTGAACTAAATTTCATTCACTTTGCTTCCAATTTCCACCCTTCCCTCACCTTCACATGGTCCATCTCTGACTCTTCCCTTCCCTTCCTCGACTTCTCTGTCTCCTTTTCTGGGGATAGGCTATCGACAAACATCCACTATAATCCCACTGACTCCTACAGCTACCTGGACTACACTTCCTCCCACCCCGCTTCCTGTAAGGACTCTATTCCATTCTCCTAGTTTCTCCGTCTCCGTCACATCTGTTCTGACGATGCCACCTTCAATACTAGTGCTTCCAATATGTCTTCCTTTTTCCTCAACCGAGGATTCCCCTCTACTGTGGTTGACACGGCCTTCGACCGTGTCCGTTCTATTTCCCGCACTTCTACTCTCACCCCTTCCCCTTCCTCTCAGAACCACGATAGGGTTCCCCTTATCCTCACCTTTCACCCCACCAGCCTCCACATTCAATGGATCATGCTCCGCCATTTCCGCCACCTCCAGCGTAATCCCACCACCAAACACATCTTCCCCTCACCTCCCCTCCCTTTTCAGCATTCCGAAGGGACCGCTCTCTCCGCGACACCCTGGTCCATGCCTCAATCACCCCCAACACCACCTCCCCTTCCCACAGCACCTTCCCATGCAAGCGCAGGAGCTGCAACACCTGCCCTTTTACCTTCTCCCTTCCCATCATCCAGGGCCCCAAACACTCCTTCCAGGTGAAACAGCGATTTACTTGTACTTCTTTCAATTTAGTATACTGTATTCGCTGCTCACGATGCGGTCTCCTCTACATTGGGGAGACCAAACGCAGATTGGGTGACCGCTTTGCGGAACACCTCCGTTCAGTCCATAAGCGTGACCCCGAGCTTCCAACCCCGACCCTGTCACTTTAATTCTCCGCTCCACTCGCACTCTGACCGCTCCGTTCTCGGCCTCTTACACTGTTCCAACGAAGCTCAACGTAAGCTCGAGGAACAGCACCTCATCTTTCGATTCGGCACTTTACAGCCTTCTGGACTCAACACTGAGTTCAACAATTTCAGCATGGATTTCAAAAGGGAAAATCTTGCTTGATCAACCTTATTGAATTTTTTGAAGAGGTAGTGGAGAGAGTAGACCATGGTAATGCAGTAA
Organism: Squalus acanthias; assembly: GCA_030390025.1. NCBI lineage: Eukaryota > Metazoa > Chordata > Chondrichthyes > Squaliformes > Squalidae > Squalus > Squalus acanthias. Next base: position 5,430,631 of record CM059438.1, on the reverse strand, counting down.
ATGTAATTTATCTAGATTTTCAAAAGGCCTTCGATAAGGTACCCCATAATAGATTAATGAATAAGGTCAGAGAATGTGGAGTCAGGGGACAAGTAGCAGAATGGATTGCTAGCTGGCTTCAAGACAGAAAGCAGAGAGTGGGAGTAAAGGGTAGCTATTCACAGTGGCAGAAGGTGGGTAGTGGTGTTCCACAAGGATCAGTGCTGGAACCACTGCTGTTCACAATTTACATTAACGATTTAGACTTTGGAATCAAAAATACAGTTTCTAAATTTGTGGATGATACCAAATTGGGGGGGATAGTCAATACTGAGGAGGACTGCAACAAATTAAAGGAGGACATTAATAAACTTGCAGAATGGGCAAATAATTGGCAAATGAAGTTCAACACAGACAAATATGAGGTATTATATTTTGGTAGGAAGAATAGGGAAGTCACTTATTACTTGGAGGGTGCGAGTCTAGGTGGGATAGAGGAACAAAGGGATCTCGGAGTACAAATACACAAATCACTAAAAGTTGCGACACGGGTTAGCTAGGCCATTACAAATGCAAACCAAGCAGTAGGGTTTATTTCTAGAGGTATAGAATTGAAAAGTAGTGAAGTTATGCTAAACTTGTATCAAACCTTGATTAGACCACACTTAGAGTACTGCGTACAGTTCTGGTCACCACATTATAAAAAGGATATAGAGGCACTGGAGAGGATGCAGAGAAGATTTACAAGGATGATACCAGAAATGCGAGGGTTACGTATCAGGAAAGGATGAACAGCCTGAGTCTCTTTTCTCTTGAAAAAAGGCTGAGGGGTGACCTAATTGAGGTCTATAAAATTATGAAAGGTTTTGATAGAGTGGATACAGAGAGAATGTTTCCACTTGTGGGGAAGAGCATAACTAGAGGCCATCAATATAAGATAGTCAGCAAGAAATCCAGTAGGGAATTCAGAAGAAACTTCTTTACCCAGAGAGCAGTGAGAATGTGGAACTGGCTACCACAGGGAGTGGTTGAAGCGCATAGTATAGATGCATTTAAGGGGAGGCTAGAGAAGCATATGAGGGAGAAGGGAATAGAGGATTATGGTGATAGATTTAGATGAGGAAAGACAGGAGGAGGCGCGAGTGGAGCATAAACGCCAGCATGGACTGGTTGAGCCGTATATCCTATGAAATGTTCAGTTTTTCACAAGTGGCACATGTCACCTCAAATAACCCATGAACCTTGTATAAGAGTGTGGAGCTTGTTGTATGAATGCAGAGCCTGTAACAAAGAGATCCTTTGCTATCTATGAGTAAAAATGAGAAGTCGCACAACACCAGGTTATAGTCCAACAGATTTATTTAATTTTACAAGCTTTCGGAGCTGTCGCTCCTTCTTCAGGTAGTGTAGCAGTGAGAAAATCTCCCAGTGACAGTGAATCTCTATGAGTAGGTGGGGTGGGGAGCAGAGAGAGAGAGAGAAAGCATGTTGCAAAAGGAAAATTATTTCCACATTTTTTTTCCTAAGAATCCATTTTTACCGAGAAGTGAGAGGAGTCGGAATCTTTGTAGCTGAATCATCAGACAGTATTGTTGCAGTCCCATGGGCGAGTCTCCACTCCCACAACTTCCTCATTTCTGAGAAAAATCTTGAAGAAAAACGGAGAGGTGGCAGCTCCAGGAAAAGTGAGTTCGTCACTGGAAACCGAAGCCCAGCGAGAGAGAGAGAAAAGAAACTATATAAGAATTGTAGGAGCCTTAGAACCGCTCACTGCTGGTCTTCGCCGTCACTCTGTACCAGGCAGACTGAGTGGGAACTCAGTGCCAAATCTGGGTTTTTACGGGAGTCTGCTGTCGCTGTTTGCTGGTGAGTATCTGATCTTTAACCATCTGTTTTTAACCAGCACATCTATTGACACCTGCATGCTGTGGTTACAATTCTCTCTGTTCCAAGTTACACTAACGTTGTTTTGGAGTTTTCCGCTTTTTACTGTTGGAGCGACTGTTCTCCTCCCCCCCCCCCCCTCCCCACCAAGATGTTTAATTTTAAAAAATCATAACAGACCTTAAAAAAATATTATTAATAGTGTAAAGGGTATTTGGCAGAAATTGTGCTTTTTTTACGTGTTCTATATTTCATAGCTAGACATCTTTACATCGCTTTATAGTAAAGCCAGATTGTTGCATGAAGGAAGGCCAGGAAAGTAGCAGTGAAAAGTAAATTGAAACAACTTGCTACACTCCCTTGAACGAACAGCAACACCTCATGGCATTTCACAAAGGGGAGTGGGGGCGTTGGGGTGACACTGAGCCGGAGCTGGGAGAAGAGTTAGGGGAGGTCAGTGACTGAAGACAAGGTTTGGTGGAGGCTTTCTGAAGGTGAGGAGAGACTGCTGGTGGAAGCAGGGTGAGGGGGAGAAGGACAGACTCACACAGTGAATATTTGGATTGTATACTTTCACTGGTGTATCAAGAACAACAACAGCAACTTGTATTTAGAAAAAAGGAAAAAAGAGTTGCATTTCTATAGCGCCTTTCACGACCACCGGATGTCCCAAAGCACTTTACAGCCAATGAAGTGTAGTCACTGTTGTAATGTAGGAAACGCGGCAGCCAATTTGTGCACAGCAAGCTCCCGCAAACAGCAATGTGATAATGACCAGATAATCTGCTTTAGTGATGCTGATTGAGGGATAAATATTGGCCCAGGACACTGGGGATAACTCCCCTGCTCTTGTTTGAAATAGTGCCATGAGCTCTTTTACATCCACCTGAGAGAGCAGACGGTGCCTCGGTTTAACGTCTCATCTGAAAAACGGCACCTCCGACAGTGCAGCACTCCCTCAGCACTGCACTGGAGTGTCAGCCTAGATTTTTGTGCTTCGGTCTCTGGAGTGGGCCTTGAACCCACAACCTCCTGACTGAGAGTGCGACCCACTGAGTCACAGCTGACACATACAGATAGCGCCTGTAACGTTGTAAAATGTCCCAGGAGTGTTATCAAACAAAATTTAACACCGAGCCACATAATATTAGGGCAGGTGACCAAAAGTTTGGTCAAAGAGGTAGGTTTTAAGGAATGTCTTAAAGGAGGAAAGAGAGGCGGAGAGATTTAGGGAGGGAATTCCAGAGCTTAGAGCCCAGGCAGCTGAAGGCACAGCTTCCAATGGTTGAGCGATTAAAATCGGGGATGCTCAAGAGGCCAGAATTAGAGGAGCGCAGATATCTCGGGGGATTGTGGGACTGGAGGAGATTACAGAGATAGGGAGGGGCGAGGCCCATGGAGGGATTTGAAAACAAGGATAAGAATTTTTAAATCGAGGCGCTGCTTAACCGGGAGCCAATGTAGGTCAGCGAGCTCAGGGGTTGCACATGTGTGATTTTAATGGTTCATTACTTAAGTAAAAGAAATTCGTTCTTTGTATTTTGAGGAATAGATCAAGACGGTGTGACTTGATTAGATTTTATGGTAATTCTTAATCCAGTCAAATCGAAACTTTTATCCATTAACAAGTAAGGAGATAGCGATCTAAAAATGGAATCAGACTCCCCCGGTCGCTCGACTGCCCATGGTAGAGTGGCTGAGCTGTACAGACTAGGGAGGTTCCCAGATCTGATCCCAGGTCAGTGCTGAATTAGCTAATCTTAGCTGAGGTGGTGGTAGGGATACTATCGTTGGCTTCAATCCCTTTGAGTAAATGACTTTGGGTTTCTCTCCTGATCGCTATCTAGCGATAACTGCTGGAAGTACGCATGGTTGGATGTCAGTTGGCGATGGAATTGGGCTCATCTGTGATGCACACCCAGTTGAATAGCCTTTTAACGCTCGCTGACGCGGCTCGCACGTGAACAATGGCCACTGGGCGTGAGGGGCAGAAGGGCAAACAATACCCGGGGTTCTATACCCTAGTCAAAGAGTCAACGCCTTAAGGAAAGGAGGAAGGGAAAATATTGGCAGAAAAAGAAGGGAAGGAAACTAGAATAAGAGCAACCATTTACCAAGAAATAAAGTTCAATGAGTTTAAGCGAGAAAATTTACATTGGCATTAAACAGACCAATGGGTTTTCTGTGTAGAGGACATATTTGCAGGGACCTCCGCCAGCATTGACACATTCCCAGGTGTCACCCTGTTCTAACGTCTGAAGAACTGTGTCATCTACCCAAAGGAAAGTGGTTGCAATGAACGCGTTCTTATTAGTCGACAGCAACAGAAATAATGCGCTGTTAAGTCACAAATATCACAGATCTGATGACAGACGGACGGAAATCTGACGATCTCTTGCCAACCCCCTGGGATCACCTCACAGATCCACCAGGGTCTGGGGACCGCGGTTTGATGACCCACAAGGCAGCCAAACTACAGTTGGCAATACGGAAAGCTAGGCCCCCCCCTCCCGAGGGAATCCCCCCCCCCGCCCCCCGATGAGCCTCACTTTACGCAAGTCGACAGTGAGTCAGAACTTAGACTGGGCTCCAACGTGAATAACAATTAACCATTGGTCACAGGTCAATGGGTCCCACAAAGGAAAGGATGTGATGCACTTCCTCCCTTTCCCCCCCCAGCCCAGATTTCTTAATGAGCTGCCTGAGTAATGATGAGTATGCTTCCAGACGGGCGTTAAACGCGGGGCTGATGCTGCGAGACACTGCTGTGTCTGGTAGGGTTACCAACCCTGGTTGGACGTAATCCTGGAGGCGCCATCACACGGCCTCCCGTCTCCAACTGCCCCGCCCAGTAAAGCAGCCTATATCCAATATATTTAAAACTAATAAATGAAAGTGTTCAAAGAAATTGGAAAAAACTCTTTTTTTTTAATGCTCTGATGATCTTTCTCCCGGGTTTGTTTGCAGCAGTGTCTAGGAGATGAATCTTCAATTCCTGGAGACTCCAGGGCAGCCCTGGAGGGGTTGGTGACCAATGTTCCCTTTAAGCTGCGTGGCCGCGCAGCGCTCTGTACCTCCCCCGCTGCCGGCTCACCGGCTTTTCAATGGGGAAAACCGCGCGTCGAAAGGGGTCGCGGACCCAAAAGAAAATTTAAGGTGAACATTGTTGGCAACCCAGGTGTTCTGAGGGAGTGGTTAATGTGACTTGGCCCTCTGGTTTAAACTCCCTCCCTGTGAAGAAGCAAATCCCTTCTGCTTGGTTGACATCCAACAGTGGCCCAGGTAAAATGAGGTCGAATATGAGCATTTCCGCGTAAGAGCGCAGCAGTTCATGGTGTAACAGCAGATGGGTTTTCATCCGTGATATTCCCACGAGCTCAAGATCCTAACTCTGTTGAAAGAAAGAAAAAAAGAAATTGTATTTATACAGCGCCTTTCACGACCACAGGACGTCCCAAAGTGCTTTACAGCCAATGAAGTACTTTTGAAGTGTGGTCACTGTTGGGGCCCTCATGAAGGCTCCAAGCAGAGAACAAGCATTACCTGATAGATAGAGAGCAAATATATAAAAGATGACACTTTAACCCCACCTCCCCGAAATTGGGGCATTAACAGAAACAACGGTATTGTGTAAGATGATCTTACTTCAAATCTGAATTTCCATTCTGACTTTAAAGAAAGACTTGCATTTAAACAGCACCTTATATTGTTACATCAGTTAGCGCTTCACAAACAATGAAGTTCAGTGGCATTGTTACATAGGCAACAGTTTTGCACACAGCAAGCCCTACAAACTAGAGAAGCTGGGATTGTCCTCCTTAGGGCAGAGGAGGTTGAGGGGAGATTTAATGCTTCCAGTGGCAGCAGGGTCGTAACCAGAGGAACATAAGAATTAGGAGCAGGAGTCGGCCATACGGCCCCTCGAGCCCGCTCCGCCATTCGATAAGATCATGACAGATCTTCTACCTCAACTCCACCTTCCCGCACTATCCCCATATCCCTTAATTCCCTTCGTTCCCAAAAATTTATTGACCTCTGTCTTGGATATACTCAATGGCTAAGCATCCACAGCCCTCTGTGGTAGAGAATTCCAAAGATTCACAACGACACAGATCTAAGGTGAGTGGCAAAAAAAACAGGGGGAAGATGAGGAGAATGTTTTTTACGCTGCTAGCTGTTATGATCTGGAATGCGCTGCCTGAAAAGGTGGTGGAAGCAGATTCAATAGTAACTTTCAAAAGGGAATCGGATAAGTATTTGAAAATAATTTTTTTTTTTGCAGGGCTATGGGGAAAGAGCTGGGGGAGTGGGATTAATTGGATAGCTCTATCAAAGAGCCGGCACAGGCACGATGGGCAGAATGGCCTCGCTTTGTGCTGTGTGATTCTATGAAACAGCAATGAGATGAATGACTATGGTAATAGTTGAGATGAAATGCTCAGCTGGATACTCCACCTTCTTCAACTCGTGCCATGACCTGGCATCCACATGGGCAGGACTTTAGTTTAATTTCGCATCCAAACGATGTTACCTCCTACAATCAAGCACGCCCTCGACATCATCCGAAAACACAGCGTCACTTTCCACATGTACGCAGACGACACCCAGCTCTACCTCACTACCACTTCTCCCGACCCCTCCATGGTCTCTAAATTGTCAGACTGCTTGACCGACATCCAGTTCTGGATGAGCAGAAATTTCCTCCAATTAAATATTGGGAAGACCGAAGCCATTGTCTTCGGTCCTTGCCACAAACTCCGCTCCCTAGCCACCGACTCCATCCCTCTCCCTAACATCTGTCTGAGGCTGAACCAGACTGTTCGCAACCTTGGTGTCATATTTGACCCTGAAATGAGCTTCCGACCACATATCTGCAGCATAACAAAGACCGCCTATTTCCACCTCCGTAACATCGCCCGTCTCTGCCCTTGCTTCAGCTCATCTGCTGCTGAAACCCTCATCCATACCTTTGTTACCTCTAGACTTGACTATTCCAACGCACTCCTGGCCGGCCTCCCACATTCTACCCTACGTAAACTTGAGGTCATCCAAAACTAGGCTGCCCGTGTCCTAACTCGCACCAAGTCCCGTTCGCCCATCGCCCCTGTGCTCGCTGACCCACATTGGCTCCCAGTTAAGCATCGCCTCGATTTTAAAATTCTCATCCTTGTTTTCAAATCCCTCCATGGCCTCACCCCTTCCTATCTCTGTAATCTCCTTCAGCCCCACAACCCCCTGAGATCTCTGCGATCCTCTAATTCTGGGCTCTTGAGCATCCCTGATTATAATCACGCCACCATTGGTGGCCGTGCCTTCAGCTGCCTGGGCCCTAAGCTCTGGAATTCCCTCCCTAAACCTCTCCGCCTCTCTACCTCTCTCTCCTCCTTTAAGATGTTCCTCAAAACCTACCTCTTTGACCAAGCTTTTGGTCACCTGCCCTAATTTATCCTTGTGTGGCTCGGAGTCAAATTTTGTTTTATGACTCTCCCGTGAAGCGCCTTGGGTCGTTTTACTATGTTAAAGGTGCTATATAAATACAAGTTGTTGTTGCTCGATTTTGCGATCCCGGCAATACTGAGCTTCGCTGGCTCACGGCATACGCTCATCCGTGCCGGTAGCTCAATGAGCGGCCGGGCGGGCTGCGCCGAACTTTTTAATCTAAGTTATGCCCCCTAATAGGATACAGGCGCAGGTGAAGCCCAACCCACGGAACTTGGCCATTAGCATAGCGGAGGCTGCAAAATCTGCCGAGGCAGCAGCTTTTAAAGGGCTGCAGTCAAAGGATGGTCCTGTTCCACCTCTAAGAGCCAGTGGGCTAGAAATTGGGCTCCTTTGCACCTCTTGTTAGCACCTCCGGGGGTGCTAACGGGGCGCAAATGGGTTTGCGACCAGGGCGCGGCGCTATCAACGCCTCCCGCTAAATTCGGCGGGAGTTTTGCGGCGGCGATAAGACGTTGCGCCTCGATCGCCTGCGCCCAGAGATCGTGACGTCGTTGCTGTGCGCAGTGCCCCAGATGAAAAATTCCCTCTCGCCCCCCTGCTTGTGCGCCTGCTGTTAGCAACGACAGGTAGAGGAGGCGGCTTTCAGTCGGATGTCCCCCGGAGGAGCGCTATTTAAAGGCGTCCACATCCGGTTTAGTTTTCGTCGGCCAACAATGCTGCGTTGTTAGTTTCACACAGGCAGTGAGGCCTTTTGACCGATTTGCGCGTTTTTCATTTCAACGAGTGTTCTGGCGCATAAAGATTATTGAGTTTCATTGAGAGGAGATTTGAAAGTGCAATATTTGGATCCTTTCATGGGGGCTGTACTGGCGCTGGACCTCGCCCTCCAGCGTCAACGTCGGAGGCAACTGAGGCTCAGAGAAAGAGTGCAAAATGTGGCCAGAGGTAGGAGAGCCAACAGGGCTCTCCACAGGAGGCCTTACCCACCCAGCGTATTCCGGCAGCAGTTCTCCGACATGAATTTCACTGAGGACCAGTGTGTTAGAAGGCTCCACTTCAGCAGGGAGGTGGTCACAGAGCTCTGCCACCTCCTGCAGCCTGACCTCGATCCGGAGATCAGGACCACCACGGCGCTCTCAGTGGCAGTCAAGGTCACTGTCGCCCTTAATTTCTACGCCAGTGGATCATTCCAGTGTGCGACAGGCGACATCTCCAACATCTCCCAGTTTGCCGTCCATTGCTCCATCTGCCAGGTCACAGATGCTCTGTACAGAAGGAGAAGGGACTACATTTCCTTCCCCATGACCAGAGAGAAGCAGCACGAGCGTGCATGTGGCTTTGCCAGGATAGCGGGCTTCCCCATGGTGCAGGGCGCCATTGACTGCACCCACATCGCTTTGCGGGCACCTCAAAACAATCCTGAGGTATTCCGTAACCGCAAAGGCTACCACTCACTTAATGTTCAGTTGGTGTGCGACCACACGGCGAATCCAGACCATCAATGCCCGCTATCCTAGCAGCAGCCACGATGCCTTCATCCTGCACCAGACCGGTGTGCCAGATATGTTCCAGCCACCACAGGAAGCTTGCGGCTGGCTGCTCGGAGACAAGGGCTATCCACTCTCCACCTGGCTCGTGACTCCCCTCCGCAACTCCAACACTCCTGCCCAGCACTCATATAATGAGAGCCATGCTGCCACCAGGAACATCATTGAGCAGACCATCGGGGTGCTCAAGCAACGGTTCCAGCTGCCTTGACCGCTTGGAAGGAGCCCTCCAGTACTCGGCTGAGCGGGTGTCACTTTTCGTCATCGTCTGCTGCATGCTGCACAACTTGGCCATTATGAGGGCGCAGCCATTGCCACCAGGCGTAACTCCACCACCTCAGGAGGAGGAAGAGAAGGTCGAGGATGAGGAGGAGGAGGAAGAAGAGGAGCAGGAGGAACAGGAGGATGAACAGCAGCGACGGAGGAGGCAGCCACTCAATCGGCGTTCTGCAAGGTCGGTCCTTGTCAGACTTGGTTTCCAGTGACTTCGAGTCCTCGTTCCGGTTGCTGAGCACGTCGCCATTATTCCATCACTTTGTGATTCCATACCACACCCCAGAACTGAAATGAGACACAGCACCAAATCTGCAACATTCCAGTAATAAATTAATCAAAAACCATTAACCACATATATACAACAACAATATTGACTAATCACCCTTGTGCAAACCCTTGCCTCCCCTCTTTACAGTCCCCTTTCCTAATCTAGTGCTCCTACATAGTGTCTCCCCAGTGGCTACAACAGGGCTGGTGGAAGGCTGCTGAGTGTCGGTGCCACAGGTTACAGATGGCCTTGCAGGACGCCCTCGACCAACTCTGGGCCTGGAAGGTCCGACTGTACACTGCACCATCTCAGGATGGACGGCAGCAGTCTGGGCTGACTGGATGACAGGCAGCGACAAGTGCAATGTCGGAGTGGCATTGGTGGGACCAGGAATGCTGTTATTCTGAGAGAGGACAGCAGGTTCCTGCTCCACTGACCCACTCCCATTCCCCCGGGGCAGCACCTCAGCATCCCTACCAATCTGCTGGAGCACAGATTGCTGGCCTGCTGCGACACCGTGAGATCCCCGGTGGACTGTGGTGGACCCAGCGATGATGGCAGCAGTCAGAGTTTGCGTGGCATCAAGCTGAGACTGCATGAGAGCAGGCTGAGGCTCGATGGCAGCAACCATTGACTGCATTACAGCACTAAGACATTGCGTCGCTTCCACCTGTGCTGCAATGGAAGCTGCCACATCACCCATCACACACGGCATGAGGTCCGAATCCGCACGGTCTCTCTGGGAATCAACTATCCTCTGCACAGTAGAAATGATGGGCTCCATGGTGTACCCAGAGCTCTGTGCAATGTTGGAGGCTAACTACTCCACGCTCCTTACCATTGCCGAGAGGCTCTCGGGCACCCTTGCCATTGCACCTATTATCTCGGTGTGCATGGCTATCACCCTTCTTGTGAACGCCTCCCCATCGAGGTCCTCATCTGAGTCCTGTGCAGAAGTGGGAAAGGCTTGTGGTGTGAGGGGGAAGTGGGATGAGAGAAGGAGAGGGGCTGAAGATACCGTTTTTGGCCCCCAATGGGGTTGACGTCGCCGATTGCCATGGCACCCACCACCTGCTGCCCAATGAGTCACAGCACTCGCTCCTCAAGGTCTGAGAGCTGCTGGAGCTGAGCATCACCCCCGCCTGTTCTCTGCTGCTCACTCCTATTGTGGGCCATCTTGGCCTGCAAGAGAAACGAATGTGTGTGAGTCAGAGTCCAGCTGTGTGTTTGGGAGATATGCCTGCCATCGTTGAATAGCTGTGTTTGTAGGCAAGGCGTGAGATGTGGATGTGAGTTTGAGTAGGTGACGATGTTTGGTGGGTGAGTGGTGTGGGTGTGGTGGTTTGCGCAGTCTGCACAGACTGAGGTTCAGATGCTGGTATGCAGGAACTGTTGAAGCATGTACTCACCTTGACCACCCGACTGAGGTCATTGAATTTCTTGCAGAACTGTGTCAGGCTGCGTTCCTCCACACTACTGGCCGAGACCTCCTGGGCCACTTCCCTCCACATTGCCCTGAACACCTGAGGCGATGGCCTCCTTCCAGAGACCGGGAACAGCATTGCCCTCCTTCGCTCCACTCCAGCCTCCAATGCCACGTCTGTGAACTGACGAGCTCTCTCCCTGGGAGTGGGAACAGCCATAGCCATCAGGGGATTCACTTGCTCGCAGGTCACCTCAAAGCCAACAATGCTAAAAATGAACATCTGCACAATGATGCAACCTCCCCTTTAAGAGCTGGAAGGAACCAGTGTGAAGGATCATCGCTGAACGCATTGCACCTGAAATTCATTAGCGCTCTGCTGGTAGCGCCCCTGTAGCGCCCCACTGAGGTCATTAGCGCTTTATTTAGCGCCCCACTTCATTCTGGGGCGCTAACACCCAATTTAGTAGAAGTTCAGAATCCTTGGCGCCTGGCACTAAATTTTCAAAATTTCAAAAGTTAGTGCCCCAAACGGGCGATACCCAGTTTCGCTCCCCCTAGTTCCCTCTGCCCTTCAACTACTTTGTGCACCTTCAGGCCAGTTCAAATTATGGTAATCAGCAATTAGGACCAAAATTGTCTGCTAAATCCGGACTTTCAACCAGGCTAGTCTTGTTAGCACTGCACCCATTTAGCACCTGTTTTTACCCTTTAAAGAAAGAAGAAAGACTTGCATTTATATAGCGCCTTTCACGACCACCGGACGTCCCAAAGCGCTTTACAGCCAATGAAGTACTTTTTGAAGTGGAGTCACTGTTGTAATGTAGGAAATGCGGCAGCCAACTTGAGCACAGCAAGCTCCCACAAACAGCAATGTGATAATGACCAGATAATCTGTTTTGGTGATGTTGGTCAAGGAATAAATATTGGCCCCAGGACACCAGGGATAACTCCCCTGCTCTTCTTCAAAATAGTGTCGTGGGATCTTTTACGTCCACCTGAGAGAGCAGACGGGGCCTCGGTTTAGCATCTCATCTGAAAGACAGCACCTCCGACAGTGCAGCACTCCCTCAGCACTTAACGTCACCAATCCGAACTTTGATCCTAGCACTGAATTCAGCGCTGGGTCCTAAGTATGCCAGGTAAACCTGGCGTCCAAGCAGGCTGACAGTGGCAATGTCAACACCTCTTATGGGCACACACATCATTCAGGTAAGTTTGGATTTAAGCTTTGGGACTCGGTTTGTTTGATTTTATTGAAGTAGTGGCTTGCTGCAATAGATATTAAAAGTTTTTTTAAGTGCGTAGGGAGTGCTGCTGGATGCTTACAAGGGCTCGGATGGTAAAGGAAGGCCTCTGAGAAGACAGAAAATGCTGCAAATACTCAGCAGATCAGGCAACATCCATGGAGAGAGAAACAGAGTTCACGTCTCAGGTCAAGATGCTGCCTGACCTGCTGAGTATTTCCAGCATTTTATGCTGTCATTGCAGATTTACAGCATCCACTCGCAGAGGGAAGAGGAAGACACAGAAGAGGAAGAAACAGAAGAGGAGGAATCAGATGGAAGGATGCATCCCAGACAGCCCCTTGGTGGCCGGGATATCCGGGATGGAATCATCCATCTGCGGTCCCAGTGACCACACCCCCAAATCCCCTTTCAACGTTAGTCCCACACCTTACCTTCCATCTGTTACTGACCATCACAGCGTCCTCTTGGCCATGATGCTGAAATAAAAGCCGCCACAAAGCAAACTTTCCAATCCAACTTTATACATCTATCCATCCAATGTGACATCAAGAAATCAACTCATCACCCTTATGCATTCTCTTAGTGACCATCTTGTGTGTGCCTTTGCCTATCCTACTGATGTCATGCAGTGCTAACCCCAGTGGCTGCAGCATGGCTGGTGGAAGGCTGCTGACTTCTAGCGGGGGACTCTGCAAATGGCCTTGCTGGTTGACCTTGAGGAGCTGGTGGCTGGGAGTGTCAAATCAATCTTCTTCTTCTTGGTCTTCTTCACTCTCCTCTCCCTCTTCTCGGTCACTCACTGGCTGGGGGGGCTGCATTTCTTGGGTGTATGAAATGAGGAAGGCACAAGGGTGCAGTTGTGGTGGGGGGAGGGCGGGAAAGCAAGAGGTGCATGCCAGAAGGAGGATAACGTATGAGGATACCAGCATCTTGTATCCTTTCAGCCCCGCCACTGGCCAAGGGCTCAGCCATGCCCCTGCCAAGAATGGCCTGCACCGTCTCCTCCAAGAGGGTGAGGTGAGGCTAGGAATGGGAGATGTGCCTCGCGATTGGTGCAGATTGTTGGTAGGTGAATGATTGGGGGTGGGGGTCGTGCATTGAGCAGTGTGTGAGGCTAGTGGTGTAGTTGGTAGGGGACAACTTTTGAAGATGCATTCACTGACCTTGACCAGTGGTCTACGGTCATGAAGCTTCTCTGGGCACTGGAGCCAGGTGGTGGTGGGCGGGGGGGGGGCGACACTGTTGGCAGTGACGGCCTCGGTGATGTGGTCCCGCATCGCTCTTTCTGGAGGGCCTCCTGGCCCCTGTGGGTGGAGGACCTCCCTTGCAGTGTTGACCCCCTGCACAAAGCTGGAGTGCTGCGTGCGAGACCCTGGATGCCCCTTCCCTGGCTTGCTGAGCCATTTGTGTTAGTGCTGAAGCACTTTAACCATTTTTTTAGGTGTGGAAGGCAATTCAGCTTTAAGAGCTAAAGAAACATAGAAGATAGGAGCAGGAGTAGGCCATTCGGCCCCTTGAGCCTGCTCCGCCATTCAATGCAATCATGGCTGATCATCCAAATTCAGTACCCTGTCCCTGCTTTCTCCCCATATCCCTTGATCCCCTTAGCCTTAAGAAATATATCTAACTCCTTCTTGAATATATTTAATGAATTGGCCTCAACTGCCTTCTGTGGTAGAGAATTCCACAGGTTCACCACTCTCTGGGTGAAGAAATTCCTCCTCATCTCAGTCCTAAATGGCTTACCCCTTATCCTTAGACTGTGACCCCTGGTTCTGGACTCCCCCGCCATCGGGAACAGCCTTCCTGCATCTAGTCTGTCTAGTCCTGTTAGAATTTTATAAGTTTCAATGAGATCCCCTCTCATTCTTCTAAACTCTATCGAATATAAGCCTAATCGACCCAATCTCTCTTCATACGTCATTCCTGCCATCCCAGGTATCAGTCTGGTGAATCTTCGCTGCACTCCCTCCATGGCAAGAACATCCTTCCTCAGATAAGGCGACCAAAACTGCACACAGTACTCAAGGTGTGGCCATTGGGGAATTACTTTTAATGTTTATGTTTATTTTGAAAGGCAGTAAGGGTTGAAAATGTATTTTTTTCCACTTGATTTTAATTTTTATTAGTTTTGAAAGCATTGCCCCTTTAATGCATTGCCCCTTTAATGCATTGCCCCTTTAATGCATTGCCCCTTTAATTGCCCACCATACCTTGCGAACTCCACAGCCTTGCTCCCACAGGCTGTAAGAAGCTGCAACACCGACTGTGGACGGGAACTTCGGGTCGGGGGCCTCCATTAACGTCCACCAGGAGGGCGTTGCACGGTAAGTTACCGCTGCACACCACATCGCCAACCTCCAGAGACAACTTTTTCAACGTTGGCGCTGCGGCCATTTTCGGCGGCCGTTGACCCGAGTTGTCGGTAACACCGGCAATTCTGTCGGCGCGCACGAATTTTTCCCCCATCATTGTCCCTTCAGCGTGCCTGTCAGCACATTGAGCAAACCAGGCACCTGTGACTGCTAAAACCGTGAATATTGGACAAACAGTGAACCAAAAGTCACAAGAAAAAGACTAGCCATCAGCACCGCAGTAAATTTTACTTCTGCAAAATTATACTTCTCAGAGAACGAGAGGCTGTAATCCAGTCATGGGCGACCGACATTTTATATCCACCTCCGTAACATCGCCCGTCTCCGCCCCTGCCTCAGCTCATCCGCTGCTGAAACCCTCATCCATGCCTTTGTTGCCTCTAGACTTGACTATTCCAACGCACTCCTGGCTGGCCTCCCACATTCCACCCTACGTAAACTTGAGGTGATCCAAAGCTCAGGCTGCCCGTGTCCTAACTCGCACCAAGTCCCGTTCACCCATCACCCCTGTGCTCACTGACCTACATTGGCTCCCGGATAAGCAACGCCTCGATTTCAAAATTCTCATCCTTGTTTTCAAATCCCTCCACGGCCTCGCCCCTCCCTATCTCTGTAATCTCCTCCAGCCCCACAACGCCCCGAGATATCTGCACTCCTCTAATTCTGCCCTCTGAGCATCCCAGATTATAATCGCTCAACTGTTGGTGGCCGTTTCTTCACCACCTCGCTTACCTCTCTTTACTCCTTTAAGACACTCCTTAAAATCTACCTCTCTGACCACCGGCCTCCGATCTCACCCCCACCACCCCGCCCCCCATCCGGCCTCCGCTCTCCCCCCCCCCACCCCGGCCTTTCCGATCCCTCCCTCATTCCTTTCCACTCCCCGGCTGCGGCTTGGTGCTGAAGGCCCACTCGCCTGACAGCCTGGCTGGCTGCGGCCGGGAAACGGAGACGATAAATGTTAATCAGGTCCTGCCGTTAAATGCAGCAGGCCCTGAGGGAAACCCGTTCTTCTGGGTTTCCTGAATGTAAAACAGCCCCCTCGCTCCCTCCCGCCTCCCTGTAAATATCGGGGCCAGTGTTTCTCTTTATAAATACTGCCTGCATATAGATAGCAGAGCGCAGAGGTAAAGCATGACTGTTTTCACGGCACAATCCCCATGGGCAGCTCAGTGGCACGGTCAGTGGGACGTGGCGCCATCTGGAATTCTCTCCCCCCCAAGAGGCCGTGGATGGTGGGGGGACAATTGGAGCTTTCAAGACTGAGATCGCGAGATTTTTCTCAGGCAAGGGTACCAAAGGGATATGGAGATAAGGCGGGTAAATGGAGTTGAGGTGCCGATCGGCCGTGATCTCATTGAATGGCGGAGCAGGCTCGAGGGGCTGAATGGGCTGTTCCTATCGCCGCATGATTAACAGCAGCAGGTAGCTGGCGTTGGGACTTCAATGAAGTTGTGGTGAGATGGACCTTCGGTTAGCTTTGAGTCCTGTAACGGAGCCACAGTCCTGACACCTGCACCAGTCTGATTTTGCCCATTCATTGCAGTGCGATTGCTTAACGGTATGACTTGCTGATTTGCATGAAGTCCTGTGGTTTATGTCGTTTGAATCTTGTGTTTTCATTCCCATTGCAGTACATGACGCTGGCAATATCAGAAAGTGCTTATTTTTGGACTGTTTTGCAGATGGTCCACAATGGCTGAAACTGCAATAAGTAGCTCACTTCCCCTTCCCCGCCCCCGCCCACCCCCCAACTTTCTCCTCTCTTCACCGCACTGACTCATGCTGGGGGTATGGTGCAACAAGCACGAGCAGGCCTCCGATACTTCGCCCAAATGACTCCACGTCAAGTGTGATCCTCGGAGGTGACTCTCCTGGAAGTTATTTGACTGCGCGGGAGGCGCAACAGCCTGAGCCCAACCCTGCCCCCGAACCTGTGTCCACACGCGCGTGCACTTTCCAGCAGTCAGGCACTGAACCCTGGCTGGGTTTTCCCCTCCGCCCACCCACCATGGCTCCAGTGGGCAGCACCCTCGCCTCTGAGTCAGAAGGTCGTGGGTTCAAGTCCCACTCCACAGACTTGAGCACAAAAATCTAGGCTGACACTCCAGAGCAGTGCTGAGGGAGTGCTGCACTGTCGGAGGTGCCGTCTTTCGGATGAGACGTTAAACCGAGGCCCCGTCTGCACTCTCAGGTGGACATAAAAGATCCCAGGGCACTATTTCGAAGAAGACCAGGGGATTTCTCCCTGGTGTCCTGGGCCAATACTTATCCCTCAATCAACATCACTAAAAAACAGAATATCTGGTCATTATCACATTGCTGTTCGTGGGAGCTTGCTGTGCGCAAATTGGCTTCTGCATTTCCTACAATACATGAGTGACTGCACTTCAAAACTACTTTATTGGCTATAAAGCGCTTTGAGACATCCTGAGGTCGTGAAGGGCGCTATATAAATGCAAGTCTTTTTTCTTCTCACCCACCCATCCCCACCCACCCAGGTAAGGCTTCCATTACCACCTCGGCTGAAATCAGCTGCCTCATCACAGATTGAGGGTTGAGCTGGAAACCTTCCTGTTGTTTATGGCTTGTCTACTTGCGAGGTGAACGCATTGAATCAGGGAGGAGGTTCATTGAATGTTTTATATATAACACTGTGACTATCACTGAAGGCACCATTGGCTGTTCTACCACTTCTGTCATAAGTGAAACTATTTACTGATACCAGCTCCAAGACACCTTGCCTAATGATGAAGTGAATAAAAACTGATATGGCTCCTCCAGTGGCTCGATGGGTAACTGCACCATGTTGTGTGCTCACCAAAACAGCAACAACAACAACTTGCATTTATATAGCGCCTTTAACGTAGTCAAAGCGTCCCAAGGCGCTGCACAGGATAGTTATCAAACACTATTTGGCACTGAGCCACATAAGGGGAATATTCGGACAGATGACCAAAAAGCTTGGTCAAAGAAGTAGGTTTTAAGGAGCGACCGCAAACCTTCGGGGGTCCAGGCCACAATCCTGGGCCTGAATCCCCAGATGAGCCCCACACCTGCCATCTGACAGCCTGCTACCACCGGCCACACCAGGCCCCTAGAGGCTAGGGACATGGACAGGCCCAGCACTGATGCCCCTTGGTAGCTGTTAGTAGACAGAGCAATCAGCAAACAGAGACAACCTTAACCCATAGATAGGTCCGGGGGATTGAGCGGTGCACTCCCACACCTCCCCCCACCCCCCCATCGTCCCCAGCACCGCCTTGGATGGCCTTGGCCTTGTTTGCGGTAGATGTAAACTCCGCTCACTCCCACGGCAGGCCAATCGAGAACTGCGATGTAAGGCCGGGACCTGGTGTATCCTTCTTCTTCTTAGGCAGTCCCTCGGAACCGAGGATGACTTGCTTCCACATTAAAAATGAGTTCTCAGGTGACTGATGAGTCCAATGCGGGAGCTACAGTCTCTGTCACAGGTGGGGCAGATGGTGGTTGAAGGGGCGGGTGGGTGAGGTGCTTGGGTTGACGTGCGCTGCTTGCGCTTGGCTTCCGCTTGCTCCCGGCGAAGAGACTCGAGGTGTTTGGCGCCTTCCCAGATACTTCTCCTCCACTTTGTGCGGTCTTGGGCCAGGGATTCCCAGGTGTCGAGGAGGCTTTGAGGGTGTCCTTGAAGCGTTTCCTCTGCCCACCTGGGGCTCATCTTGCCGTGTCGGAGCTCCGAGTAGATCGCTTGTTTTGGGAGTCTCGTATCGGGCATGCGGACGATGTGACCCGTCCATCGGAGCTGATCGAGCGTGGTCAAAGCTTCGATGCTGGGGATGTTGGCCTGAGCGAGAACACTGACGTTGGTGCGCCTATCCTGCCAATGGATTTGCAGGATCTTGCGGAGGCAGCGTTGGTGGTACCTCTCCAGTACTTTGAGGTGCCTGCTGTACATGGTCCATGTCTCTGAGGCATACAGGAGGGCGGGTATCACTGCTGCTCTGTAGACCATGAGCTTGGTGCCGGGTTTGAGGTCCTGGTCTTCAAACACTCTCTTCCTCAGGCGACCGAAAGGCTGCACTGGCACACTGAAGGCGGTGTTGGACTTCGTCATCGACGTCTGCCCTTGTTGACAGTAGACTCCCGAGGTATGGAAAGTGGTCCACGTTGTCCAAGGCCTCGTCATGGATTTTGATAATCGGGGGGGGGGGCAGTACTGTGTGGCGGAGGCAGGTTGGTAGAGGACCTTTGTCTTACGGATGTTTAGTGTAAGGCCCATGCTCTCGTATGCTTCTGATGTATCCAGGGTCCCTCTGGCCCACTCCTGCTGCAGTCAGGCTGTGGATATTTGGCCACGTTGAGCTTGAAGCTCGGAATGCGCTGCCTGAAAGGTGGAAGCAGATTGAATAGTAACTTTCAAATAGAATTGGATAAATACTGGAAGGGGAGAAATTTGCAGGGTTGCGCGGAAAGAGCAGGGGGGTAGCGGGACTAATCAGATAGCTCTTTCAAAGAGCCGGCACAGGCACGATGGGCCGAATGGCCTCCTCCTGTGCTGTGTCATTCTAGGATTCTATGGTTGTTTGCAGCAGTGTCCTGGAGACTAGTCTTTAATTCCTGGAGACTCCAGGGCAATCCTGGAGGGTTGGCAACTCTAAAACACAAACTAAAGTGCGTAAGGAGTACGGAGGGAAGAAAAATCGCCCGAGAGTTGCAGCACGTGCAAATTCTGACACTACAACAGCACAATCAGTTTCATGAAAATAAAACCGGCACGGCTGGGCCTGTCACACGATCGCAGGCTTTAGGTACCTTAAATTAAAGGCACAGTCAGGGCTTTGAAAAGTTTTCGATGCATCAGCTCCAGAAACTAAAAACTAGATCAAAGACCGGTACCTGGTAGGAAACAGAGCAATCAGCAAACAGAGACAACCTTAACCCATAGATAGGTCCAGGGGATTGAGCAGTGCACTGGATTAGAGATTGAGGGGTGCACTGGATTAGAGATTGAGGCAGTGCACTGGATTAGAGATTGAGGAATGCACTGGATTAGAGATTGAGGAGTGCACTGGATTAGAGATTGAGGGGTGCACTGGATTAGGGATTGAGCAGTGCACTGGATTAGAGATTGAGTGTTGCACTGGATTAGAGATTGAGGGGTGCACTGGATTAGGGATTGAGGGGTGCACTGGATTAGAGATTGAGCAGTGCACTGGATTAGAGATTGAGTGGCGCACTGTATTAGGGATTGAGTGTTGCACTGGATTAGGGATTGAGTGTTGCACTGGATTAGAGATTGAGCAGTGCACTGGATTAGAGATTGAGTGGTGCACTGTATTAGGGATTGAGTGTTGCACTGGATTAGAGATTGAGCAGTGCACTGTATTAGGGATTGAGTGTTGCACTGGATTAGGAATTGAGCAGTGCACTGGATTAGAGATTGAGGGGTGCACTGGATTAGATATTGAGGGGTGCACTGGATTAGAGATTGAGGGGTGCACTGGATTAGAGATTGAGGGGTGCACTGGATTAGGGATTGAGGGGTGCACTGGATTAGGGATTGAGTGTTGCACTGGATTAGAGATTGAGCAGAGCACTGGATTAGAGATTGAGGGGTGCACTGGATTAGAGATTGAGGGGTGCACTGGATTAGGGATTGAGGGGTGCACTGGATTAGGGATTGAGTGTTGCACTGGATTAGGGATTGAGCAGAGCACTGGATTAGAGATTGAGGGGTGCACTGGATTAGAGATTGAGGGGTGCGCTGGATTAGAGATTGAGGGGTGCACTGGATTAGGGATTGAGGGGTGCATTGGATTAGGGATTGAGTGTTGCACTGGATTAGGGATTGAGGGGTGCACTGGATTAGGGATTGAGTGTTGCACTGGATTAGAGATTGAGGGGTGCACTGGATTAGGGATTGAGGGGTGCACTGGATTAGAGATTGAGTGTTGCACTGGATTAGAGATTGAGTGTTGCACTGGATTAGGGATTGAGCAGTGCACTGGATTAGGGATTGAGTGTTGCACTGGATTAGAGATTGAGTGTTGCACTGGATTAGAGATTGAGTGTTGCACTGGATTAGAGATTGAGTGTTGCACTGGATTAGAGATTGAGTGTTGCACTGGATTAGAGATTGAGTGTTGCACTGGATTAGAGATTGAGTGTTGCACTGGATTAGAGATTGAGTGTTGCACTGGATTAGGGATTGAGCGGTGCACTGGATTAGGGATTGAGCGGTACACTGGATTAGAGATTGAGTGTTGCACTGGATTAGAGATTGAGTGTTGCACTGGATTAGAGATTGAGTGTTGCACTGGATTAGAGATTGAGCAGTGCACTGGATTAGAGATTGAGTGTTGCACTGGATTAGAGATTGAGCAGTGCACTGGATTAGGGATTGAGCGGTGCACTGAATTAGAGATTGAGTGTTGCACTGGATTAGGGATTGAGTGCTGCACTGGATTAGGGATTGAGTGATGCACTGGATTAGGGATTGAGTGGTGCACTGGATTAGAGATTGAGGGGTGCACTGGATTAGGGATTGAGTGTTGCACTGGATTAGGGATTGAGTGTTGCACTGGATTAGAGATTGAGTGTTGCACTGGATTAGTGATTGAGTGTTGCACTGGATTAGAGATTGAGTGTTGCACTGGATTAGGGATTGAGCGGTGCACTGGATTAGGGATTGAGCGGTACACTGGATTAGAGATTGAGTGTTGCACTGGATTAGAGATTGAGTGTTGCACTGGATTAGAGATTGAGTGTTGCACTGGATTAGAGATTGAGCAGTGCACTGGATTAGAGATTGAGTGTTGCACTGGATTAGAGATTGAGCAGTGCACTGTATTAGGGATTGAGTGTTGCACTGGATTAGAGATTGAGCAGTGCACTGGATTAGGGATTGAGTGTTGCACTGGATTAGAGATTGAGTGGTGCACTGGATTAGAGATTGAGTGCTGCACTGGATTAGGGATTGAGTGTTGCACTGGATTAGTGATTGAGGGGTGCACTGGATTAGGGATTGAGTGTTGCACTGGATTAGTGATTGAGCGGTGCACTGAATTAGAGATTGAGTGTTGCACTGGATTAGGGATTGAGTGCTGCACTGGATTAGGGATTGAGTGATGCACTGGATTAGGGATTGAGTGGTGCACTGGATTAGAGATTGAGTGTTGCACTGGATTAGGGATTGAGTGTTGCACTGGATTAGGGATTGAGTGTTGCACTGGATTAGAGATTGAGTGTTGCACTGGATTAGAGATTGAGTGTTGCACTGGATTAGAGATTGAGCAGTGCACTGGATTAGAGATTGAGTGTTGCACTGGATTAGAGATTGAGCAGTGCACTGTATTAGGGATTGAGTGTTGCACTGGATTAGAGATTGAGCAGTGCACTGGATTAGGGATTGAGTGTTGCACTGTATTAGGGATTGAGTGTTGCACTGGATTAGAGATTGAGTGGTGCACTGGATTAGAGATTGAGTGCTGCACTGGATTAGGGATTGAGTGTTGCACTGGATTAGTGATTGAGGGGTGCACTGGATTAGGGATTGAGTGTTGCACTGGATTAGTGATTGAGCGGTGCACTGAATTAGAGATTGAGTGTTGCACTGGATTAGGGATTGAGTGCTGCACTGGATTAGGGATTGAGTGATGCACTGGATTAGGGATTGAGTGGTGCACTGGATTAGAGATTGAGTGTTGCACTGGATTAGAGAAATCAATGTGTGCGATATTAGCGGATAAATGTTTAACATGCTAAGATAATTGACAAATGAACCAGAGGGGGGAGATGAGCAAAATCTTTATTAACACAGCGAGTTGTTATGATCTGGAATGCGCTGCCTGAAAGGGCAGTGGAAGCGGATTCAATAGTAACTATCAAAAGGGAATTGGATAAATACTTTAAAAGAAAAAAATAATACAGGGCTGTGGGGAGAGAGCAGGGGGAGTGGGACTAATTGGATCGCTCTTTCAAAGAGCCGGCACAGGCACGATGGGCCGAATGGCCTCCTCCTGTGCTGTGAGATTCTATGTTTGCGTGGCATTCCTCTGTCCACTATTTTAACTGAAGCTCCCTACCCCATTTCAAATGACCAAGTGAGTTCTTTGCCTTAAATCGCAGGGATCTGTCACGTAAAGGTTCAGCCCCTAGTATCACATCGAGTGAGTTCTAGGCTGTCATTCAGATAGCGAGGACAGGGGGATCATTCTCCGTGAAGCGGTATGGGGTGTGCTTTTGTGGCTGCCCTTTACCTAATCCTTTATCTCTTCCGCACTCGCCCTCAGCAGGCCATCTGTGAAGCTCCCTCTCTTCCTGAGGAAACAACGAGTTCTAAGATGACTAAATTACAGAAATCACTAAAAGCTAGTGGGCAGGTGCAAATAATAACTCAAAAGGCCACGGGAATGCTGGCCTTTGTCGCAAAGGGGCTGGAATACAAAGGGTTGGAAGTTATTCTACAGTTTATATAAAGCTCTGGTTAGACCCCATCTGGAGTAACTGCGTTCGGTTCTGGGCCCCGCACCTCAGGAAGAGATATTGGCCTTGGAGAGGGTGTAGTGCAGATTCACCAGAATGATACCGGGGGCTAAACGGGTTAAATTACGAAGACAGGTTGCATAGACTAGGCTTGTATTCCCTCGAGTATAGAAGATTAAGGTGTGACCTGATCGAGGTGTTTAAGATGATTAAAGGAGTTGATAGGGTAGATAGAGAGAAACTATTTCCTCTGGTGGGGGGAGTCCAGAACAAGGGGGCGTAACCTTAAAATTAGAGCCAGGCCATTCAGGGGTGATGTCGGGAAGCACTACACATGACCACTGCTGTGTGAGTGCGTGTGAGTGAGTGAGTGTGAGTGAGTGAGTGTGAGTGTGTGTGAATGTTGGGGTGTGTGTGTGTGAGTGCATGTGTGTGTGTGTGAGTGTTGGGGTGTGAGTGAGTGAGTGTGTGTGTGTGTGAATGTTGGTGTGTGTGTGAGTGAGTGTGTGTGAGTGTTGGGGTGTGAGTGAGTGAGTGTGTGTGTGTGAATGTTGGTGTGTGTGTGAGTGAGTGTGTGTGAGTGTTGGGGTGTGTGTGAGTGAGTGTGTGTGTGTGTGAGTGTGTGTGAGTGTTGGGGTGTGTGAGAGTGTGAGTTTGTGAGTGTGAGAGTGTGTGAGAGAGTGTGTGTGTGTGAGAGAGTGTATGTGAGAGAATGTGTGTGTGAGTGTTGGGGTGTGAGAGTGTGTGTGAGAGAGTGAGTGTGTGTGAGTGTTGGGGTGTGTGTGAGTGAGTGTGTGTGAGTGTTGGGGTGTGTGTGAGTGAGTGTGTGTGAGTGTTGGGGTGTGAGTGAGAGAATGTGTGTGTGTGAGTGTTGGGGTGTGTGAGAGTGTGAGTGTGAGAGTTTGTGTGAGAGAGTGTATAGAGATTCTACAACACCAGCTCAGCTTGTGGTTTTGCATTTTTAAACTTGTGACTTTTGTGTCCTGTTGAGCGATCTTAATATTGGTGAAAAGAAAAGATTCCAGAGGACTGTGAGAGGTAGCAGAAAGGAGACTTGACGACAGTGTGGATATTCTGGTTTTATATTAGCTGGAATATTGATACAAAGGGGCTTAAGCCAACATTTATACACAGTAAGACCCTGTTTGTCAACAGACTCTTGGCTTTCTGTTCACAGTTTGTTTGTTTAAAGGGGAAGTGTCTGAAAAGGTTTTAACAAACTTTATTTTGAAGCAGTTTTCTAAATTGGTGGGTTGGAGGGAAGCGGGGAATACCTCTTCCCCACCAATTGGAAACACAAGAGCCTGGCTGGTTCGCCAGGGGTCTCAGGAGATCCCCTGGATCTTCAGATATCCAACCCTCTGCCTTAAGGTTCGTGAACTTTTCTGCATTGGTTAATTTACGTGCACATTGTTGCTGCTGCTGTAAACTGCGGACACTGTTTCCGACAATGAAAGCACTGCTGTACTTTGTGGGGGGGAAAGGGGGTCTCTGAGAGTGTGTCAGTATTTACAGGGGGTCTCTGAGAGTCTGTCAGTATTTACAGGGGGTCTCTGAGAGTCTGTCAGTATTTACAGGGGGTCCCTGAGAGTCTGTCAGTGTTTACAGGGGGTCTCTGAGAGTCTGTCAGTATTTACAGGGGGTCTCTGAGAGTCTGTCAATATTTACAGGGGGTCCCTGAAAGTGTGTCAGTGTTTACAGGGGGTCCCTGGGAGTGTGTCAGTGTTTACAGGGGGTCCCTGGGAGTGTGTCAGTGTTTACAGGGGGTCCCTGGGAGTGTGTCAGTGTTTACAGGGGGTCCCTGGGAGTGTGTCAGTGTTTACAGGGGGTCCCTGGGAGTGTGTCAGTATTTACAGGGGGTCCCTGGGAGTGTGTCAGTGTTTACAGGGGGGGTCCCGGGAGTGTGTCAGTATTTACAGGGGTCCCTGGGAGTGTGTCTGTATTTACAAGGGTCCCTGGGAGTGTGTCAGTGTTTACAGGGGGGGTCCCGGGAGTGTGTCAGTATTTACAGGGGTCCCTGGGAGTGTGTCTGTATTTACAAGGGTCCCTGGGAGTGTGTCAGTGTTTACAGGGGTCCCTGGGAGTGTGTCAATATTTACAGGGGGTCCTTGAGAGTGTGTCAGTATTTACAGGGGGTCCCTGGGAGTGTGTCAGTATTTACAGGGGGTCGCTGGGAGTGTGTCAGTATTTACAGGGGGTCCCTGGGGGTGTGTCAGTATTTATAGGGGGTCCCTGGGAGTGTGTCAGTATTTACAGAGGGTCCATGGGAGTGTGTCAGTATTTACAGAGGGTCCATGGGAGTGTGTCAGTATTCACAGGGGGGTCAACGGGAGTGTGTCAGTATTTACAGGGGGTCCCCGGGAGTGTGTCAATATTTACAGGGGGTCCCTGAGAGTGTGTCAGTATTTACAGGGGGTCCCCAGGAGTGTGTCAGTATTTACAGAGGGTCCATGGGAGTGTGTCAGTATTTACAGAGGGTCCATGGGAGTGTGTCAGTATTCACAGGGGGGTCAACAGGAGTGTGTCAGTATTTACAGGGGGTCCCCGGGAGTGTGTCAATATTTACAGGGGGTCCCTGAGAGTGTGTCAGTATTTACAGGGGGTCCCCAGGAGTGTGTCAGTATTTACAGGGGGTCCCTGGGAGTGTGTCAGTATTTACAGGGGGTCCCTGGGGGTGTGTCAGTATTCACAGGGGGGTCAACGGGAGTGTGTCAGTATTTACAGGGGGTCCCCGGGAGTGTGTCAATATTTACAGGGGGTCCCTGAGAGTGTGTCAGTATTTACAGGGGGTCCCCGGGAGTGTGTCAATATTTACAGGGGGTCCCTGAGAGTGTGTCAGTATTTACAGGGGGTCGCTGGGAGTGTGTCAGTATTTACAGGGGGTCCCTGGGGGTGTGTCAGTATTTACAGAGGGTCCCTGGGAGTGTGTCAGTATTTACAGGGGGTCCCTGGGGGTGTGTCAGTATTTACAGAGGGTCCCTGGGAGTGTGTCAGTATTTACAGGGGGTCCCTGGGAGTGTGTCAGTATTTACAGAGGGTCCATGGGAGTGTGTCAGTATTCACAGGGGGGTCAACGGGAGTGTGTCAGTATTTACAGGGGGTCCCTGGGAGTGTGTCAGTATTTATAGGGGTCCCTGGGAGTGTGTCAGTATTTACAGTGGGTCCCTGGGAGTGTGTCAGTATTTACAGGGGGTCCCTGAGAGTGTGTCTGTATTTACAGGGGGTCCCCAGGAGTGTGTCAGTATTTACAGGAGGTCCCCGGGAGTGTGTCAGTATTTACAGGGGTTTCCCGGGAGTGTGTCAGTATTTACAGGGGGTCCCTGGGGGTGTGTCAGTATTTACAGGGGGTCCCTGGGGGTGTGTCAGTATTTACAGGGGGTCCCTGAGAGTGTGTCAGTATTTACAGGGGGTCCCTGAGAGTGTGTCAGTATTTGCAGGGGTCCCTGGGAGTGTGTCAGTATTTACAGGGGGTCCCTGAGAGTGTGTCAGTATTTACAGGGGGTCCCTGGGAGCAATGTTCCCTGTAATTTTTTTGTGGGCTGCGCGGCCCATTCAGAAATCTGTGCGTGCGCGGTTTTTGCATTTGAAAGCCGGCTCACGGACTGCGCGGAATCTCTAACGTGCTCCGCGGCCATGCAGCTTAAAGGGAACGTTGCCTAGGAGTGTCTCACTATTAGCCCTCCGTCAATCTCCCCTGTTTCCTCCTGACTGCTACATTGTGAGGTCTTGCACAATGGGCCCTGGCCTTTTGCCAAAGTTTCTCAATTTAAAAAAACATCTTTTGTCTTTTTACAGATGTAAGTTTCCGCTGGGGCCTGGTTGGCAAGGTTTCCAAAAATAAACCCTATGAACAAATAGGCGGCAGTTTATAGTGTGGAAACATCCACTTTATTCTTCCTGCAGTTTGTTTTTCAGCCCACAACCTGAAATGTGACTGTTGCTTTGCAATAGCATTCCCTCAATAGGAATTTTCACAAAGCAGCCCGCTTGATTGGCACCCCATCCACCACCTCAAACATTCACTCCCTCCACCACCGGCGTACTGTGGCTGCAGTGTGTACCATCTACAAGATGCACTGCAGCAACTCGCCAAGGCTTCTTCGGCAGCACCTCCCAAACCCGCGACCTCTGCCACCTAGAAGGACAAGGGCAGCAGGCGCATGGGAACACCACCACCTCCAAGTTCCGCTCCAAGTCACACACCATCCTGACTTGGAAATATATCGGCCGTTCCTTCATCGTCAAAATCCTGGAACTCCCTCCCTAACAGCACTGTGGGAGCACCTTCACCACACGGACTGCAGTGGTTCAAGAAGGCGGCTCACCACCACCTTCTCAAGGGCAACTCGGGATGGGCAATAAATGCTGGCCTTGCCAGCGACGCCCACATACCAAGAATGAATAATTAAAAAAATTGGCTTTGGATTGAATAAATTAGATTAGGATAGAAAACGGTTTGGAATTTTCAATCTGCAGTCACTTAGATTCACTGATCAGCGACCTGGGTGCTGTGATGGCAAGACTGCAGGGTCCTCCGGGATGGGGGAGTTAGTGTGGACTGAAGAGACTTGCTCATCTATATCCTGTCACCCTGTGGCGTATTTTCTGACCAGCCTGTTCCTATAATAAGTTCACAATAAGTCTCTCTCTCTTTTTAAACGCAGGGTTAATACGTTCATCTTAAGCGGGTTAACGTCTGCAATACAAGAGGACACATCGGGATTTAGTATGAGGGCATTATGCGTTTCTACAGGAACAGCACCAGTCAGGAATTGCGCCCTCTCCTGTTCCAGAGACACAAGAACGTCTCTCATGCAGTAGCTCAGACCTTCCACCAGGTGGCAGGAGAGAGGCACTTTCTTAAAGGGGCAGCGCAAGTCAGACAGCACAATTGCAGGTCAGAGGCTGGGTATTCTGCAGCGAGTGTCTCACCTCCTGACTCCCCAAAGCCTTTCCACCATCTACAAGGCACAAGTAAGGAGTGTGATGAAATACTCTCTACTTGCCTGGATGAGTGCAGCTGCAACAACATTCAAGAAGCTCGACACCATCCAGGACAAAGCAGCCCATTTGATTGGCACCCCGTCCACCACCTTAAACATTCACTCCCTCCATCACTGGCGCACCGTGGCTGCAGTGTATACCACCTACAAGATGCACTGCAGCAACTCGCCAAGGCTTCTTCGGCAGCACCTCCCAAACCCGCGACCTCTTCCACCTAGAAGGACAAGGGCAGCAGGCGCATGGGAACACCACCACCTCCAAGTTCCCCTCCAAGTCACACACCATCCTGACTTAGAAGTATATCGCCGATCCTTCATCGTCGCTGGGTCAAAATCTTGGAACTCCCTCCCTAACAGCACTGTGGGAGTACCTTCACCACACGGACTGCAGCGGTTCAAGAAGGCGGCTCACCACCACCTTCTCAAGGGCAACTAGGGATGGGCAATAAATGCTGGCCTTGCCAGCGACGCCCAGATCCCATAAGCAAATAAAAAAAAATTGAGCAGATTGGGCCGAAACTCTCTGGAGTTTAGAAGAATGAGAGGTGATCTCATTGAAACATATAAGATTCTGAGGTGGCTTGACAGAGTAGATGCTGAGAGATTGTTTCCCCTGGCTGGAGAGCCTAGAACTAGTGGGGTATAGTCTCAGGATATGGGGTCAGCCATTTAAAACTGAGATGAGGAGGAATTTCTTCACTCAGAGGGTTCTGAATCTTTGGAATTTTCATCCCCAAAGGGCTGTGGATTGGGCTGATTGGTGCAGGTTATGGTCCTAGCTTGAAAGGGCAGTATCTGATTGGTTCAAATGTATGTCCTAGCTTGAAAGGGCTGTATCTGATTGGTTCAAATGTAGGTCCTAGCTTGAAAGGGCTGTATCTGATTGGTGCAAGTGTATGTCATCGCTGCATGAGACTGTGCCAGGGCTGAGTAATTGAAATGTCAGGAGATGGACAAGGCTAACAACATGACTTGCTCCTCAGTGGAGAAACACGCCACCTGGTGCATACCTGCGCCATATAGATTAGGATGCCCCAGGTTTGCCTGTCCTAAACTACTGATCTCAACTCGACCAGCAGGAGCATTGCAATTGGCTTCAGCACCTCTGCTTTAGTGGGGGGAGGAGTGGGGGAAAATTTCAGCCAGACTCCCTGCTCCTGATTGCGATCTAGTGGCCCCTGGGGGAAGTGTGAGTGTGTTGGGTGAGAAGCGAATTGGGCTTGACTGTGATGCTCCCACAGTTGAATAGGCTGCCGACACTCACTGTTGAAGAGAAGAAAGGCACTTGGGCCAGGGGATGGTGTTGTTTAAGGAGCGCCTGAGCAAATGTGGCAGGTACACCAACAACAACAACTTGCATTTATACAGCGCCTTTAACTACCGCAGAGGGCTGTGGAGGCTCAGTCGTTGAGTATATTCAAGACAGAGGTCGATAGATTTTTGAATATTAAGGGAATCAAGGGATATGGGGATAGTGCAGGAAAGTGGAGTTGAGGTAGAAGATCAGCCATGATCTCATTGAATGTCGGAGCAGGCTCGAGGGGCCGAATGGCCTACTCCTGCTCCTATTTCTTATGTTCTTATTAACGTAGTAAAACGTGCCAAGGTGCTTCACAGGAGAGCTAACAGACAAAATTTGACACCGAGCCGCATACGGAGATATTAGGGCAGGTGACCGAAAGCTTGGTCAAAGAGGTAGGTTTTAAGGAGCGTCTTAAAGGAGGAGAGAGAGAGGCGGAGAGGTTTAGGGAGGGAATTCCAGAGCTTAGGGCCTAGACGGCTGAAGGCACGGCCGCCAATGGTGGAACAATGAAAATCAGGGGTGCGCAAGAGACCAGAATTGGAGGAGCGCAGAGATCTCAGGGGGTGGGGGGGAGGGGCGGTTGTAGGGCTGGAGGAGGTTAGAGAGATAGGGAGGGGTGAGGTCATGGAGGGATTTGGAGCTCAGGTGGGAAAATGGAGTTGAGGTGCAGATCACCACGGTCTGACTAAATGGCGGAACAGGTTAGAGGGGCTGAGTGGCCGACTCTTGTCCCAATGTAACCCCAGCACAGATCAAACATTCAGTCACAAGCAACAATAAGGAATCCATCTCTGAAACGTCACTCAGTGAAAGTCACAGGTAAACTCCTTTAAGTGAGTTTCTTTTTTTAGAAAGTATTGTCGTCCACTAACTAAAGCACCGCTTTTGTGTCTGTGTTTTTACAGGTGATTTTGTGCGTGCGATATCTGAACGCTTGTTGAAGCTTTGCCCCCGGTGCTCAGCTGTGAGAACTGAGTTCCATAGACTGTTGACTCACGCAATGCTCGGTCTGTGGACCCAGTTCCCCAGCTTGGTGACGGCCCACCAACAGTCAGCGTCCATTCTAACGCACGACATGGCGTTTCCGCCACTCAGACACAAGCAACAACAACAACTTGTATTTATATAGCGCCTTTAACGTAGTAAAACGACCCCAAGCCGCTTCACAGGAGTATTTTTTAAGACAAAAAAATTTGACAGCGAGCCACATAAGAGAAATTAGGGCAGGTGACCAAAAGCTTGGTCAAAGCAGTAGGTTTTAAGGAGCGTCTTAAAGAGAGGTAGCCAGGCGGAGAGGTTTAGGGAGGGAATTCCAGAGCTTAGGGCCTCGGAAACAGAAGGCACGGCCACCAAAGGTTGAGCGATTATAATCAGGGCTGCTCAAGAGGGAAGAATAAGAGCAGCACAGATATCTCTGGGGGGGGTTGTGAGGCTGGAGGAGGTTACAGAGGTAGGGAGGGGGCGAGGCCATGGAGGGATTTGAAAACAAGGATGAGAATTTTAAAATCGAGGCATTGCTTACCCGGGAGCCAATGTAGGTCAGCGAGCACAGGGGGTGATGGGCGAACGGGACTTGGAGCGAGTTAGGACACGGGCTGCCTTTGTCTCGCTGTCCTACCGCGTTCCCGCTCCCGATGCGCGAGTGACTTGCGGCAGCTGACAGCAACCCCGAAAGAAACTTGCCGGATTGACCGAGCCCGGTGACTGGGAAGCCTCGGTAATATTACATAGAATTTACAGCACAGAAACAGGCCATTGGGCCCAACTGGTCCGTGCCGGTGTTTATGCTCCACACGAGCCTCCTCCCGCCTACTTCATCTCACCCTCTCAGCATATCCTTCCATTCCTCTCTCCCTCATGTGTTTATCAAGCTTCCCCCTGAATGCATCTATGCGATTCACCTCAACCACTCCCTGTGGTAGCGAGTTCCACATTCTCACCATTCTCTGAGTGAAGAAGTTTCTCAGGAATTCCTCATTGGATTTATTCGTGACTATCTTATATTTATGGCCCCTAGTTTTTGAATCCCCCACAAGTGGAAACATCTTCTCTACGTCTACCCTATCGAAGCCTTTCAGAATCTTAAAGACCTCGATCAGGTCACCCCTCAGCCTTCTCTTTTCTGGAGAAAAGAGCCCCAGCCTGTTCAATCTTTCTGGTGGTTTTCACCTCTCATTTCCAGTATCAGCCTTGTAAATCTTTTTTTGGACCTTCTGCCGTACCTCGATATCCTTTTTGTAACATGGAGACCAGAACTGTTCACAGTCGGACACTAACAACAACAACTTGCGTTTATATAGCACCTTTAATGTAGTAAAACACCCCAAACAAAATGTGACACCGAGCCACATCAGGAAGTATTTGGACAGGTGACCAAACGCTTGGTCAAAGAGATAAGTTTTAAGGAGCGACTGAAAGGAGGAGAGAGAGGTCGAGAGGCGGAGAGGTTTAGGGAGGGAATTCCAGAGCTTAGGGCCTAGGCAGCTGAAGGCACGGCCGCCAATGGTGGAGCGATTATAATCGGGGATGAGCAAGAGGCCAGAATTAGAGGAGCGCAGAGATCTCGGGGGATTGCGGGGCTGGAGGAGGCTGCGGAGATAGGGAGGGGCGAGGCCAGGGAGGGATTTGAAAACAAGGACGAGAATTTTAAAGTGGCAGCAAAAGGGCAGCAAGAAGCGGAGAAGGTCGAGGAAGGAGAGCTGCTCCATCTCCGTCTACAAGGTGATGAAGCAGGTTTTCCCCGAGGCCGGCATCTCCTCCCAGGCCGTCAGCACCATGAACTCCTTTTTTGCGGGCGGTATTTTCCAGCGCGTCGCCGGTGAGGCTTCCCGCCCAGCCCCCATTACAACAAGCACTCGACCGCCCGCTCCCGGGAGATCCAGACCGCTCTGCGCCGACTGCTGCCCAGGGAGCTGCGTCGGAAGGGACAAAGGGCCGTGACCGAGCACACCAGCTCCAAGTGAAACTCCACAATGTATTGGGGGAAAAAAAACACACACACACACAAAAATAAAACAAGTTCGGCAAGTTTATTTTGGGGACTCGGCTGGTTTGTGAGGCCCATGTTCTGGGAGCCTCTGCGCTAATGCAATATAGAATCAGATCCAGGCGGATTGATAATGCATGTGTACAGCACATGTAATCACTCTTCTCTATTCCCACCTATCTGTTTCTTTCCCAGTTCTCATTCCCTCCTCTCTCGAAGGCGTTGATTTCGCTGTCATCTCCTTGCTTGCAAACTAAAAATAGTGGGATTTCCAGTGCTGTCGCCTCCCTCCTTTCCCCAGAACAAGCCCTGCTTATATCAGCTCTGGCTGATCTGTAAATACATTGTCGCAGAATAGATTTCCCTGACAGAAAGCATGGGTTAAAGGGGCCCGAGTCACTGGCACAATGTCCTTTCACCTCTGCTACCAGGGCTGAAGTGTATCCCACACGTTGCTGGGTCAAAGTCTCGGGCATCTAAGTGAAGAGGAGTCAGCGGGCAGCCTGGGTTTACGGGTTTAAAAGTCACATTTTGTATTTGTTGAAATTCCTCTCTCCGCTATTTTCTTCGGCAGTCCCTCGGAACCGAGGATGACTTGCTTCCACATTAAAAATGAGTTCTCAGGTGACTGATGAGTCCAATGCGGGACATAGAGTCTCTGTCACAGGTGGGGCAGACGGTGGTTGAAGGGGGCGGGTGTGGGTGGGGTTCTTGGGTTGACGTGTGCTCCTTGCGCTGCCTGCGCTTGGCTTCTGCTTGCTCCCGGCGAAGAGGCTCGAGGTGTTCGGCGCCTTCCCGGATGCTTCTCCTCCAGTTTGTGCGGTCTTGGGCCAGGGATTCCCAGGTATTGGTGGGGATGTTGCACTTTTTGAAGGAGGCCTTGAAGGTGTCCTTGAAGCGTTTCCTCTGCCCACCTGGGGCTCTCTTGCCGTGTCGGAGCTCCGAGTAGAGCGCTTGTTTTGGGAGGCTCGTATCGGGCATGCGACGATGTGACCCGTCCATCGGAGCTGATCGAGCGTGGTCAAAGCTTCGATGCTGGGGATGTTGGCCTGACCGAGAACACTGACGTTGGTGCGCCTATCCTGCCAATGGATTTGCAGGATCTTGCGGAGGCAGCGTTGGTGGTACCTCTCCAGTGCTTTGAGGTGCCTGCTGTACATGGTCCATGTCTCTGAGGCATACAGCAGGGCGGGTATCACTGCTGCTCTGTAGACCATGAGCTTGGTGCCAGGTTTGAGGTCCTGGTCTTCAAACACTCTCTTCCTCAGGCGACCGAAGGCTGCACTGACACACTGAAGGCGATGTTGGACTTCGTCATCGACGTCTGCCCTTGTTGACAGTAGGCTCCTGAGGTATGGAAAGTGGTCCACGTTGTCCAAGGCCTTGTCGTGGATTTTGATAATCGGGGGGCAGTACTGTGTGGTGGGGGCAGGTTGGTAGAGGACCTTTGTCTTACGGATATTTAGTGTAAGGCCCATGCTCTCGTACGCTTCGGTGAAGGTGTTGATGATGGTTTGGAGTTCGGCCTCAGAGTGTGCACAGACGCAAGCGTCGTCTGCATACTGTAATTCGATGACAGAGGATGGGACAACCTTGATCTGGACTGGAGGCGACGGAGGTTGAACAGTTTCCTGTTTGTTCTGTAGATTAGCTCCACTCCAGCGGGGAGCTTACTGAGGGTGAGATGTAGCATTGCAGCAAGGAAGATCGAAAAGAGCGTTGGTGCGATGACACAGCCTTGCTTGACCCCGGTCCGTACGTGAATTGGGTCTGTGGTGGAACCATTGGTCAGGATCATGGCTTGCATGTTGTCGTGAAGCAGGCGGAGGATGGTAACAAACTTTTGAGGGCAGCCGAATTTGAGGAGGACACTCCATAATCCCTCACGGTTGACAGTGTCGAAGGCCTTTGTGAGGTCAAAGAATGCCATGTACAGCAGTTGGTGCTGTTCCCTGCATTTCTCTTGTAATTGATGCACGGTGAAGATCATGTCCATTGTGCCCCTTAGTGGGCGGAATTCACATTGCGACTCTGGGAGGAGCTCTTCAGCCACTGGGAGAAGGCGATTGAGGAGGATTCTTGCGATGACTTTCCCTGTGGCAGACAGCAGGGAAACTCCTCTGTAATTACCGCAATCGGACTTGTCACCTTTCTTGAAGATGGTCACAAGTATGGTGTCTCTGAGATCCCCTGGCATGCTCTGCTCCTTCCAGATAAGAAAATTGAGTTCATGAATTCGCGCCAGTAGTGCTTCTCCGCCATGCTTTAGTGCCTCGGCAGGAATTCCATCTGCTCCTGAGGCCTTGTTGTTCTTCAGTTGTCGGATGGCCTTTTCAACCTCATGCCGGGCTGGGGTTGTGCTGAGCTGGTGGTGGGTAGCATGCTGCGGGATGGAGTTGAGGACACTCGCGTCGAAGACAGAGACACGGTTAAGGAGATCTTCGAAGTGCTTCTTCCAGCGGGCACTGACTGCCTCCCTGTCCTTGATGAGTACCTCTCCGTTCTTGGCCCGCAGTGGGGTAGGACCTTGGGTGCTTGGGCTGTAGGTGGTCTTGACTGCGCTAAAGAATCCAGGCATGTCGTGGTTGTCGGCTAGCTGCTGGATCTCCTGCGCTTTCTCCACCCACCATCTGTTCTTTAGGTCGCGAGTTTTTTGTTGGACCTCGGCCTTCAGGCGTCTGTAGAGCTGCTTTCTTGCTCTCGAGTTCTGTTGCTGGTTCCAGATCAGGAATGCCTTGCGCTTGCGGCTTATTAGCTCCTGGATCTCCTGGTCATTCTTGTCGAACCAGTCTTGGTGTTTCCTGGTCGAGTGACTGAGCGTCTCTTCACAGGTGCTGATTATGAAGGCCTCGAGTGCAGACCAGGCGCTGTGGGCACTCTGTGTCTCTGAATCACTGGGAGTCGTCAGGTTGGTTGTGAGGCACAGGCTGAATAGGGCTTTCTTAGCGGGGTCTGAGTGCTCCAGCGTTGATTTTCCTGCGGCATTGTTTCTGTTGCCGCCGCTGTTTTGGGGCTACGTTGATGGAGATGACAGAGCGGATTAGGCGGTGGTCTGTCCAGCAGTTGTCAGCTCCTGTCATGGCGCGGGTGATGCAGACATCCTTGCGGTCCCTCGCTCGGACGATGACGTAGTCCAGCAGATGCCAGTGCTTGGAGCGAGGGTGCTGCCATGAAGCCTTGTACTTGTCTCTCTGACGGAACAAGGTGTTGGTTATGACAAGGCCATGTTCTAAGCATTTCGTCAGGAGGAGGGTACCGTTGGAGTTGGCTTTCCCAACCCCCTCTCTGCCGATCACACCTCCCCAGAGGTCTGTGTCCTTTCCAACTCTGGCGTTAAAGTCGCCAAGGAGGATCAGCTTGTCGCCATTTGGGACTCGGGACAGGGATTGTTCGAGGCTGGAGTAGAATTCCTCTTTGGTCTCGTCTATGGCTTCCAGTGTTGGGGCGTACGCACTGATGACCGTAGCGCACTGGTTCCGGGCTAGGGTGAGCCGAAGAGTCATGAGGCATTTATTTATTCCACAAGGGGAGTCTCCGAGACGTTCAACGAGTTCATTTTTTATGGCGAAGCCTTTCCAGAAGAAGGTGTAGCCACCGCCTTGCTCCCTGAGCTCGCCTTCCCCTGCCCGCCGGGTCTCGCTTAGGGCGGCGATGTTTATGTCGAAACGTCTGAGCTGCCGGGCAACGATAGCAGTACGGCGTTCCGGTCTGTCGCTGTTGGGGTTGTCCATGAGGGTCCTGACGTTCCAGGTCCCGAACTTCATTTTAAAGGGTGGAAGATGCCTGTGCGTGAATTCTTTTAATGTGGGGTAGCCGTTGCACACCAGCTACCACACGGGCTTGACAGAGCAAGGTCTTGGTCCAATGGCAAGGGGATCCAAGACGATTGGAGACCAGGCTCTGCTACAACGGCCTAGCGCGCACACACACACAAACATGTCTCTGCTATTTTAACGTAGGGTTAAAGGAGTTGTCAACAACAACCACGTTTATTTTTCTTTAACGTAAAGAATCAGACTAAAGACCATGATTAAAACAACAGATTGAAGAGGAGCCACTGGGAGTGGGGGAGGTGCTGGAGTGGGGGAGGGGCTGGGAGTGGGGGAGGGGCTGGGGGAGGGGCTGGGAGCGGGGAGGGGCTGGGAGTGGGGGAGGGGCTGGGGGAGGTGCTGGGAGTGGGGGGATGTGCTGGGAGTGGGGGAGGGGCTGGGAGTGGGGGAGGGGCTGGGGTGTGTGCTGGGAGTGGGGGAGGGGCTGGGGGTGGGGGAGGTGCTGGGAGTGGGGGAGGGGCTGGGAGTGAGGGAGGGGCTGGGAGTGAGGGAGGGGCTGGTGCTGGGGTGGGGATCCCCTATCAGTACACGGCCAAGGGTTGGTCCGCATCCTTGGGTCCACCCACCTTTCTCCACCTCATTCCCGGGCCACGACAGCCCTCTCCACGTTGCCAGGTTTTCCATGCTTCCCTCCCTCTAGACCCATCTTTTATTTCTTTACTTGTCCCATCATCACCCCGTTTTACCTTGCACCATCATTCCTTTTGTCCTTTAATTACTCCTGCCCCCCACCCTATCACAGACCCCTTTGTTCCCTCTGCCCCCCCACTTTCCCCGCCCCACACTTGCGTAAAACCTGTTACATCTCTAACTCTTTCCAGTTCTGACGAAGGGTCATCGACCTGAAACGTTAACTCTGTTTCTCTCTCCACAGATGCTGCCTGACCCGCTGAGTCTCTCCAGCATTTTCTGTTCTTATTGAAGAGTCTTATAGGAACCCATTAACTAATATTTGCTACTGATGTTGCACAGTACGATTTCAATCCTTGGAAGCACCCATGATTAAAAAAACCTGCCCCTAACTTTAATCCAGTTCTGAAACTGAAGATCAATTGTGCAGCCACAAGAAGATCTTATACCCTCCTTATGTGGACACTCCTGTTTTAAGAAGTGCATCATTCAGTAGCCTGGGTTTGTAGAGCTGTGCAATCCTGCCCTTTCCTATTGCAGAGCAGATTCTGTACCAGCAGAGCCCCAGACTACAGGCACGGTGATTTAAAAGTGGCTGGGGGACGAGGAACCCTCTGCTGGTGGGCTCAGTGCCCAACTTGCTCAAGATGTGGAGATGCCGGTGTTGGACTGGGGTGGACAAATGTGAGAAGTCACACAACACCAGGTTCATGTCACGCTACATGTAACCCCACCTGACGTAGAGTCATCCAGACTCGAGTCGTCGTTGGCTTGTTCTCTCGACACAGATGTGGCCGGACCTGCTGTGATTTCCAGCAAAAAAAGTTTTTTGTTTTCCACACAGACCCCAGCATCTGCCACACTTGACCCCTTGTGACCCCACCTCATTGTCTTTGATGTAATGTTTTCCTGACTGACCTGTTTGGACACCATCCACACCTTTGATTGCCGTGATTATCTCTCTGCCGAGGTGTGATAAAGGGCAGTTGGAAAGATTAACTGTAGTCATCTGGCAGTGTTCTCTGACTATATATGCTGTGCCTATATGCATCTCTTCACTTCACCTGACGAAGGAGCAGCGCTCCGAAAGCTCGTGATTTAAATAAAGCTGTTGGACTATAACCTGGTGTTGTGCGACTTCTCACAACTTGCTCAAGCAAGGTTTATGTTTGCCACTAGAGAGTGCTGCTGCTGCTGCACCTTTAACGTCATAAAACATCCCAAGGCACATCACAGGAGCGATTATCAAACAGAATTTGACACCGAGCCACAGAAGGAGATATTAGGGCAGGTGACCAAAAGCTTGGTAGATTTTAAGGAGCGTCTTAAAGGAGGAGAGAGAGGCGGAGAGGTTTAGGGAGGGAATTCCAGGGTTTAGGGCCCAGGCAGCTGAAGGCACGGCCGCCAATGGTGGAGCGATGGAAATCAGGGATGCTCAAGAGGCCAGAATTGGAGGAGCGCAGAGATCTCGGAGGGTTGTGAGGCTGGAGGAGGTTACAGAGATAGGGAGGGGCAAGGCCACGGAGGGATTTCAACACAAGGAAGAGAATTTTAAAATTGACGCATCGCCGGACTGGGAGCCCATGTAGGTCAGCGAGCACAGAGGTGATGGCCAGGGAATCCCTGGCCCAAGACCGCACAAAGTGGAGGAGAAGCATCCCGGAAGGCGCCGAACACCTCGAGTCTCTTGGCCGGGATCAAGCGGAAGCCAAGCGCAAACAGCGGAAGGAGCGCACGTCAACCCAAGCACCCCACCCACCCGCCCCTTTCAACCACCGTCTGCCCCACCTGTGACAGAGACTGTAGGTCCCACATTGGTCTCATCAGTCACCTGAGAACTCATTTTTAGTGTGGAAGCAAGTCATCCTCGGTTCCGAGGGACTGCCTAAGAAGAAGAGAAGAAGATGGGTGAGCGGGACTTGGTGTGAGTTAGGACACGGGCAGCAGAGTTTTGGATGAGCTCAAGTTTACAGTGGGTGGAAGATGGAAGGCCGTCCAAGAGAGCATTGGAATAGTCATGTCTAGAGGTAACAAAGGCATGGATGAGGGTTTCAGCGACAGATGAGCTGAGACAGGGGAGGAGACGGGCGATGTTACTGAGGTGGAAGTAAGCGGTCTTGGTGATGGAGAGGATATGGGGTTGGAAGTTCAGCTGAGGATCAGATAGGACGCCAAGGTTGAGAACGGTCTGGTTCAGCCTCAGACAGATGCTAGGGAGAAGGATGGAGTCAGTGGCTAGGGAACAGAGTTTGTGGCGGGGACCGAAGCCATCGTCTTCCCAATATTTAATTGGAGGAAATTTCATACACTGAATGTGGGACAAGCAGCGTGACAAATCAGAGGCAGTGGAGGGGTCGATAGAGGTGGTGGTGAGGTAGAGCTGGGTGTCGTCAGCGTACATGTGGAACCTGACATTGTTTTTGGATGATGTTGTCGAAGGGCAACATGTAGATGAGAAATAGGAAGCCGAGGATAGACCCTCGGGGGACTCCATGGGTAACGGTGCGGGAGCGGGAAGAGAAGCCATTGCAGGTGATTCTCTGGCTATGAATGGGTAGATAGGAATGTACACACAAGCCAATGAAAGAGCAACCACTGATAGAATCATTGAATGGTTACAGCACAGAAGGAGGCCATTAACCCCGTCGAGCCCGTGCTGGCTCTCTGCAAGAGCACCTCAGCTAGTCCCACTCCCCCGCCCTTTCCCCATAGACCTGCAAAAATTTTTCCTTCAGGTACTTATCCAACTCCCTTTTGAAAGCCACGATTGAATCTGCCTCCACCACCCTCTCAGGCAGTGCAATCCAGATCCTAACCACTTGCTGTGTAAAAAAGTTTTTCCTCATGTCGCCTTTGGTTCTTCTGCCAATCACCTTAAATCTGTGTCCTCTGGTTCTCGACCCTTCCACCAATGGGAACAGTTTCTCTCTATCTACTCTGTCTAGACCCATCATGATTTTGAACACCTCTATCAAATCTCCTCTTAACCTTCTCTGCTCTAAGGAGGACAAACCCAGCTTCTCCAGTCTAGCTGGTGTCTGAAACACAACACCAGGGTTCAGGCGCCCAGCCTGAAGAAGAATTACCATCAGACATGATGAATATTCAAGACAGAGATCGATAGATTTTTGAATATTAAGGGAATCAAGGGATATGGGGATAGTGCAGGAAAATGGCGATGAGGTAGAACACCAGCCATGATCTTATTGAATGGCGGAGCAGGCTCGAAGGGCCAAATGGCCGACTCCTGCTCCTATTTCTTATGTTCTTATAAAGAGGTGTGGAGGACAGTTATAGGAGCTCCGACGATTGTCGACCGACGATACCTACCTTCTCATTGATTGATCTACCTTCCTATCGATTGATTTACCCATGTACTGATTGATTTACCTCTCTCTCTGTCTATCTGTTAGCCTTACTCTGATTGAATTAGTT
Organism: Squalus acanthias; assembly: GCA_030390025.1. Lineage (NCBI taxonomy): Eukaryota > Metazoa > Chordata > Chondrichthyes > Squaliformes > Squalidae > Squalus > Squalus acanthias. Next base: position 5,390,537 of record CM059438.1, on the reverse strand, counting down.
CCTTCAGGATGAATTATTTCCACACTGTTGCTTCATTTGGTGGGTTGAAGTTTATGGAAGTGGTCTTTTTGTCTCCTCGGTTATTTTCTGTCTGCTCCATGTCTAGATCTTCCCCTTTAAGATTCCTGAGTAATGTCATTTATGGCCTAGTTGTATTTCAGTCCAGGCACGGATGCGACCCGGCTTTATGTTGATTCAGCACAAAATCTGCAGTAAAACTGCGGAGTGATCTCGCCAAACAGACAGGACATTGAAATTTGGCAAGAGGTGTGAGACTATCTGGAGGAGGCATCAGCACATTGATCCAGCTTTAAATAAATCACCATATAGAGACTGAGGAACGCTCACCATATAGAGACTGAGGAACGCTCACCATATAGAGACTGAGGAACGCTCACCATATAGAGACTGAGGAACGCTCACCATATAGAGACTGAGGAATGCTGACCATATAGAGACTGAGGAACGCACACCATATAGAGACTGAGCAACGCACACCATATAGAGACTGAGCAACGCACACCATATAGAGACTGAGGAACGCACACCATATAGAGACTGAGCAACGCACACCATATAGAGACTGAGCAACGCACACCATATAGAGACTGAGGAACGCTCACCATATAGAGACTGAGGAACGCTCACCATATAGAGACTGAGGAACGCACACCATATAGAGACTGAGGATCGATCACCATATAGAGACTGAGGAACGCTCACCATATAGAGACTGAGGAACGCACACCATATAGAGACTGAGGATCGTTCACCATATAGAGACTGAGGATCGCTCACCATATAGAGACTGAGGAACGCTCACCATATAGAGACTGAGGATCGATCACCATATAGAGACTGAGGATAGATCACCAAATAGAGACTGAGGAACGCTCACCATATAGAGACAGGAACGATCACCATATAGAGACTGAGGAACGCTCACCATATAGAGACTGAGGAACGCTCACCATATAGAGACTGAGGATCGATCACCATATAGAGACTGAGGAACGCCCACCATATAGAGACTGAGGAACGTTCACCATATAGAGACTGAGGATCGCTCACCATATAGAGACTGAGGAACGCTCACCATATAGAGACTGAGGATCGATCACCAAATAGAGACTGAGGATCGATCACCATATAGAGACTGAGGATCGCTCACCATATAGAGACTGAGGATAGATCACCATATAGAGACTGAGGAACGCTCACCATATAGAGACTGAGGATCGATCACCATATAGAGACCGAGGATCGATCACCATATAGAGACCGAGGAACGCTCACCATATAGAGACTGAGGATCGATCACCATATAGAGACTGAGGATAGATCACCATATAGAGACCGAGGAACGCTCACCATATAGAGACCGAGGAACGCTCACCATATAGAGACTGAGGATCGATCACCATATAGAGACTGAGGATAGATAACCATATAGAGACTGAGGGTAGATCACCATATAGAGACTGCGGAACGATCACCATATAGAGACTGAGGAACGCTCACCATATAGAGACTGAAGAACGCTCACCATATAGAGACTGAGGAACGCTCACCATATAGAGACTGAGGATCGATCACCACATAGAGACTGAGGATCGATCACCATATAGAGACTGAGGATCGCTCACCATATAGAGACTGAGGATCGATCACCATATAGAGACTGAGGATCGATCACCATATAGAGACTGAGGAACGCTCACCATATAGAGACTGAGGGTCGATCACCATATAGAGACTGAGGATAGATCACCATATAGAGACTGCGGAACGATCACCATATAGAGACTGAGGAATGCTCACCATACAGAGACTGAGGATCGATCACCATATAGAGCCTGAGGAACGCTCACCATATAGAGACTGAGGAACGCTCACCATATAGAGACTGAAGAACGCTCACCATATAGAGACTGAGGATCGATCACCATATAGAGACTGAGGATCGATCACCATATAGAGACTGAGGATCGATCACCATATAGAGACTGAGGATCGATCACCATATAGAGACTGAGGATCGATCACCATATAGAGACTGAGGAACGCTCACCATATAGAGACTGAGGAATGCTCACCATATAGAGACTGAGGATAGATCACCATATAGAGGCTGAGGAACGCTCACCATATAGAGACTGAGGATAGATCACCATATAGAGACTGAGGATAGATCACCATATAGAGACTGAGGAATGCTCACCATATGGAGACTGAGGATAGATCACCATATAGAGACTGAGGAATGCTCACCATATGGAGACTGAGGATCGATCACCATATAGAGACTGAGGAATGCTCACCATATAGAGACTGAGGATCGATCACCATATAGAAACTGAGGAATGCTCACCATATAGAGGCTGAGGAACGCTCACCATATAGAGACTGAGGATAGATCACCATATAGAGACTGAGGATAGATCACCATATAGAGACTGCGGAACGATCACCATATAGAGACTGATGATCGATCACCATATAGAGACTGAGGAACGCTCACCATATAGAGACTGAGGATCGATCACCATATAGAGACTGAGGATAGATCACCATATAGAGACTGAGGAATGCTCACCATATGGAGACTGAGGATCGATCACCATATAGAGACTGAGGAATGCTCACCATATAGAGACTGAGGATCGATCACCATATAGAAACTGAGGAATGCTCACCATATAGAGGCTGAGGAACGCTCACCATATAGAGACTGAGGATAGATCACCATATAGAGACTGAGGATAGATCACCATATAGAGACTGCGGAACGATCACCATATAGAGACTGAGGATCGATCACCATATAGAGACTGAGGAACGCTCACCATATAGAGACTGAGGATCGATCACCATATAGAGACTGAGGATCGATCACCATATAGAGACTGAGGATAGATCACCATATAGAGACTGAGGAACGCACACCATATAGAGACTGAGGATCGATCACCATATAGAGACTGAGGATCGATCACCATATAGAGACTGAGGATCGATCACCATATAGAGACTGAGGAATGCTCACCATATAGAGACTGAGGAATGCTCACCATATAGAGACTGAGTAATGCTCACCATATAGAGACTGAGGATCGATCACCATATAGAGAAGTCAAGAATTTTCAATCTCAAAGATGAATTAAAAAAAACTACAAACACAGGAAATACGAAATAAAAACAGAAAACTCAGAACAGCTGTTCCAACAGCATTAGTTGTCAGCCATGGCTCAGTGGGTAGCACTTTCGCCTTTGTGTCAGAAGGTTGTAGGTTCATAGTCCCACTCCAGGGACTTGAGCACAAAATCCCAGGCTGACACTCCAGTGCAGTACTGAGGGAGTGCTGCACTGTCGGAGGTGCCGTCTTTCGGATGAGACATTAAACCGAGGCCCCGTCTGCTCTCTCAGGTGGACGTAAAAGATCCCATGGCACTACTTTGAAGAAGGGAAGGGGAGTTCTCCCCGGTGTCCTGGGCCAATATTTATCCCTCAACCAACATCGCTAAAAAAAAAAATTACCTGGTCATTATCACATGGCTGTTTGTGGGAGCTTGCTGTGCGCAAATTGGCTGCCGGGTTTCCCACATTACAACAGTGACGACACTTCAAAAAGTACTTCATCGGCAGTAAAGCGCTTTGGGACTCCCTGAGGTCATGAAAGGCGCCGTATAAACGCAAGTCTTTCCTTTTTCTTTTCGAAGTTAAGCTTTAGGGAACACGAGTATAGAGCTAAATCTTAATAAGTGCAAGGTCAAAATGGGAAGAGTGGGAGGAAAAACGTCACAATTACTAACCCAAAATCTGATGACTCGGAGGCGAGCATGCCACCCACTGAACCACAGCTGACACCTGTCCGATGCAAGCAAGCATGAAAAACCATGAACCAAAATGGTCACAAACTCACCCCTTCAGAGGAGTGTCACAAGGGGACTTTTCAGGTTGACTTTTAATTTAGACACAAATTCCTTTCCCTAACAAGGTGAATAAGCATGAAAATAATGATTGTACAGTAATCGCATTTTTAATACATGTAAGACTTGTCTTGACTGCAATCTTCATAAGGAATTGTTTCATTCACAGTTTTGATTGAACCTACAATTCTCAAACATAATGAAGTGACCATAGCTCAAGAAAGAGTACAATGAAACACACTGTGACCGCGGTTCTACGGCAATAATGATGGTTTTTTGTACTCGAGTTCACAGTTCACAGTGACCTATAACATAAAGTAATGAGTCTGGCTGAGCGTCCCACTCCTGTAGATTGGAGAGCAAGATTGGCCATTGCAATATCCTCCTCCATTGTCACTAAGATTTCCATAATAAATAAAGATTTTATCAAAAGGCTTAAAATGCATGCATTGTCGATATTGTTAAATCATTAAACAAATCAAAATACAAATCATTCAGTCCATCAAGGGAAAGAGGAGAGGCCGGATGGGAAAGAGATGGGGGAATGGGAAAGAGATAGGGGAAATTGGAAAGAGATATGCGGAATGGGAAAGAGATGGGGGGGTGGGAAAGAGATAGGGGGGTGGGAAAGAGATGGAGGGGTGGAGAAGTCCATTGGAAAGGGTTTTAAACAACAGCACTGTAGAAAAGCACATCGTGCCCAATTTTCCTATCATTGACGTCGAGCGCTAAAGGCAAGAGAAATAGGGTTGGAGACCAATACTCCCTGTAAGCTGCGTTTGTTTTTCGTGGCCTATTTCTTTTAATGCGCGGTCCCTTTAAATTTCCGCGCCCGCGCGGTATTTACAATGTAAAAGCCGGTGAGCGGCCTGCTACAGGACTTTTAAGATTACTGCGTGGACGCGCGCGCACACACACCTTAGCGGGAACATTGGTAGAGAGCCTTCTGCTGGGTCAGAGAAGGGCAGGCAGCAGTCCTGCCTTCTCTTGCTTTTAAGGACATCGGGACAGTAACCAGGAGACCCCAGTTACAGCGCTCATTGCCTCTCCTGTCAGGCTGTCAGGTCTGCCGCATTGGCCAACTTTAGTGCCCCATTTTCAGACACTGGACCTTGCCAGGGAGCGGGCCAACTCCAGGGATGTGACAGGGCCGTGTCAATGGCTCCGTCCCCCAAATTCGTATACGCGGAGGCCTAGGCAGCTGCGGCACACTGAAACCTGTCCTGCATCTGGATATGGGGGGGGTCGCGGGGAGGAGATCAGGAAAAGCAGCTCCATAATGTTTTTTCTATCCCCCCCAAGCCATATTTCTCCATTAACATTCCCTCGTCTCCTCAACACATTGTCTCCTTATTTGTTGGGGTACATTTCTACAGGGGCTAGTTGCCTTCTGGTACCTTGTGCAGATTATTCCTGTGAGCCTCAGTAATGAGGGCAGGCGATTTGGTCATAGGCCTCGCTCAATATCTACACATGCACCCGGCCAACAAAGGCGACACTGGACAGTGATCAAGAGCAGGCGCTGTAGCCAATTTCTCCTTTCCAGCTCAGGGGTGCTGAGGCCAATTTTAGTGCCCCTACCACAATCCTAGCTGCGATCAACTAATTAAGGACAGGCCTAGGATCGAACCTGGAAACCTTTCAAGTCTCTATGGCCGAGAACTAGCCTCGCTGCTCCACAGTTCAGCTACTCCATGGAACTTGCTGAACCATATACAACAGCAAATATACATTATTAAGCCTAATGTCGGAACAATAAAAGGACTTTGATTTGAAAGTATTATTCACCTGTCTCTGTCACACTTCCTGATGAAGTGGCTCATTTTGGGTGGTGTATAATGGCTGCCCAGTGACATACAGATATAACATTTTGCTTGTACCTATACAGAATGCATTCTGTTCCACTCTTCTAATTTTGCCAGTATCAATTATGGATGCCCCAACCACCACTGATCCTTATAAACACAAGGGGGAAAAAAACGAGAAGTTATCACAACTTCTTTCTGCAGTAATAAAATCCAGTGCTGTGGCGTCCACCTCCCTCTCCTTTCAGATCTTTAATTTGGAACAAAAATAAATCAGATTACTTTTTTGATAACCAAATTATCCCTGGCTGTCATTTTTAGGGAGCGGATAGTGAAGTGACTCCACTTCAAATAGTACTTCATTGGCTGTAAGGCGCTTTGAGACGTCCGGTGGTCGTGAAAGGCGCTATAGAAATGCAAGTCTTTCTTTTTCTCTTTTAACTATTTAAAATATTTTTTTTAAAGACTTTTATTGATATAGAGCCTTTCGCAACCTCAGGTCGTCCCAATTACAGCCAATGAAGTACTTTTTGAAATGGAGTCACTTGTTGTAATGTGGGAAATGCAGCAGCCAATTTGCGCACAGCAAGCTCCCACAAGCAGCAATGTGATAATGACCCAGATAATCTGGGTTTTTTTTGTTATGTTGATTGAGGGATAAATATTGGCCAGGACACCGGGGAGAACTCCTCTGCTCTTCTTCAAAACAGTGCCACAGTATCTCTTGCATCCACCCGAGAGGGCAGACGGGGCCTCGGTTTAACCTCTCATCCAAAAGACGGCACCTGCAACAGCGCCGCGCTCCCTCAGCACTGCAGTGGGAGTGTCAGCCTAGATTTTGGTGCTCAAGTTCCTGGAGTGGGACTTGAACCCACAACCTCCTGACTCAGAGGTGAGGGTGCCAACAACCGAGTCTCGGCTGCCACATCACATCACATTAGGAAGATATGTTTTCAAGTTTAAATGTTACCGAGAATTGTTCTATAGATTTTCGACTTTTAATGAGAAATAAATCAGTCGATTTTGAAAATTGGATTGTTTATTGCAATGACATTGTGAGATTCCAGAGCTCAATACTGAGAGTCTGTGGCAGGTGGGTTCCATAATTGATACTGGCAAAAATCAGCTGCCTGCAAGGGCCATTGAGTCACGTGCCTGAGAGACAGTTCTGTCGAAAGGTCATCGAGCTGAAACATTAACTCTGTTTCTCTCTCTCCACAGATGCTGTCAGGCCCGCTGAGCGATTTCCCAGCATTTTCTGTTTTTTTTATTTCAGGCATTCTTGTAATATTGGGTTTTTAAAAAGACCGTCTTCTGAAGGAAATAAGAGTAGCCAGCGTTACCATGACTGTGACAGGGTTACCTCCTGATTTCAATGAACTGGGCTCGTAGAGTTTTATCAACTCGGGAATTGATATATACTTAATACATGAATGACATAAAACAGCAGTTTTGCAGGAGGTGAATTGCTGATATGGTTGCTTTGGTGTTTGTACACAAACAGGCAGTGTAGCCACACCTGTACTTGATAAGCCCGAGCTAACTTGGGATCTCAAGCGCACCCATGGTTCACCTTTGGCTGCCCATTATGGCCTCATTATTATTCACTGTATTGTAATGCGGTATTAGCTCAGCACTTTGAATGTAATAAAACCTCTCACTCATGCAGTAATAGCGCTCACTGCTTTACACACCGTCCTATGAAATTATGGAAACACTCAGCAGGCTAGCGTTTCGACTTCCTTCCGCGTTTCTCCACCACTTCGCTGATGCTGTCCCCCTCGCCGTCATCGCTGGGGCTCGGCGGCTTCCTGATGACCTTCTTTTCCACCTTGTATTTCTGCTCGCCAACTTTGGGGTCTCCCTTCACCAGGTACTCCCCGTTCTGGTAGGTCACGGTGACAATTGTTTTGGGGTACGTGCCGTAGACGCGCCTCAGCTCGTCTTGGACAAAGTCGGGCAGTTCCCGCTTGGGTCCGAACACGCGCTCCATCTTACCCCAGTGCAGCTCTCCCTTCACGGCGAAGCCTTCAGGCCAGCCATCCGCGCTGAGTGCGTGCTGTTGTGGGAAGTAACTGCTGCACGGGTAGTACGGTGGGTACATGTACGGCGCCGGGTTGGCAGGCGGCGAGTACCAGTACGGATAGAAATAGGGTGTCCCGTAGAAATGGTGGTACTCGGTATGTTTCCCTGTTCCTTCAGGGTCATTGTCCACATCCGTCATGACAATGGTCAAGGGCCTGCTGGAAAAGTTATGCATCTGAATGGGGGGCAGCGAAAAGGCTTCTGCGGGGGCCGTGAATCTCCTGGGCGCCAGGGGTCCGTAGGGCCCGGCAGTTGGGTACATGTTTGCTCCGTCACTGCGCCAGTATAACAGTTCACTGCATGGATTTAGGGGCTGAGGGTTTCTGCTGCTGTTGGGTTTGTCTATGCTGACATTTTGCGATGTTGGCTGCAACCTTCCACTCGCTGTGAAAAGAAGAAAACACATTTTTCCCACCTTTACATTTTCTTAAAGCCAAGTGAATAGCAAATTTTACTCAACAGTATTCGTAACGAACGCATTTGTATGAAATTCGCCTGTGCGTTATTTTAAAGCATTTGGTAACCCATTTTCCTTAAATGGGTAATCAATGCATTAAAACAGGAGACACAGATAGTTCGTACAAATGCATTAACATGTTACAAATACCATCACAAGCAACTTTACCCATTAATTTATCGAATGGTTTAACGTCTCATCCGAATGACAGCACCTCTGACAGTGCAGCACTCCCTTAGCACTGCACTGGAGTGTCAGCCTTGATTTTTTGTGCTACTCGTCTCTGGAGTGGGACTTCAGAACCTGCAACCATTCTGACTCAGAGGCGAGGGTGCTACCCACTGAGCCACGGCTGACAATGTAGAGCCCAATCCTGCGCACAGTACTATAACCAAAGTCTTATTAAGGTTTTTAAGACCGCTCATCATTGCCTCTTGGCTTCTACATTCTATACCTTCTGTGATAAAACCTAGAATTCAGTCAGCTTTTTTTTTTTACAGACTGATCAACTCGGAGTGCTGCCTTTAATGTACCCCAAATCCCACTGCTCCTTCACAGCAGCGAGCCTACTTCCATTAAGAGTTACTTTTTATAAGCAAAATGCATCACCTCACATTTACTGACACTGTGAGGTCTGACCATTCGGATTTGGTGCAGAAGGCAAAAGAAATTGGGGGAAAAGAGCAAATTTCCTTTTACAATTGAGCTGCACGACATTTTGATTTTAAAGACACCGACCTTGCATTTATAAAGTACCTTTCACGTCCTCGGGAAGTCCCAAAGCGCTGCACGGATAACGACTTTTCAAGTGCAGTCACTGTTGCTATGTAGACAAACACGGCAGCTAATTTGCATACCACACTATCCCCACAAAAAGCAATGAGATGAGTGACAAGTTAATCTTGCTATGGTGGTGTTGATAGAGCGATGAACATTGGACAATACACTGGGCGAACTCAATACTCTTCTTTGGAAAAGTTGTGGGTTCAAGTCCCACTCCAGAGACTCGAGCACAAAAATCTAGGCTGACACTCCCAGTGCAGTGCTGAGGGAGCGCCACACTGTCAGAGGGTGCCGTCTTTCGGATGAGACGTTAAACCGAGGCCCCCGTCTGCTCTCTCAGGTGGACGTAAAAGCTCCCGCGGCACTGTTACGAAGAAGAGCAGGGGAGTTATCCCCGGTGTCTTGGCCAATATTTATCCCTCCATCAACTTCGCTCAAACAAATTATCTGGTCATTATCACATTGCTGTTTGTGGGAGCTTGCTGCCGCGTTTCCTACATTACAACAGTGACTACAACTTCAAAAAGTACTTCATTGGCTGTAAAGCGCTTTGGGACGTCTGGTGGCTGTGAAAGGCGCTATATAAATGCTAGTCTTTCTTTTCACACTACAGGAAGGATATTGAGGGTACCAAAAATACGTTCCGGGATGCTGCCTGGTATAAGGAAATATAAATATAAAGAAAGTCTTGACAAATTGGCTCTTTTTTGATCAGAACAACGCAGATTATGGGGCGATATGATACGTATTTGAAAGTATGAAAGGATAGATAGAATCAGACTGTTTCCCGTAGTCCAGGGGTCAAGAAGGAGGGGGCCTAGATACAAGATTAAGTATAAGAGACTTCGAACAGAGGGCAGGAGAAACTTCTTCACACAGAGAGCGTGAGGCTGTGGAATTCACTTCCAGGCTTGGCGGTCAAGGCAGAAACTATGTCAACATTAAAGATTAAATTGGCTGTGGTTAGCGCTGTAGAAATACAAGTTGCTGTTGTTGAAGGAAAAGCAGTTGAAGGGATATGGGAATAGGGTGGGTAAATGTGATTCGAAGTAGTTGCTCGTGTGGAGGGCTAAACACAACGAGTTGGGCCGAATGTTGTAAAATCTGTGGGGGAAAAATTCAGTATCGCCCCGTTTGGGGCGCAATTATTGGCTGGGCGCAAAGATTAGCGCCTGGCGCTAATTATCGCCTCCGACTGCAAACTTGACTTTTATCGCCCCTGGAGGTGATTGGAGCGCTAAATCAGGCGCTACACATCTGTCGTAAGGCGCAAATGATGCGGAGATGCCGGTGTTGGACTGGGGTGGACAAAAGTGAGAAGTCGCACAACACCAGGTTATAGTCCAACAGTTTTATTTGAAATCACAAGCTTTCGGAGCTGCTGCCCCTTCGTCAGGTGAAGTGAAGGAATACGAATCAGCAAAGCATATATAGACAGAGAACAATGCCTGTGCAGCGTACAATCTCAGACGAGAGAGGCAGTCAGATAGATTAACTGTAGTCGTCTGACATTGTACGCTACACAGGCATTGTTCTCTGTCTATATATGCTTTGTCGATTCGTATTCCTTCACTTCACCTGACGAAGGGGCAGCAGCTCCGAAAGCTTGTGATTTCAAATAAAACTGTTGGACTATAACCTGGTGTTGTGCGACTTCTCACTTAAGGCGCAAAGGCCGAGGAGCGAGGCGCTAATTCAGAGCGCTGGCGAAGCTCATGTGATGTCAGTCAGCAATGGAACACAGACACAATGGCACCGGCCAGTTCTTAAAGGGGAGGATTGATCTTGCTTTCCATCCACATCCTGCTCATTGCAGCCTTGAATCTCGGCCTGGAGAGACCTGTACATCAAATCTGCTGGAAAGAACAATGGAGAGAACCAGGGAAAGAGCTCAGAGTGCAACCCCCACAGTCTCTTCTAAATCGATACAAGCAAGGGCAAATCAAAATGAACCTGCAAAGTGCTGCTCAGTACCCAAAACTCCTTCACACAGCGTTGAATCTCTCCAGAAGTCCCTCTCTCTCTCAGAATGCGTGGTTCAAAAATGTCACCAACAAAAAAAGGCAGGAAGCGGTCGCCTTTAAATAGCGCTCCCCCAGTCCCTTCCTGACTGCAAAACGCTCCCCTCAACCTGTCGTTGCTAGCGGCAGGCGGTAAGGCAGGGGGCGCCACTCAATATCCGCTCCGGGGCGCTACCGGGGCGTTGCGCACTCTACTGACATCACGATCTGCCGGCGCAGGAGATCGTGGCGGTAGTGTTTAGCGCCGCCGCAAAATGTCTACTTAATTTCGCGAGCGGCACAAACATCGCTGCACCCGGGCGCTAGTTGCTTTGCGCCCCATTAGCACCCTCTTAAGGCGCTAACGAGAGGCGCAACCAACTGAATTTTCTGCTCTTCTCTTCGACGGGATTTCCGTTTGGCTATCTGTTTAATTTCCTGCTCTGTTCTCAGTTCCGACGAAGGGTTTCGACCTGAAACGTTAACTCTGTTTCTCTCTCCACGGATGCTGCCTGGCCTGCTGAGTTTTTCCAGCGTTTTCTGTTGTTATTTCGGATTTCCAGCATCCGCAGTATTTTGCTATCGTATTAGTGTTTGGTTCACTGCCACCTCTCTTCTAGGAATGCCTACTTTGAAGAAGTTCTGCTCTTCTCTTCGACGGGATTTCCGTTTGGCTATCTGTTTAATTTCCTGCTCTGTTCTCAGTTCCGACGAAGGGTTTCGACCTGAAACATTAACTCTGTTTCTCTCTCCACGGATGTTGCCTGGCCTGCTGAGTTTTTCCAGCGTTTTCTGTTGTTATTTTGAATTTTTCCCCCTATGTCTTTCCATGACAGTGAGCATTGTAGGCTGTTCGACTGAGGGAGTGAAGGGAATCACAATCGCTGGGGCAGATGAAGTGCTCATGAGGAGCTTATTACATGTATTTCCAGCAGGGCCCCATCAAAAAGCCCATCTCCTCACCGAATGGATTACAAAGTTATATAGAATCATACCGCACCAAAAAAGAGGCTGTTCGGCCCATCATACCTGTGTCAACACTTTGAAAGAGCTATCCAATCAGTCTCACTCCTCTGCTCCTTTCCCATAGCCCTGCAAATCTTTCCTTTTCAAGTCTATATCCAATTCCCTTTTGAAAGCTACTACTGAATCTGCTTACACCGCCCTTTCAGGCAGCGCATTCCAGATCATAACAACTCGCTGCGTAAAATAAAATTATCCTCATCTCCCGCCCCTGATACTTTTGCAAATTATTTTAAATCTGTGTCCTCTGGTTATTAACCCTCCTGCCAGTGGAAACAGTTTCTCCTGATTTACCCTATCAAAACCCTTCATGATTTTGAGCACCCTCTATCAAATCTCCCCTTAACCTTCTCTGCTCTAAGGTGAACAACCCCAGCTTCTCCAGTCTCTCCACGTAACTGAAGTCCCTCATCCCTGGTACCATTCTAGTAAATCTCCTCTGCTAAACCCTCTCCAAGGCCTTGACATCCTCCCTGAAGTGCAGCACCCAGAATTGGACACAGTACTCCAGCTGAGGCCTAACCAGTGATTTATAAAAAGGTTTCGTGTAAATTCCTCGCTTGACTCCGTAGAACTTGTAAGAGGGGAAAAAACAGAATCAGGGGCTACAACAGCTATTAGAAATAGCATTCTCCCACCCCTCTAAAAATATGAATTACTAGTGCTGTATGCAACAGCGATTCCGAACAATTGTGCCCCCCCCCTCCCCCTTCAAACAAATGACATGGCTGTAAGCATCTTCACAGGACAAAATTACCCGATCTCTCACTTTGCAGTGATATGTGGGGTGGGGTGGGGTGGGGGGCAGTGGGCACTGTTCCGCTGATCATAATAGCAGGTGGGACAGGCTGGTTTGAAACTCAAAGACTATTTTATGTATTTTTTTTTTAAAAAACAAAAAAAACTAAAACTTCAAAAGGATCATAAATATGAAGAATCCTTTGATGTTTCTGAAGGGGGGGGCGGAATGCCAAACAGCAGTCCACAGTAACTTGAACATTTCATTTAGGTGTCTTAATAGTATTCTTCAACTTGGCTGAAGTGTAAATAACCTGAAATAATTTACACAGAGTCTGATTGTACTCAGGTAAGGGATAGACTAAACCCACTAAAATGTACTTTTTGGTACCTTTTCGGGATTTTAAACGAAAAATATATAAATTGCTTTGTTGGGAAGAACAATATATATTCAGGTAGATGCAAACAAGAAGCGGATATTGTAAAATAGTGAGTGACTGAGCTGGTTACCTGGGTGTCCACAGTGACCGAGAGGAGCTGGACAGTTTCACCGGACCGCACCGAGCCTTGTCCCGGAGAGGGGCCCGCGGCACAGCCGCTCACTCGGCTCCCTGGAGCGATGCCCGATGTCCTCGCCACCTCTGGCCGGCCCCGCACTGAACGCCAAACACACCCCGATAGGCCGTCACATCCGCAGGGTGGCACCCTGTAACCAGGCGGGGTGAAAGGAAAACAAGACAGAAAGGTGGAAACCAGGGCAGGGGAAAAGGAACAAGAGCGAGGGAAGGAGGAAAGGAGAAGAGGAAAGTATATAGGAGGGAAAGAGTGGAGGAGTGGAGTGAGGGAAGGAGGAAAGGAGAAGAGGAAAGTATATAGGAGGGAAAGAGTGGAGGAGTGGAGTGAGGGAAGGAGGAAAGGAGAAGAGGAAAGTATATAGGAGGGAAAGAGTGAAGTGAGGGAAGGAAGAAAGGAGAAGAGGAACAAGGGATGTATATAGGAGGGAAAGAGTGGAGGAGTGGAGGGAGGGAAGGAGGAAAGGAGAAGAGGAAAGTATATAGGAGGGAAAGAGTGGAGGAGTGGAGTGAGGGAAGGAGGAAAGGAGAAGAGGAAAGTATATAGGAGGGAAAGAGTGAAGTGAGGGAAGGAAGAAAGGAGAAGAGGAACAAGGGATGTATATAGGAGGGAAAGAGTGGAGGAGTGGAGGAAAGGAGAAGAGGAAAGTATATAGGAGGGAAAGAGGGAGGAGTGGAGTGAGGAAAGAGGGAGGGAAGGAGTAAAGGAGAAGAGGAAAGTATATAGGAGGGAAAAAGTGGAGGAGTGGAGTGAGGGAAGGAGGAAAGAAGAGCAAAGTATATAGGAGGGAAAGAGTGCATGAGTGGAGGGAGGAAAGAGCGAGGGAAGGAGTAAAGGAGAAGAGGAAAGTATATAGCAGGAAGAGAGGGAGGAGTGGACGAAAGAGGGAGGGAAGGAGTAAAGGAAAGTGGAACTCACAGTCTGAAAAGGTGGTAGAGGCAGAAACCCTCATCACATTTAAAAAGTACTTGGATATGCACTCGAAGTGTAGCAACGTAAAGGGCTACGGACCAAGAGCTGGAAAGTGGGATTAGGCCGGAGAGCTCTTTTTTGGCCGGCACAGACACAATGAGTCAAATGGCCTCCTTCTGTGCCGTAAAGTTCTTTAAATCTCTATATATAGGAGGAAAAGAGGGAGGAGTGGAGTGAGGAAAGAGGGAGGGAAGGAGTATAGGAGAAGAGGAACAAGGGAAGTATATAGGAGGAGAAAATAGAGGAATGGAGTGAGGGAAGAATGAAGGATTAAAAGAGGTAGAAGTGGGGTGAGGGAGGAATAATGGTAAGCTAAATATCCGCTCCATCACAGAGACCGCCTACTTCCACCTCTGTAATATTGTCCACCTCTGCCCCTGCTTTAGCCCATCTGCAGCCGAAATCTTCGTTCATGCCTTTGTCACCTCCAGATTCAAGCATTCCAATGCTCTCCTGGCCGGCCTCCCATCTTCCGCCCTCCATAAACTTCAGCTCAAACAAAACTCTGCTGCCCGTCTCCTATCCAGCACCAAGTCCCACACGCCCATCACCCCTGTGCTCGCTGATCGACATTGGCTCCCGGTCCCCTCAAAGCCGCGAATTTAAAATTCTCATCCTTCATGTTCAAATCCTTTCATGGTCTCGCCCCTCCCTACCTCTGTAACCTGCTCTAGCCCTACAACCCTTCGAGATCTATGCATTCTTCCAACTCTGGCCTCTTGTGCATCCCAAAATCCCTTCGCCCCCCCCATTAGTGCCCGTGCCTTCTCTCCGCCTCTCCTCCACTAAGACCCTTCTTAAAACCCAACTCTTTGACCAAGCTTTTAGTCATCCCCTCCTACTATCACCTTCTTTGGCACAATGTTGATTTATGTCTGATTACGCTTCTGTGAAGCACTTTGGGACATTTTTTCCTATGTTAAAGGCGCTATATAAATGCAAGTTATTAGAATCGTAGAAATTTGCGGCACAGTAGGAAGCCATTCATACGACCATTATTGTTGTGGGAAAGGCGGAGAGGTGGAATGAGGAAGGAATAAAGGAGGAAAAAGGGAGAAGTGAAGCGAGGAAGGAATGAAATGAAAGAATAAAAAGAGAAATAGAATGAGAACAAAAGAGAAATTGAAACAGAATTAAAGGAACTGATAACTTTTTTTTAAATAAAGGATTAAGCAGTGCACTCAGGATCAAAATAGGGTATTTGAAAATAGTTTAAAAAATGAATGAAGGAAAATAGCTTTCAAAAAGTTGCTGTCCAATGCCTGACTGGGTGTGGTGTTTCTCCAATAGACCAGGAAATAGCAAAAACCAATGCGAACATCAGGGGACTGGATAGGGATCTGTTCAGAAATACTTTCAGTGGTTCATTAGAACTTTTTTCGTTAAATTGTATCAGTTGGAAAGTGCACTGTTGACTGTGGAACTGAGCGCCATAAAGATAAGGACAGTGTTGGGTTCAGTCACCAGCAGGGGCTAACTCACATGCTGTCAGTCAAGGCAGTGGTGATGGCGATTGGCTCAGTGTCCCCCAACACAAGCAAAGTGACTAATCGGCCCGGGTTCTCGCTCCTGATCACTAGCCAGTGACTGCTGCTGTTAAATGCTTGTGTGCACATTTCGGGTCAGGACCGCTTTTGGGCTCTTTATTCAGTAACAGTCCGAGAGGGAGGGAAAAGCAGCAAAATACTGCAGATGCTGGAAATCTGAAACCAATGTCGGAGACGCTCAGCAGCCTCTGTGGAGCGAGGAGGGTAGGGTTAACGTCTCAGGTTTTATGAACCTTTCTGAGAACCGGTTCTGACAAAGGCTCATAAGACTTGAAACGACTGGTTCCTGGGAGGGGGGATTGTCCTATGAGGAGAGATTGAGTAGACTAGACCTATATTCTCTAGAGTTTAGAAGAATGAGAGGTGATCTCATTGAAACAAATACAAAATTCTTACAGGGCTTGATAGGGTAGATGCAGGGAGGATGTTTCACCTGGCTGGAGAGTCTAGAACCAGGGGTCACAGTCTCAGAATAAGGGGTCGGCCATTTAGGACTGAGATGAGAAGAAATTTCTTCACTCAGAGGGTGGTGAATCTTTGGAATTCTCTGCCCCAGAGGGCTGTGGAGGCTCAGTCGTTGAGTATATTCAGGACAGAGATCAATAAATTTTTGGATATTAAGGGAATCAAGGGATATGGGGATAGTTCAGGAAAGTGGAGATGAGGTAGAAGATCAACCATGAT
This sequence comes from Squalus acanthias, assembly GCA_030390025.1. Taxonomy (NCBI): domain Eukaryota; kingdom Metazoa; phylum Chordata; class Chondrichthyes; order Squaliformes; family Squalidae; genus Squalus; species Squalus acanthias. Next base: position 5,373,941 of record CM059438.1, on the reverse strand, counting down.
CTTATTGAAAGGCTCGAAGGGTCAAATGGCCTACTCCTGCTCTTATGATAACCCGACCTTCCTCTCTCTTCACCGATGCTGCCTGACTTGCTAAAGTGTTTCCAACAACGTGGAGGATACTGGTCTCTCACAAAGCAACTGTTGGCATGAATTTCTCATCTACATGTTGACCCTTGGTGACATCATCCGAAAACACAGCGTCCGTTTTCACATGTACACTGATGACACCCAGTTTTACCTCACTACCACTTCTCTCGACCCCTCCACAGACTTTAAATTGTCAGACTGCTTGTCCGACATCCAGTACTGGATGAGCAGAGATCTTCTCCAATTAAGCATCGGGAAGACTGAAGCCATTGTATTCGGTCCCCGCCACAAACTCTGTTCCCCAGCCACCGACTCCATCCCACTCCCTAGCATCTGTCTGAGGCTGAACCAGACAGTTTGCAACCTTGGTGTCATATCTGACCCTGAAATGAGCTTCCGACCACATATCCGCACCATAAACAAGAACGCCTACTTTCACCTCAGTAACATCGCCCGTCTGCGCCCTTGCTTCAGCTCATCTGCTGCTGAAACCCTCATCCATGCCTTTGTTACCTCTAGACTTGACTATACCAATGCACTCCTGACCGGCCTCCCACATTCTACCCGATGGAAATTTGAGGTCACCCAAAACTCGGCTGCCCCGTGTCCTAACTCGCACCAAGTCCCGTTCGCTGACCTACATCGGCTCCCGGTTAAGCAGCGCCTCGATTTCAAAATTCTCATCCTTGTTTTCAAATCCCTCCATGGCCTCGACCCTCCCTATCTCTGTAATCTCCTTCAGCCCCACAAACCCCCTCCCCCCCCGCCCCCCCGTCTAATTCTGCCCTTTTGAGCATCCCTGATTTTAATCGCTTCACCATTGGTGGCCGTACCTTCTGTTGCCTAGGCCGTAAGCTCTGGAATTCCCTGCCTAAACCTCTCCGCCTCGCTACCTCTCTTTCTTCCTTTAAGACGCTCCTTAAAACCTACCTCTTTGACCAAGCTTTTGGTCACCTGCCTTATTTTCTCCTGATGTGGCTCGGTGTCAAATTGTTTTGTCTTATAATACTCCTGTGAAGCGTCTTGGGACGTTTTACTACATTAAAGGCGCTATATAAATACAAGTAGTTGTTGTTGTTGTTAAGAACATCTCTCTTCTTCTTAGGCAGTCCCTCGGAACCGAGGATGACTTGCTTCCACATTAAAAATGAGTTCTCAGCTGACTGATGAGTCCAATGCGGGACCTACAGTCTCTGTCACAGGTGGGGCAGACGGTGGTTGAAGGGGCGGGTGGGTGGGGAGCTTGGGTTGACGTGCGCTCCTTCTGCTGTTTGCGCTTGGCTTCCGCTTGCTCCCGGTGAAGAGACTCGAGGTGTTCGGCGCCTTCCCGGATGCTTCTCCTCCACTTTGTGCGGTCTTGGGCCAGGGATTCCCAGGTATCGGTGGGAATGTTGCACTTTTTCAAGGGGGCTTTGAGGGTGTCCTTGAAGCGTTTCCTCTGCCCACCTGAGGCTCTCTTGCCGTGTCGGAGCTCTGAGTAGAGCGCTTGTTTTAGGAGTCTCGTATCGGGCATGCGGACGATGTGACCCGTCCATTGGAGCCTATCGAGCGTGGTCAAAGCTTCGATGCTGGGGATGTTGGCCTGAGCGAGAACACTGACGTTGGTGCGCCTATCCTTTTACTATGTTAAAGGAGCTATATAAATACAAGTTGTTGTTGTTGTTGTTAAGAACATAAGAAATGGCTGATCTTCTACCTCATCTCCACTTTCCTGCACTATCCCCATATCCCTTGATTCCCTTAATATCCAAAAATCTATCGATCTCTGTCTTGAACATACATCCACAGCCCTCTGGGGTAGAGAATTCCAAAGATTCACCACCCTCTGAGTGAAGAAATTTCTTCTCATCTCAGTCCTAAATGGCCGAACCCCTTATTCTGAGACTGTTATCGCTGGTTCTAGACTCCACAGCCAGGGGAAACATCCTCCCTGCATCTATCCTGTCAAGCTCTGTAAGAATTTTGTGTGTTTCTATTAGATCACCTCTCATTCTTCTAAACTCTAGAGAATATAGGCCTAGTCTACTCAATCTCTCCTCATAGGACAATCCCCCCATCCCAGGAATCAGTCTGGTGAACCTTTGTTGCACTCCCTCTATGGCAAGTATATCCTTCCTTAGGTAAGGAGACCAAAACTGTACACAATACTCCAGGTGTGGTCTCGCCAAGGCCCTATATAATTACAGTAAGACGTCTTTACTCTTATACACAAATCCTCTTGTAATAAAGGCAAACATACCATTTGCTTTCCTAATTGCTTGCTGTACCTGTATGTTAACTTTCAGTGATTCGTGTACAAGGACACCCAGGTCCCTCTGAACACCAACATTTCCCAATCTCTCACCATTTAAAAAATACTTTGCTTTTCTATTTTTCCTACCAAAGTGGATAACTTCGCATTTCTCCACATTATATTCCATAATTGTTGTTGTTGAAGATTCTCGGGACTTCTTCTCCTGAAATTGCCGATTGTTGCTGTGGAATGGCCCCACACGTGCTGGCAGCTCTCTTAGTTTGTGAGCGCTAGCAGACTATTGGGCAGTGGAGGGAGGTCACAGTCAAGCCCATCATGGGTTTACATGATATCCGCGTGGGAGTACTTCACAGTAGGAGCCACTGGATAGTAATCAGGACCCTAGTGGATTCCCCCCTGCTCCCCCTCCACTATCTTTGCCAAGGGGTGCTGATGAGAGCGATGGTATCAATCCAACCATTGCCCTTCCTGTGATCTGCTAAATCACCATAGCCCTCAAATCATTTTAATGGTGTAACCTCATTTGAATGGCCATGTCGGGGAGTCCAGAACCAGGGGTCATAATCTAAGGATAAGGGGTAAGCCATTTAGGACAGAAATGAGGAAGAATTTCTTCACCCAGAGAGTGGTGAACCTGTGGAATTCTCTACCACAGAAGGTAGTTGAGGCCAAGTCATTAAAATATATTCAAGAAAGAGTTAGATATATTTCTTAAAGCTAAAGGTATCAAGGGATATGGGGAGAAAGCAGGTACAGGGTACTGAGTTTGGATGATCAGCCATGATCTCATCGAATGGCGGAGCAGGCTCGAGGGGCCGAATGGCCTACTCCTGCTCCTATCTTCTATGTTTCTATGTAATGAACATGCTTATGTTTAAGCTAGCGAATCACCCATGGTGTTACTCGAATCATTGACTGCTACAGCACGCCAACAGGCCATTTTGCCATCACGACCGCATCAGTGCTTCTCTCTCCGCGTGAGCCATCGAGTTTAACTGCACCTCCTGCTCACTTCCCCATAACCTTTAATATTCCTCTTTTTCAAATAACTAATTCCATTTTAGGAGAATTTATTAACTCTGCTTCAACAACAGTTTGAGGTAGATAATTCCATCTTCTAACCGCTTTCTGTATAAAGAATTACTTTTCTAACCTCTTCAATTGTTTTCGTGATAATCTTACATTTTTGCCATCTTGTCACAGTCTCACCAACCAGCGGAAACAAACTTCTTTTAAAATTCATTCTCAGGATGCGGACGTTGCTGGCATTTATTGCCCATTCCCTAGTCACCCTTGAAAAGGTGGTGGTGGGCCTTCTTCTTGAACCGCTGCAGATAGCAGTTTGATGCAACTGAGTGACTTGCTGGACCACTTCAGAGGGCAGTTCAGTGTCAACCAATCGATCACTATTTACCTTACTATAACCCGTGATAAGCTTGAAGACCTCTTTCAAGCCACGTCTTAACCTTCTCAACTCTATTGAAAACAGTCCCCAACGTCTTAAGTTACTCTTTGTAACTGCAACCTCTCACCTCTGATAGCATCCTAGTGAATCTATGCTGCTCTTCTCCCTTTGCTTTTATAGCCTTCCTATAATGGATGTCCAAAACTATACACAATGCTCCGTCTGCAGCTTAACTAAGGTCATGTACGAGTTCAATCTGTTGGAGGACATCTTGGGTGATTGTCAGAGGCGAAGATGAAAAGGGATAATAATGTTTGCTGTTGTTTTAGCTGTAACGGCGTTAGATTCGCATGTAAAGAAACATAATGCAGTTTACATATTTTTAAACCATAATACAGTAAACTCTCGTTTAAACGGCTCCTAATTATCCGGAATTCTCTAATAACCGGCAAAATTGATACTCAGAAAACAACACCTCAATAACCGGAAATGTCGCCGAGTCCGAGTCCGAGTCTCTCGCGGTGGCCAAGTTAGTCAGTGGGGTAGTTCTCCAAACTGCCACGACTTGGCATCTTGGCGCTGTCGGAAGTCTCTTCCGATCCGAACACCTCAATACACAGGAAATGTCGCCGAGTCCGAGTCCGAGTCTCCCGCGGTGGCCGAGTTAGTCTTTTTGTTTGTTAAAAATAGCCTCGGTAGATATACTTCTCCGTTATCCGGAATCAGGAGACCAACGCAGCCTGGTTGCACATGGCACAGGAGGGCACAAGCAGGGATGTGGTCAGGAGGACCAGGCTGCAGTGGCGCAAACCTTTCAATGATCTCAGTAGATCACGAAACGTTACTGCAAAGCCACACTCAACCTCATCCTGCTGTGTCACTCATCACATCCCCATCACTCTGCCTTCCCTACCCTACTCCTGCACATCCTTACTCACCCCAACTTACCTTGCACCTCCACCCATCCCTCTCTATCTACATTATCACTTCCCCATCTCACTAGCCACCCCTCACACTCACCCTCATCCTACTGCAAGCATACAACACACAAGGGTAAACACTTGGGTGCTTTAGCCAATGTTCATGTGAAGTTCCTGGTAATGTGCTGTCAAACATTGAAACCTTTATTTTGAACACTTTGCGTTCTTGGACAGATTTGTGTGCACCTTTGAAAGTGGCTTAGTGAGTTGCAGTGAATGGTGAGACATAACGGTACCCCCCCCCCCCACCCCCGCAATGGTGATGAGTGTGAAAGGAATGGCTTGGGCATTGTAAGGATACTTTATGGTGCTGGTGTGGGGTGGTGCCAACCTGGCGCATCATGTGGCAGCCAGGGTGTACAGTGTTAAGTGAAGCTAATCTGGCTATGGTGAGACCATCGCTGGCATCCCGGTCAGCAATGTGCACGGGTGATGATGCCCTATGTGCAGTGCAGCATCAGTTGATTGCGGAGAAGGTTGGTGTTGTTGCTGGTGTGCCCGGTGATGCGGGTGTTGGGGCTGATCGTGGTGGGATTCTGAGGACCAAGGTGAGCTTTTTTCAAGGGCACCGATGCTGATGGAATAGATGGCAGGTGAGGTTGAGATAACAGAAGTAATCTGTCAGTGTTGAGATAGGTTGTTCCAAGGAGATGACAGTGGATAGAGAGATTACTCCAAACACTTCAAAAATGCATAAAGCTCAAAAGTGGGTTATAAATACTGAAGGCTGAAGCTTCTGAGATTGGAAACTGACCAGCTGTAAAATGGCAGGTTTTAAACCACTTTTGCAGCTGTCACCTATTGAAGGAAATGGAGAGTTGTTCAGAACCCGACATACTTACCTGGCGTGATCCCCGAGTGACGGGAACCTCATGGAAAACTTAGAAATATGCTTTGGAACTGGGAAAATGGAGATTTAATTACTTTAAACACCCTCCTAACAAGCACAATTGAATGACTCGCCGCTCAGTGCCGTGTCTGCAAAGCGCAGGCAGAAACGGCACTCGGGAAACTGACAGGGAGGCGGGTTCAGAGCGGGATAGCGCCCCGCTGTCAATCTTTTTGACTTTTGACAGCGGACCCGCCTCCAAACCCGCTCTCTGAGCGCCGGCAAAATTCAGCCCCAAAGCGTACGAAGGGAAGAGTCTACACACGGACGGGGAGCTGCGCTGACTCCTCCCCAGATGCTGCAAGCAAAGGGAATGAAGATGGGGGAGAGGCGTATAACGGCTGGCCGGTCCGATAACGCCCGTTTCACACTATCGGCCAAAGTCAAAATTCCCCCTGAAGGTTCTGCGATGTTACGCCGGCCGGAGAGTAACAAGGACCAGGACCTTGGCACAAGCACAGCGGGAGCTGCAGTCTCTTTTTGTATATTTGTTTACTCCATTAGGCATCTAGGTAACAATGGCCCAGTGTATAAAGGGCTGCTGGTTCCAAATATCATTGCAGATATTACAATGGGAGACATTGTAGGCACAGACATGTTTTGATTGCAGAAAGAGAGCCCTGTGACCCTTGGGACTTACAGCTGTTGTGTCAAATTTATTTGGTTTATCCGACATGCACTTATTTAAGAGATTAGATTTAATTCACGAATGCACTAAAACCTGTGTGAGCAGTTAGAGGATATGTCATATCAGATTCAGCTATGAACTTTTGATGCACCTCCAAGGCAACTGACACCTATCAGACTTGGACGGGAGGAACACTCTGACAGGTTAACGGTAATACCCTAGGGTGTTAGCCTTGGCTCAGTGGCAGGACTGCCTCAGAATGTTGTGGGTTCAAGCCCCACTCCAGAAATTTGAACGCATAATCCAGGATTACACTTCAGTGCAGTACTGAGGGACGGCTGTACCATCTTTCAGATGAGATGTTAAACTCAGGACCCCTCTTCCGTCTCAGGTAGTTATAATAGATCCCATGGTGCTATTTGAAGCACAAGTTCTCCCAATGTCCTGGCCAACAGTTGTCTGTCAATCAACATCACTGAACAACAGGTTACCTAGTCATTAAGTCTGATTGCTGTTGGTAGGACCTTGCTGTGTGCAATTTGGCTGCTGTGTTTCCCTTCTTTACAGCAGTGACTACATTTCACAGCGCGTCAGCCGTGGCTCAGTGGGTAGCACTCTCTTGCCTCTGAGTCAGAAGGTTGTGGGTTCACAGTCCCACTTCAGAGACTTGAGCAGAAAAATCTAGGCTGACACTCCAGTGCTGCACTGTCGGTCTTTCGGATGAGACGTTAAACTGAGGCCCCGTCTGCTCTCTCAGGTGGATGTAAAAGATCCCATGGCACTATTTCGAAGTAGAGAAGGGGGAGTTCTCCCCGGTGTCCTGGCCAATATTTATCCCTCAATCAACATCACTAAAACAGATTATCTGGTCATTATCACATTGCTGTTTGTGGGAGCTTGCTGTGTGCAAATTGACTGCCGTGTTTCCTGCATTACAACAGTGACTACACTTACAAATAGTACTTCGTTAGCTGTAAAGCACTTTGGGATGTCCTGAGGTCATGAAAGGCGCTATAGAAATGCAAGTCTTTCTTTATTTCATTGGGTGCAAAGCGCTTAGGGAGCTGAGGTTGTGAAAGGTGCTAATTAAAGGCAAGTTCTTTCTTCTTTTTCCTTTTTGCACCTGGACAAATGGGACTTCTTTGGAGGCATGAGTCAGGAACATCAACCCTCATAAATTATTGGTGGGGAATAGTGGTTAAAAACGAAGTAGAAAATAACCAATGATTCTGGGCAGGAGAGCCTTAGATCAGCCCAGTCGCTCATTTCCATCACTTTTAGATATTTGAACACTGGAGTAAATACAGTTGCAATGTATGTATTATATTTAAAAGCTGTCCACGGCCACCTAATATTTTCGCTCCATTTGATTGTTTTTATTTTCTTTTGTCGTTCAGGTTCGTCTTTGCTCGGACATGTGGAGTACCTGAGAAGAGATTTAAGGTTTTGGGCAAGAGATACAGGGGGGATGTGAGGAGAAACTTTTTTACGCAGCGAGTGGTGAGGACCTGGAACTCGCTGCCGACGGAAGTGGTGGAAGGGGAGACACTCCATGTATTCAAGGGGAGACTGGATAGGCACTTGAGGGAAATAAACTTGCAGGGCTACGGGGATAGAGCGGGGGAATGGGACTGACTGGATTGCTCTGCAGAGAGCCGGCACGGACTCGATGGGCCGAATGGCCCCCTTCTGTGCCGTTATGACTCTATGAGAGTATCTGGACTGCAGGAAACAAGCATGGGTTATAAAAACGTAAAGCAAGATCTAAACCTACAGCTAGCATTTCAAGGTTCCAGCCTGTTTCTGATTACCTTGTAATGTTAATCAGAGTGATCCCCTGGACTAGTTTTGATCGTCGAAGGGGGTCGGAGAGGAATTTTCCAGATTTTCTCTATCCCTAATTGACCTGGGTTTTTATCTGGCTTGTCGCCTCTCCAAGAGATTACGGGGTAGAGTTTCCACTTTGGGCACAATCAGCAAAACGGATGCAAATTTTGCCCAAATTTGCGCCCGCTTTGAAAAGTGTTTTATTTCCCCAAGTTTCTGCTCAAACTCATTTGCGTATCATTGAATGCAAAATCTGCCATGAACCAGTGCAATTGGGCAGCGTTTTAAAACTATATTTAAAAAAAAGCTTTAACTTTAAAAATTATTCCTTGATATATTTAAGAGCGTTAACTTGGTGCAGTTTGATTAATGCAGCTGAAAATGGGTTTATCACAAAAAATAAGCATTTTAAATCACAGTGTCTCGTCCACCACCTGTGAGTAACCTGATTTTAAATGACTGAAAATGACTTTTAAAAATTATACAAAACCATTTTCTAGTTATATAGAGGTACAGTAGTCAGTTTCTTAGTAATTTTTTTAAAATGACATTCAAAAGCTTTTAAAACATTCCTATTTGTGTCCTTGCGCCCAAAAGAACCAGTTTAATTTTTAGAGCCTCCTCGAAACTCCCAATGGTGATTAATTCATAAGCAAAACACTGCAGATGCTGGACATCTGTAATAAAAGCAAAAAATGCTGGAAACACTCAGCAGGTCAGGCAGCATCTGCGGAGAGAGAGAAACAAAGTTAACGTGTCAGGTCGATGACCTTGCGTCGGAACTGGAAAAAGTGATTAAGTCATCCTGGGGAGGGGGGTCGTGGCCAGTTTTGTGGGCGGGGCTGTCTTCCAGTGCAATGTTTTTTAAACGAGCACAAGAGATTGCGCAAACTCGATTTGCGCTGAATGCAATTTGCGCTTAAAATTCCGCGATCCTTTTCGCTGGTTACACCAATTTTCGGGCGAATTGTGCCGAAAGAACCAGTGCAATGGAGCGGAAACACCAGGCCTACATGTCTTCCGTGTGGGGTGGGGTGTGTGTACATATTGTGATGCACAAGACATCACAGTTATATGGGACGGGCTGGATGGACCAATAGGTCATTTGCTCTCCGTCATTTTTCATATATTCATACCTGTACCCACAATCCCTCAAGTGGGAGAATTGCTCTGGTTGCTATGCATATTCTATTCGCTTATGGGATGTGGGCGTCGCTGGCAAGCTCAGCATTTATTGCCCATCCCTAATTGCCCTTGAGAAGGTGGTGGTGAGCCGCCTTCTTGAACCGCTGCAGTCCGTGTGGTGAAGGTGCTCCCACAGTGCTGTTAGGGAGGAAGTTCCAGGATTTTGACCCAGCGACGATGAAGGAACGGCCGATATACTTCTAAGTCAGGATGGTGTGTGACTTGGAGGGGAACTTGGAGGTGGTGGTGTTCCCATGCGCCTGCTGCCCTTGTCCTTCTAGGTGGAAGAGGTCGCGGGTTTGGGAGGTGCTGCCGAAGAAGCCTTGGCGAGTTGCTGCAGTGCATCTTGTAGATGGTGCACACTGCAGCCACGGTGCACCGGTGGTGGAGGGAGTGAATGTTTAAGGTGGTGGATGGGGTGCCAATCAAGCAGGCTGCTTTGTCTTGGATGGTGTCGAGCTTCTTGAGTGTTGTTGGAGCTGCACTCATCCGGGCAAGTGGAGAGTATTCCATCACACTCCTGACTTGTGCCTTGTAGATGGTGGAAAGGCTTTGGGGAGTCAGGAGGTGAGATGCTCGCTGCAGAATACCCAGCCTCTGACCAAGCGTGAATGAGCTTGTGATTCCAATTTTGATAGCAATGTCAACCAGAGGAGATCTTCGCAAACCCATTTACAAGGTTGCTACGTAAAGTGACCAAAGAAATTCTTACCCATGAGGAGTTCCTCATCTCAGCCGTGTCTTCAGCTGCTGAGGTCGCAAGCTCTGGAATTCCCTCCCTAAACCTCTCCACCCCTCAGTCTCCACTTCTCCCTCCTCCTATAAGACGCACCTTAAAACTCATCTCTTTGACCAAGCTTTTGGTTACTTCTCCCAATGGCTCCTTCTTAGCCCCAGTGTCAACTTTTGGCTGATTACACGCCTGTGAAACGCCTTGGGACGGTTTCCTGTGCAAAAGGCGCTATATAAATGCCAGTTATTGTGAAGAATGAGGAATAACCAGAGGACAGATCAAACTGAAGAACTTCCTGAGGGCCAGTTACACAGTAACACAGGCAGGGGCCTGAAAGCAAAACTTCCACATGGCTTTTTAGTTGGGGGCCTAGTACAAGGGAACCTAAAAGATGGGATAAAATAAAATAATAAAAGGGGGAGAAAATATTTAAGGGAAAAATGTATGGAAATACATGAACATCACACAACTTTTAAATTGGATTTGTAATATTTTTTTTATAATAAATGAAAAGTAGTATAACACATACATAAGTATGACATCTGCCTCCCATGTCCACCAGGGAGCATTGCTGTCAATTTTATTGCTTTCAAGCAAATAATTGTACAAACTGAATCAGATTCTGCCAAAGTATGTTGTAATAAGTATGTTGTAATAAAACCTCAGCATTTATTGGGAAACACTCAATAAAATTATCATCGAATAATTAGAGAAAGGTTAAAAAATAGTGGGGAAAAATAAGTCCCAAAAAATCAATTAGCATTGTTGACTAAAAGATCAAATGTGAGAAGTCGCACAACACCAGGTTATAGTCCAACAGTTTTATTAGTGATTTCAAATAAAACTGTTGGACTATAACCTGGTGTTGTGCAACTTCTCACATTTGTCCAACCCAGTCTAACACCGGCATCTCCACATCATGACTAAAAGATCCAGACAGTTTCCTGATTACTTACTGAACAACTGAGCTATAGAGAACCCCTGGTTTGATTTTTGTTTTATAATTCTTTGGAATGTGGGTGTTGCTGGCAAGGCCAGCATTTATTACCCATCCCAAATTGCCCTTAAGAAGGTGGTGGTGAGCTGCCTTCTTGAACCGCTGCAGTCCGTGTGGTGAAGGTACTCCCACAGTGCTGTTAGGGAGGGAGTTCCAGGATTTTGACCCAGCGACGATGAAGGAACGGCAATATATTTCCAAGCATGGTGTGTGACTTGGAGAGGAACTTGCAGGTGATGGTGTTCCTGTGCGCCTGCTGCCCTTGTCCTTCTAGATGGTAGAGGCCGTGGGTTTAGAAGGCGCTGCCAAAGAAGCCTTGGCGAGTTGCTGCAGTGCATCTTGTAGATGGTACACACTGCAGCCACGGTACGCTGGTGGTGGAGGGAGTGAATGTTTAAGGTGGTTGATGGGGTGCCAATCAAGCGGGCTGCTTTGTCCTGGATGGTGTCAAGCTTCTTGAGTGCTGTTGGAGCTGCACTCATCCAGGCAAATGGGGAGTATTCCATCACACTCCTGATTTGTGCCTTGTAGATGGTGCCTTTGGGGAGTTAGGAGGTGAGTCACTTGCTGCAGAATACCTAGCCTTTGACCTGCTCTGGTAGCCACAGTATTTATGTGGCTGGTCCAATTGAGTTTCTGGTCAAAGGTGACCCCCCAGGATGTTGATGGTGGGGGATTCAGTGATGGTAATGCCGTTGAATGTCAAGGGGCGGTGGTTAGACTCTCGTTTGTTGGAGATAGTCATTGCCTGGCACTTGTGTGGCGCGAATGTTACTTGCCACTTATCAGCCCAAGTTTGGATGTTGTCCAGGTCTTGGTGCATGCGGGCACGGACTACTTCATTATCTGAGGAGTTGCAAATGGAACTGAACACTGTGCAATCATCAGCGAACATCCCCACTTCTGGCCTTATGATGGAGGGAAGGTCTGGTGAAGCATGCTGAAGATATATGGGCTATCTATACCTGCTCTGTACTAAATAAGCTGATCTCATCCAGGCCAGGAGTAGGGGATGTTACAATTAGGCTCAGTTACTGTGGGCCTTTTTAAATTAAACCAATAGGCATGACATGGAGTTGCCCCAGTGTCACAGGATAAAAAAACATAAAATCATTGTAACGTGGCACCACTATTATAATAAAAAAGCAAAAGGTCCAATTAAACTAATATGCTTAATAAAGCAACAGAAAGAAACTAGAATGACTCAATAACGAAATTATAATTATTATAATGTCCAGGAGAGACTCTATACCCTGCGGTGCCCACCGGTCACGGAAATTCCTGCTCATGATCACTGTATCGTGACACTTGCTGAAAGTCTGCATTCGTGGACTTTGGGCGAAGGACAGGATTGGGGTTGGTGGTGATGCACACTGTAGGAGCGAAAGTCCGCACTGCCTGGGTACCTCGATGTCCTTTCTGGGCTGTCTGTTTGACCACCAGATGATGAGTTAAAACAGCTTTCTGCTGAGCATGGGGTGTAAGCTATGTGTTGTGTAAGCGGGCCTAAGGCAAGGATATCTAGAGAGATCAGAAGGCTGACCTGCGTGCCTATCACAGACAGCCCAGAAAGGACATCGAGGTAACCAGGCAGTGCGGACTTTTACTCCCACAGTGTGCATCACCGCCAACCCCAATCCTGTCCTTCGCCCAAAGTCCACGAATGCAGACTTTCAGCAAGTGGCACTGTACAGTGATCATGAGCAGGAATTTCCGCAACCAGTTGGCACTGCAGGGTATAGAGTCTCTCCTATACATTATAATGCTTTATCACTTGTGTTTACAGGAATGGGAAGGGTTTATGGTAGGGCACTATAACCATGGTGATAAAATAATTAGAAGAGTTAAGTGTCTGTTTGTTTAGTTCATGCTGTTATTCTGTTGTATGTATCTTTGATGTACTATGATTTATTGGCAGTGTGCATGGAATGTCGTAAATTAAAGGTAAAGAATGATATAAGAGTTGCGAGTGAACCACTGTATCACAACTCATACTGGAATCGTGAAGTATGATGTCTCAACAGAGCTCATACTGGTTTTGGATGAAAGAAACACTTGCATTTATATAGCACCTTTCACGACCACCGGACGTCCCAAAGCGCTTTATAGCCAATTAAGTACTTTTTGAAGTGTAGTCACTGTTGTAATGTAGGAAACACAGCAGCCAATTTGCGCACAGCAAGCTCCCACAAACAGCAACGTGATAATGACCAGATAATCTGTTTTACTGATGATCATTGAGGGATAAATATTGGTCAGGACACCAGGGATAACTCCCCTGTTCTTCTTTGAAATAGCGCCGTGGGATCTTTTACGTCCACCTGAGAGAGCAGGCGGGGCCCTTGGTTTAAACATCTCATCTGAAAGACGGCACCTCCGACAGTGCAGCACTCCCTCAGCACTGCACTGGAGTGTCAGCCTAGATTTTTGTGCTCAAGTCTCTGGAGTGGGACTTGAACCCACAACCTTCTGACGCAGAGGCGAGGGTGCTGCCCACCGAGCCAATATAATGTCTCAGCTCTCATACTGGTTTTGTGTAGTATGAGGTTTCAATAAAGACTGATCCTGCATTGCTACAACTGAATGTGTGTTGCAATCTGGCGTTTAAAGTAACGAGACGAAAAGGAACAAGATAGCGGTCCGACACACACCATGGTGGAGCAGCCTGTCAACACTCGTTACCAAAGATCACACATGAAGTGGTAAAGATTAGAAAATGCCTGAGACCATTGTAACATATAACCCAGCAAGGAAACACCACTTTGAAAAGAGTGGAGAGAATCAGTTAGTAGAAAAATAGGCCCTTGCAGCTCCTCAGGGTGGTTTTTTGGTTATTCGTCTTTCTAAAGGTCACGTGGATGCTGTACGAGAGGTTACAAGGCCATTTCTGTTCATCTCAAACAGGAGTACATTGAAGTGTACATTGATTGATTCTCAGCTCCCAAATGGGGAGCTTTATTTGAAGGGAATGTGGGTGGGAAATTCAACAATTCTGAAGAAAGGTCATCGAGCTGAAACGTTAACTCTGTTTCGCTCTCTCCACAGATGCTGCCTGACCTGCTGAGTGTTTTTCTGTTTCTGCAACGGCATATAGCACTGATTCTCTGTACTTCAGTCACCCGGTGCGGAGTTGGAGCGGGCATGTCTGAGGACCTCCTCAGAGGACTGCTCCTGGGCCTGGCCAAGGTGGCCATTAACAGGTCCAGGCAACGAGCGGTTGAGGGGGGTGGGGGTGGGGGGGGGAAGTCGCTCGGCCTGACTACCCGCCTCTCTTCCCCGGCTACGTTCGCGCCCGAGTGTCCCTGGAGATGGAGCACGGGGCATCCACCGCCACCGCCACACTCGAGGCCTTCCGTGACCCGCAGGCACCGGAGGGACTGGAGTGCATCATCACCCCCTCCCCCCCACTAAACAAAATGTTAATTAAATTTGGTAAGTTTCCTTTAAATGTTGTTTAATTTACAGTTTATTGGTTGTCCCCCTTTAAAAGGGGCACTTGCTTCCTTTATAATTGGTGATGGGACCAGTCATCAATCAAAGTTATCAACAGTAAGAAGGAGCACTGATTCTCCAACCTGCAAGCGAGGAATTGCTGAATTTACCCTTAGGGTGGGGCACAAGAAATATTAACCACGGCAACCTTTCAAAGAAATCATGATGGCGCTCACAGATTTGCAGCAGAGATGCATTAAAGTACCACGATGGTATTCCTGTTTTCTGAGTGACCAATAAAGGTGACACTGGGTTACCCCAGTGCCATCGACAGAAAAACTATTCTAAAAATGGCCCCTCGTGAGGAGGCACAACTAGTAGAATAATTTAAACATAAAGAAAAAAGGAAATTTATAATCTAAATCAGAATATTGTTGTCGGTGTCAACCATATTACCTGTGTACCTGGAGGGGGATCCAGGCACATAGATCATTAAAATGTCATGAACAGGCATAGAAAATAATTGAAAAGGCTAATGGAATGCTGGCCTTTATATCTAGAGGACTAGAATACAAGGGGGTAGAAGTTATGCTGCAGCTATACAAAGCCCTGGTTAGACCACACCTGGAGCACTGTGAGGAAGGATATATTGGCCTTGGAGGGAGTGCAGCGTAGGTTTACCAGAATGATACCCGGACTCCAAGGGTTAAGTTATGAGGAGAGATTACACAAATTAGGTTTATCTTCCCTAGAATTTAGAAAGTTAAAGGGTGATTTGATCGAAGTTTTCAAGATATTAAGGGGAACTGATAGAGAGAAACTATTTCCGCTGGTTGGGGAGTCTAGGACTAAGGGGCATAGTCTAAAAATTAGAGCCAGACCTTTCAAGAATGAAATTAGGAAACACTTCTACACACAAAGGGTGGTAGAAGTTTGGAACTCTATTCCGCAAACAGCAGTTGCTGGTAGATCAATTGTTAATGTTAAATCTGAGACTGATAAGAGTTTTGTTAACCAAAGGTATTAAGGGATATGGGGCAAAGGCGGGTATATGGAGTTAGGTCGCAGATCAGCCATGATCTCATTTAATGGCGGAACAGGCTCGAAGGGCTGAATGGCCTCCTCCTGTTCCTATGACAATCTACTCTTTGCGTTGCTCACAATCACGGAAGGCTTCAAGCGTACCGGTGGACACTGCGTGCTCCCTCTCCAGGGCCACCTGGTCACGGACAAGGTCACTGGAAGAGAGGCAGGCAGCCAGAGCGTCACCCTCCCTGTGGGCCGCCCCCATCCTGGACATGTATTTGCCAGGCTGAGGAGCAGACCCACGAGAAGGTCCTCTGAGCTGCCTGCTCCCCTCCACATTGGGTGGCCAAAGATCAGAAGCGTGGTGCTAAAATTTAAGCAAAAACTGGGACGCAGCCTCCTTAAATAATGGAACGGGACTGCAACCTCTCGCACACCAAGTACACATGGAAAACCATCAACATCCTGGGGGGGTCAACAATGACCAGAAACTCAACTGGAGGGTTGTGGGGCTGGAGGAGTTTACAGAGATAGGGAGGGGGCGAGGCCATGAAGGGATTTGAAAACAAGGATGAGAATTTTAAAATCGAGGCGTTGCTGGACCGGGAGCCAATGTAGGTCAGCGAGCACAGGGGTGTTGGGTGAACGGGACTTGGTGCAATTTAGGACACGGGGCAGCCGAGATTTGGATGAGCTCAAGTTTATGGCGGGTGGAAGAATTGAGGCCAGCCAGGAGAGCATTGGAATAGTCAAGTCTAGAGGTAACGAAGACATAGATGAGGGTTTCAGCAGCAGATGAACTGAGGCAGGGGCGGAGACGGGCGATTTTACGGTGGTGGAAGTAGGAGGTCTTGGTGATGGTGTGGACATGTGGTCGGAAGCTCATCTCAGGGTCAAATATGACACCAAGGCTGCGAACGGTCTGGTTCAGCCTCAGACAGTGGCTGATATTCCAGTGTAATACTGAGCGAATGCTGCCACATTTTGAATGAAATGTTAAACCAAGGCCTCTGTTGCCTGCCTGGTCCTTTCAAGTGAATATTAAAGATCCCACAGAGAGTTCTTCCAATGTCCTTGTCAACACTTCTCCCTCAACTAAAAACAGATTAACTGGTCATACTATTGTTTTTGGTATCCTTCCTCATCACTAATTCATTGTAATGCAACTTCGTTCTCATGTGAAGTGCTTTGAGACAACTTTAAAGTGCAATTTGCTGCAAGTCTTACTTTTTATGAATCGTTTGAATTCTGTTGTGCCATAGAGGATTTGGGTTAGTTCATAGTCAGTTCCATTTTGGTGGACATATGATAACAATGCTTCAAGAGAATGCCCAGATCTCACTGATCAAGAACACAATAAATATAGTGTTCTTTTAATCTCAAACTCACTTTGCAAGCGGCAGTTTTTTTGAAGAGATATAAATTCAATTTTTTCCCCACTTATTCCTTCCTGTTCTAAGGCCGCTAACTCATACTGCAGCACAGTTATACATAGAGCTGCCAACTCCAGTTGGATCTATTCCTGAACGTTTCATCCCATGACCTCCCACCTCCAACTGCCCCACCCAGTCAAACAGCCTCCTTTCCCATCTCCAATAATTTTAAAACTAATACACTTTTTCTTTCTAATGCCCCTATGTTTTATTTTTCACCTGGGTTGCCCGTAGCAGTGTCCAGGAGATTAATGTCCCTCACACTGAGGGAGCGCTGCACTGTCGGAGGTGCCGTCTTTCGGATGAGACGTTAAACCGAGGCCCCGTCTGCGCTCTCAGGTGGGCGTAAAAGAACCCACAGCAGTATTTCGAAGAAGAGCAGGGGAGATATCCCCGGTGTCCTGGCCAATATTTATCCCTCAACCAACATCACTAAAACAGATTATCTGGTTATTATCACATTGCTGTTTGTGGGAGCTTTCTGTGAACAATTTGGCTGCCGCGTTTCCTACATTACAACAGTGACTACACTTCAAAAAAGTACTTCATTGACTGTAAAGCGCTTTGAGACGTCCCGTGGTCGTGAAAAGCGCTATATAAATGCAAGTCTTTCTTTTTATTTATTTCCATGCAATCATTTTTTTTAAAAAGCTGGATGTAGCCAGCTATCAACAAACTTGTAACTTTAAATTCCCTACCCTTCAACAGTGACTACACTTCAAAAGTACTTGGCTGTACAGCTATTTCAATGCAAGTTATTTCTTTCTTCTCATTGTAAAAATTGGCATTTGTATTTTAACGAGGTATGTTAGTTACAACCAGCTAACATTTGTAAACCAGCGCAATTGTTTCCAAACTTTCCTGTTGAGGGATAAGGCGATGCAATAAATACTGGGAAATGATGTTTCATTGGAAATAAAACAGTCAGCGGTTTGGGTATTTTTATTTCGCCCTCTTTTATTGCAAACGACATATTCCTAATCCTCTTCTGTGATTTGCCTCCCGGCCCCGCCCCCGCCCGCTGTTGTTCTACTTGCAGCCTGTTTCCCGTTCCAAACCCCCTCGGAGACCCTGAACGCCACGTCTGCACCAGCTGTCAATCAAAGTGCCCGGGCGGGCGGCCGGCCGGCGTGGTGCGCATGCGCGCGGCGACCTCCAACCGTCGCCGCCCGCGCCGCGCGTGCGCAGGAGCGGCAGCGCGGGCGGGCGGCCTGAGCGACAGTCAGGCCCGGCCAATCAGCCGCGGGCTTCTCAGGGGCCGCGGGTCGACGCCGACCAATCAGCGCGGCCGGGAGGCGGTGAACAAAGCGGCGCGCTGGCTTTGGCGGGTGGTAGCAGCAGGAGACGTCAGAGAGAGAGGGAGGAAAGTGGAGGCGGTGACTGTGGTCGGGCTTTTCCTTCATCATCGGCTCGGGTGAAGAGCTGGGCTACGTGGACCTTGGGGGTTGGAAGATGGAGACTTTTTTTTCCCCCAAGTTGTAGCTGCCTGAACAAACGCTGTGAGGTGTAACGGTGAGGATTAATGGAGAACTTTCACTCAGAGGTAAGCGAGGGATTTAAGCTCATGTGAGGGGGGAGAGCAGGTCTGTGTGGGTCTGCTGCCCTTTCCCCAGTCACAGGGAGAGAGCAGGTCTGTGTGGGTCCACTGCCTTTCCCCAGTCACAGGGAGAGAGCAGGTCTGTGTGGGTCCACTGCCCTTTCCCCAGTCACAGGGAGATCAGGTCTGTGTGGGTCCACTGCCTTTCCCCAGTCACAGGGAGATCAGGTCTGTGTGGGTCCACTGCCTTTCCCCAGTCACAGGGAGATCAGGTCTGTGTGTGTCCACTGCCCTTTCCCCAGTCACAGGGAGAGAGCAGGTCTGTGTGGGTCCACTGCCTTTCCCCAGTCACAGGGAGATCAGGTCTGTGTGGGTCCACTGCCCTTTCCCCAGTCACAGGGAGATCAGGTCTGTGTGGGTCCACTGCCTTTTCCCCAGTCACAGGGAGATCAGGTCTGTGTGGGTCCACTGCCCTTTCCCCAGTCACAGGGAGATCAGGTCTGTGTGGGTCCACTGCCTTTTCCCCAGTCACAGGGAGATCAGGTCTGTGTGGGTCCACTGCCTTTCCCCAGTCACAGGGAGATCAGGTCTGTGTGGGTCCACTGCCTTTCCCCAGTCACAGGGAGAGCAGGTCTGTGTGGGTCCACTGCCTTTCCCCAGTCACAGGGAGATCAGGTCTGTGTGTGTCCACTGCCTTTCCCCAGTCACAGGGAGATCAGGTCTGTGTGGGTCCACTGCCCTTTCCCCAGTCACAGGGAGATCAGGTCTGTGTGGGTCCACTGCCTTTCCCCAGTCACAGGGAGAGAGCAGGTCTGTGTGGGTCCACTGCCCTTTCCCCAGTCACAGGGAGAGCAGGTCTGTGTGGGTCCACTGCCTTTCCCCAGTCACAGGGAGAGAGCAGGTCTGTGTGGGTCCACTGCCTTTTCCCCAGTCACAGGGAGAGAGCAGGTCTGTGTGGGTCCACTGCCTTTCCCAGTCACAGGGAGAGAGCAGGTCTGTGTGGGTCCACTGCCTTTCCCCAGTCACAGGGAGAGAGCAGGTCTGTGTGGGTCCACTGCCTTTCCCCAGTCACAGGGAGATCAGGTCTGTGTGGGTCCACTGCCTTTCCCCAGTCACAGGGAGATCAGGTCTGTGTGGGTCCACTGCCTTTTCCCCAGTCACAGGGAGAGAGCAGGTCTGTGTGGGTCCACTGCCTTTCCCCAGTCACAGGGAGATCAGGTCTGTGTGGGTCCACTGCCTTTTCCCCAGTCACAGGGAGAGAGCAGGTCTGTGTGGGTCCACTGCCTTTCCCCAGTCACAGGGAGAGAGCAGGTCTGTGTGGGTCCACTGCCTTTCCCCAGTCACAGGGAGAGAGCAGGTCTGTGTGGGTCCACTGCCTTTTCCCCAGTCACAGGGAGATCAGGTCTGTGTGGGTCCACTGCCCTTTCCCCAGTCACAGGGAGAGAGCAGGTCTGTGTGGGTCCACTGCCTTTCCCCAGTCACAGGGAGATCAGGTCTGTGTGGGTCCACTGCCTTTTCCCCAGTCACAGGGAGATCAGGTCTGTGTGGGTCACTGCCCTTTCCCCAGTCACAGGGAGAGAGCAGGTCTGTGTGGGTCCACTGCCTTTTCCCCAGTCACAGGGAGACCAGGTCTGTGTGGGTCCACTGCCTTTTCCCAGTCACAGGGAGATCAGGTCTGTGTGGGTCCACTGCCCTTTCCCCAGTCACAGGGAGAGAGCAGGTCTGTGTGGGTCCACTGCCTTTTCCCCAGTCACAGGGAGACCAGGTCTGTGTGGGTCCACTGCCTTTTCCCCAGTCACAGGGAGATCAGGTCTGTGTGGGTCCACTGCCCTTTCCCCAGTCACAGGGAACGAGCAGGTCTGTGTGGGTCCACTGCCCTTTCCCCAGTCACAGGGAGAGATCAGGTCTGTGTGGGTCTGCTGCCCTTTCCCCAGTCACAGGGAGAGAGCAGGTCTGTGTGTGTCTGCTGCCCTTTCCCCAGTCACAGGGAGAGAGCAGGTCTGTGTGGGTCTGCTGCCCTTTCCCCAGTCACAGGGAGAGAGCAGGTCTGTGTGGGTCCACTGCCTTTCCCCAGTCACAGGGAGCGAGCAGGTTTGTGTGGGTCTGCTGCCCTTTCCCCAGTCACAGGGAGAGATCAGGTCTGTGTGGGTCTGCTGCCCTTTCCCCAGTCACAGGGAGAGAGCAGGTCTGTGTGGGTCTGCTGCCCTTTCCCCAGTCACAGGGAGAGAGCAGGTCTGTGTGGGTCTGCTGCCCTTTCCCCAGTCACAGGGAGCGAGCAGGTCTGTGTGGGTCTGCTGCCCTTTCCCCAGTCACAGGGAGAGAGCAGGTCTGTGTGGGTCTGCTGCCCTTTCCCCAGTCACAGGGAGAGAGCAGGTCTGTGTGGGTCCACTGCCTTTCCCCAGTCACAGCTGTACAAAGCTCTGGTTAGACCACACCTGGAGCACTGTGAGCAGTTCTGGTCACCACACCTTAGGAAGGATATATTGGCCTTGGAGGTTTACCAGAATGATACCCAGACTTCAAGGGTTAAATTACGAGGAGCGATTACACAAGCTAGGGTTGTATTCGCTGGAATTGTGACGGTTAAGGGGTCATTTGATTGAAGTTTTCAAGATATTAAGGGGAACTGATAGGGTAGATAGAGAGAAACTGTTTCTACTGGTTGGGGAGTCTAGGATGAGGGGGCATAGTTTTAAAAATTAGAGCCAGACCTTTCCAGAGTCAAGTTAGGAAACGCTTCTACACACAAAGGGTGGTAGAAGTTTGGAACTCTCCTGCAAATGGCAATTGATGCTGGATCAGTTGTTAATTTTAAAATCTGAGAGTGATAGATTTTTGTTAACCTAAGGCATATGGGCCAACGGTGGGTATGTGGAGTTAGGTTGGCGATCAGCCATGATTGCATTGAATGGCGGAACAGGCTCGAGGGGCTCAATGGCCTCCTCCTCCTGTTCCTATGTTCCTAACAGGAAGGGGGAGAGCAGGTCTGTGTGTGTCTGGTGCCTTTCCCCAGTCACAGGAAGCGGGAGAGCAGGTCTGTCTATCTGCTCTCAGCCCCTCACATTACTGTACCTGGGGTGGGGGGCCGGTCAGTGTCTTTGGTGCCTTTCTTCAGTAACAGGAAGGCTATCCGTTGTAGGAGAGAGCAGGTGTGTGTGTGCCTGTCTGCTCTCAGCCCCTCATTACTATACCTTGGGGAGTGGGGGAGGAGATCACAGGCTTTTTTACCCATTAAAAAAAAAAAATTCTTATAAGGTAATGTCTTTACGTGTGAAGAATTGATCAGTACACAAGTGATGGGGGAAGCTTTATGGCCGCAAGATTATCCAGAGATGAGTATTTGCAAGATAAATGGCTGTTTAAAAAAAAAATTCCTCTTCTCTTTCCCCAATTACTGTCGTTAACTATGATTCTTATTTAAAAATTTGTGCTTTAAGCATATAACTAGTATTTATATGTCTCTTGTATTCACTGAATGATGTATCCCCTGCAGCGATTGTAAGATTGTAATTTAACTGAGTTATTGTGGTGAGATCATTTATATGTACGTTTTGGTTTACACACTCTGATTGTTCCCTGCTGCCTCTGCCTCTTAGTCACTATGCTCCCTGCTCGGTCAAACTCTCCCCACCACCCCCTCCCCATCCTCCAACCACTCCCTTCCTTCCTTTAAAAAGCCTCTTAAAAATAGTGCATTCTTTGCACCCTTCCCAACTTTTCAGTTCTCCTGCTCTGTCTCTTCCTCTTTCCCTTTTGTAAAGTGCGTTG
Source organism: Squalus acanthias (assembly GCA_030390025.1). Taxonomy (NCBI): domain Eukaryota; kingdom Metazoa; phylum Chordata; class Chondrichthyes; order Squaliformes; family Squalidae; genus Squalus; species Squalus acanthias. Next base: position 5,351,760 of record CM059438.1, on the reverse strand, counting down.
AGAAGTTCTCTGATTTCATATAACTGCAAATTATTGTTTGGTTGTCATCTGAGCCCTAAAATGAGATCATTGGCCTGAAACTTATGATATAACCTTCCTGAGATTAAGAAAAACCCTAAGCGCCTTGGGACATTTTATTACATTAAAGGCATTATATAAATATAAGTTGTTAGTGTTACTTGTGAGGTAATGTGAGCTGCCATTGCTACTTGTCAAATTTTGCCAGCAAGCTTTTACAATTAAAAGAAAATATGATTTTTATACAAAATAACACTCTTGTGCATGTCGCAAGTCAAAGGGTGCATCTTGGGTTGAAATAATCATAGAATCATAGAAATTTACAGTACAGAAGGAGGCTATTCGGCCCATCTTGTCCGTGCCGGCCGACAAAGAGCTCCAAACCATCGTCAACACCTTCACCGAAGCGTACGAGAGCATGGGCCTTATACTAAACATCCGTAAGACAGAGGTCCTCTACCAACCTGCCCCCGCCACACAGTACTGCCCCCCGATTATCAAAATCCACGACAAGGCCTTGGACAACGTGGACCACTTTCCATACCTCGGGAGCCTACTGTCAACAAGGGCAGACGTCGACGACAAAGTCCAACACCGCCTTCAGTGTGCCAGTGCAGCCTTCGGTCGCCTGAGGAAGAGAGTGTTTGAAGACCAGGACTTCAAACCCAGCACAAAGCTCATGGTCTACAGAGCAGCAGTGGGGTATACCCGCCCTGCTGTATGCCTCCGAGACATGGACCGTGTACAGCAGGCACCTCAAAGCACTGGAGAGGTACCACCAACGCTGCCTCCGCAAGATCCTGAAGATCCTGTAAATCCATTGGCAGGATTGGCGCACCAACATCAGTGTTCTCGCTCAGGCGAACATCCCCAGCATCGAAGCTTTGACCAGGCTCGATCAGCTCCGATGGACGGGTCACATTGCCCGCATGCCCAATATGAGACTCCCAAAACAAGCGCTCTACTCGGAGCTCCGGCACGGCAAGAGAGCCCCAGGTGGGCAGAGGAAACGCTTCAAGGACATCCTTGAAAAAGTGTAACATCCCCACCGACACCTGGGAATCCCTGGCCCAAGACCGCACAAAGTGGAGGAGAAGCATTCGGGAAGGCGTCAAACACCTCAAGTCTCTTCGCCGGGAGCAAGCGCAAGGAGCGCACCCAAGCACCCCACCCACCCGCCCCTTCAACCACCGTCTGCCCCACCTGTGACAGAGACTGTAGGTCCCGCATTGGACTCATCTGTCACCTGAGAACTCATTTTTAATGTGGAAGCAAGTCATCCTCGGTTCCGAGGGACTGCCGAAGAAGAAGAAGAAATCCAGCCTAATCCCACTTTCCAGCTCTTGGTCCGTAGCCCTGTAGGTTACGGCACTTCAAGTGCATATCTAAGTACTTTTTAAATGTGATGAGGGTCTCTGTCTCTACCACCCTTTCAGGCAGTGAGTTCCAGACCCCCCACCCTCTGGGTGAAAATTTCTCCTCAAATCCCCTCTAAACCTCTGACCAATTACTTTAAATCTATGCCCCCTGGTTATTGACCCTTCTGCTAAGGGAAATAGGTCCTTCCTATCCACTCTATCTAGGTCCCTCATAATTTTATGCACCTCAATTAGGTCTCCCCTCAGCCTCCTCTGTTCCAAAGAAAACAACCCCAGCCTATCCAATCTTTCCTCATAGCTAAAATTCCCCAGCCCAGGCAACATCCTTGTAAATGATAGGGTAATAATAGTAGGGAATTTCAACTTCCCCAATATTAACTGGGATAGTCAGTGTGAAAGGCTTAGAGGGTGTGGAATTCTGTAAGTGCATCCAGGAGAGCTTTTTGAGCCAGCATGTAGAAAGTCCTACAAGAGAGGGGGCAGTACTGGACCTAATTCTAGGGAATGTAGCCGGACAAGTGGTAGAAGTGTCAGTAGGAGAGCATTTTAGTGACCGTGACCATAATTCGGTGAGATTTAAGGTAGTCATGGAAAAGGACAAAGATGGACTGGAAATAAAGGTTCTAAAATGGGTGAAGGCCGATTTTAATATGATAAGGCAGGATCTGGCCAAAGTGGACTAGAATCAGCTACTTGTAGGAAAATTCACATCAGAGCAGTGGGAGTCTTTCAGAAAGGAAATAGAGAGAGTACAACGGCAACATGTTCCCGTAAAGGTCAAGGGTGGGACCAACAAGCCCAGGGAACCCTGGATGTCAAGGGATATACAAGAATGGATTAGGAAAAAAAGGGAGGCTTTTGGCAGATACAAATGACTAAAAACAGTGGAAGCCCTAGAGGAGTATAGAAAGTGCAGGGGGGTACTTAAAGAAATTAGGAGAGCGAAGAGGGGGCATGAAAAAACACTGGCGGGCAAAATAAAGGAAAATCCCAAGGTGTTTTATAAGTATATTAAAGGCAAGAGGATAACCAGGGAAAGAATAGGGCCCATTAGGGACCAAATTGGAAATCTGTGTGTAGAGCCGGAAAATGTATGAGCGGTTTTAAATGAATATTTTGCATCTGTGTTCACTGTGGAGAAGGACGATGTAGGCATAGAAATCAGGCAGGGGGATTGTGATATACTTGAACAAATTACTATTGAGAGGGAGGGGGTACTAGCGGTTTTAGCGGGCTTAAAAGTGGATAAATCCCCAGGCCCTGACTGGATGTATCCCAGGCTGCTCTGTGAGGCAAGGGAGGAGATTGCAGGGACTCTGACACAAATTTTCAGAACCTTTCTGGCCACAGGGGAGGTGCCAGAGGACTGGAGAACTGCTAACGTGGTACCATTATTCAAGAAGGGTAGTAGGGATAAACCAGGGAATTACAGGCCAGTGAGCCTAACATCAGTGGTAGGGAAATTATTGGAAAAAATTCTGAGGGACAGAATTAGTCTCCACTTGGAGAGGCAAGGATTAATCAAGGATAGTCAGCATAGCTTTGTCAGGGGGAGATCATGTCTGACCAATTTGATTGAATTTTTCGAGGGGGTGACTAGGTGTGTGGATGAGGGTAGTGCAGTTGATGTAGTCTACATGGACTTCAGTAAGGCTTTTGACAAAGTCCCGCATGGGAGACTGGTCAAGGCAAGAGCCAGGGCAATTTGGCACATTGGATCCAAAATTGGCTTAGTGGCAGAGGGTGATGGTCGAAGGTTGTTTTTGTGACTGGAAGCCTGTGTCCAGTGGTGTACCGCAGGGATCGGTGCTGGGTCCTTTGCTGTTTGTAGTGTACATTAATAATTTAGATATGAATGTAGGAGGTATGATCAGTAAGTTCGCAGATGACACGAAAATTGGTGGAGTGCTAAATAGTGAGGAGGGAAGCCTCAGGCCACAGGACGATATAGACGGGTTGGTTAGATGGGCAGAACAGTGGCAAATGGAATTTAACCCTGAAAAGTGTGAGGTGATGCATTTTGGGAGGACTAACAAGGCAAGGGAATACATAATGAATGGTCGGACCCTAGGAAGGACAGAGGATCAGCGGGACCTTGGTGTGCATGTACATAGATCCCTGAAGGCAGCAGGACAGGTAGATAAGGTGGTTAAAAAGGCATGTGGGCTACTTGCCTTCATTAGCCGAGGCATAGAATATAAGAGCAGGGAGGTTATGATGGAGCTGTACAAAACGCTAGCTAGGCCACAGCTGGAATACTGTGTGCAGTTCTGGTCGCCACACTATAGGAAGGATGTGATTGCATTGGAGAGGGTGCAGAGGAGATTTACCAGGATGTTAGCTGGCTGGAGCACTTCAACTATGAAGAGAGACTGGACAGGCTGGGGTTGTTTTCCTTAGAGCAGAGAAGGCTGAGGGGGGACCTGATTGAGGTGTACAAAATTATGAGGGGCACAGATAGGGTAGATAGAAAGGAACTTTTCCCCTTAGTAGAGCGGTCAATAACCAGGGGGCATAGTTTCAAGGTAAGGGGCAGGAGGTTTAGAGGGGATTTGAGGAAAAACGTTTTCACCCAGAGGGTGGTTAGAATCTGGAACGCGCTGCCTGAAAGGGTGGTAGAGGTAGGAACCCTCACAACATTCAAGAAGCATTTAGATGAGCACTATAAACGCCATAGCAAACAAGGCTACGGACCAAGTGCTGGAAAATGGGATTAGAATAGACGGGGCTTGATGGCCGGCGCGGACACGATGGGCCGAAGGGCCTCTTTCTGTGCTGTATAACTCTATGACTCTAACTCTAAATCTCCTCTGCACACCCTCTAGTGCAATCACATCCTTCCTGTAATGTGGTGACCAGAACTGCACGCAGTATTCTAGCTGCGGCCTAACTAGTGTTTTATACAGTTCAAGCATAACCTCCCTGCTCTTATTTTCTATGCCTCGGCTAATAAAGACAAGTATCCCGTATGCTTTCTTAACCACCTTATCTACCTATCCTGCTACCTTCAGGGATCTGTGGACATGCACTCCCAAGGTCCCTCTGATCTTCTGCACTTCAGTGTCCTACCGTTTATAGTGTATTCCCTTGCCTTGTTAGCCCTCCCCAAATGCATTACCTCACACTTCTCCAGATTGAATTCCATTTGCCGCTGTTCTGCCCACCTGACCAGTCCATTGATACCTTCCTGCAGTCTGCAGCTTTCTTCTTCATTATCAACCACACGGCCAATTTTTGTATCATCTGCAAACTTCTTAATCATACCCCCTACATTCGAATCCAAATCATTGATGTATACCACAAAAAGCAAAGGACCCAGTACTGAGCCCTACAGAACCCCACTGGGGTTTTAACCACTCGAGTTTTGCTTTCAGGAACTCTCATCACTTCAGCCTCCGTTAGCCTGCACTGTATGACAAGACAGTAACTGTGTTCTCTTTCTAATCACTCAACAACAACTTGCAGTTACATAGCACCTTTTAATGTAGAAAGATGTCCCAAGGCGCTTTACAGCAGTGCAATAAGACAGAAGTTGACACCGAGCCATCGAAGAAGATATTAGGAGGGGTGACTAAAAGCTTGGATAAAGAGGTAACTTTTAAGGAGTGTCTTTAAAGTAGGAGAGAGGTGGAGAAAGAGATGTTTAGGGAGGGAATTCCAGAGCTTGGGGCCTAAACGGCTAAAGGCATGGCTACCAGTGGTGGGGCGAAGGGGGTTGGGGCAACGTTCCCCCTAATTTTTTGGGGGCTGTGTGGCCCCTTTAATGGGCTTCACGGCCCGTTCAAACTTCCGCGCACGCACTGTTTTTTGCATCATGAAGCCGGTTGAGCGGCTGCACGGGACCTCGAGACAGCTGTGTGGCCACGCAGCTTAATGGGAACCTTGTGTTGGGGTGAACAGAAGCCCAGAGTCGGAGGGATGCAGAGTTCCTGCAGGGTTGTAGGTCTTGAGCCGGTTACAAAGATGGGGAAGGGTGAGGCCAAGGAGGGATTTTAACACGAGGATGAGTGTTTTAAAATCGAAGCATTGGTGGACCGCGAACCAATTTAGGTCAGCGAGAGTGAGCAGGACTTGCTGCGGGTTAGAATACGGGGTGAAGCAGAGTTTTGGCTGAGCTTAAGTTCATGGAGGGTGTAAGATGAGGCTGTCAAGGGAAACATTGGAATAGATGAGTCTGAAGGTAACAAAAGCATGAGGCAGGGGGCAGTTACTCCTGGGTATTTTGTATTTTAAATGAGTGACAATTACATTTTAAGTCCAATATTAGTATGTATTTCTCATGGTGAAAAGTGTTTGGAATAATTTGCTTGCCAGCGTAGTGAAGGTAAATACTTCAGGGATGTTCAAAATGCAAGTTAGTTTTTTTGAGATGTGCTTTAATGGCTGCACGGCCTTTTCTTCTGGCCTTTTTAGTTAATATTGTGACGTTTTAGGTAACTTTGTTTCCTTTCACCTCCCCGCCCCCACCCCACCTTGAATGACTTGTTGGGAAAGACAGCAACATCTAGAACATTCCAGGCAGTTGATTCATTTGTGTGTCAGCCTTGCCTCTGTGGTAGCACTTGCCTCTGAGTCAGAAGGTTGTGGGTTCAAGTCCCACTCCCGGAAACTTGAATACATCTAGGCTAACAGCAGTGCAGTACTGAGGGAGTGCTGCACTCTGAGGTACCTACCGTCTTTCGGTTAAGCTGAGGCTCCGTCTGCCCCCTCAGGTGGCTGTAAACGATCCCACTGCACTATTTCAGAAGAAGAGCTGGGGAGTTCTCGCCAGTGTCCTGGCCAATATTTATCCTTCAACCAACATTACTAAAACAGTTTATCTGGTCAGCATTTCATTGCTGTTTGTGGGACCTTGCTGTGTGCAATTTTGGTGCTGCGTTTCCTAGATTATGACAGTGACTACACTTCAAAAATACTTAATTAGCTGTAAAGCGCTTTGGGATGTCCTGAGGTTGGGAAAAGCACTATATAAATGCAAGTTATTTTTCTTCTTCTGTTTCATACCAGTTTTCTCCCAACCTTTTCATTCCTTCTCCTGAATACATTACTCCATGCTGGTATAGTTTTACAGGGACTGGTTGCACTCCTGTACCTCTACTGAGTGGCCAGTTATTCACAAGTGAGACTTGGCAGTTAATTTGGGCAGGCTGTGTTTGACCATTGTGTTTATCACACCTGAACCCAATTCTTGTCGGGCATCCACATATGACGTGGGGTGGCTTTCCTTATCACATTTCCTTCCACTGAGATGAGGTGCCTGGGCTCCACTTCTTGGATCAAGATCCAAGCAACATGGCCGAAAGTCAAAACCATGTCTCACATTATTGTGGCATTTCATATTGGTGTTCCAGTGTGCTGCCTTTATAGACTGTTACTTTCTATATGGGGATTAACCCAAATGTTACTTGTGTACAATTTCTAAAGCTGACACAAGTGATAAATGATTTTCCCATCCTTAACCCAGAAATGCTGAGGCGTATTGTAGTGCCCCTGTTGCCTTCCCAGCTGAGATTAGCTAGTGCATCATGGACTGGAAATCCAATATGGGACATCGCTGGTCTCTGGTACATTTACTTGATGGATAAAGCCAATGAGCCATTGGGAAACCTGGAATTCCTCGTTTTCTGTACAAAGATATTTCCTATCTTTGTTCTTCCTGCTGAGCGAACAGTGCAACAATAATAATACATTTATATTGTGCCTTTTTAATGTAGTGCTTCACAGAAGTGTAATCAAAAAATGAATGCTAAGCCGAAGAGGAGATATTTGGAGAATCACCAGAAACTTGTTCAAAGAGGTGGGTTTTAAGGAGGATCTTAATGGAGAGAGGGAGGTAGAGCGGGGTTTAGGCAGGGAATTCCAGAGTGGGGGGGGCATAGGTGGCTGAAGGCACGGCTAGTTAATAGTGGGCTGAAGGGGAGTGGAGATGCGCAAGAGGCCAAGGTCAGAGGAACAGAGTGTTTGAGGCGGGGGAGGGGGTGAATGAATGAGGAGGTTACAGAGATGGGTGGGGCGAGGTAATGAAATGGTTCAAACCTGAGGATGAAAATTTTAAATTTTGAGGTGTTTGTCGGGGGTTGGGGGTGGGGTGATGGTGGTGGTGGCAGTCTGAGAGCCAAGGTAGGTCAGCGAGGACAGGGTGATGGGTGAGCGAGACTTCGTATGGGATAGGATCTGGGCAGCAGAGCTTTAGATTACTTGAAGTTTATGGAGGGTGGATGATGGGAGGCTGACGAGTATCCTATCCCACACCAAGTCACGCTCAACCATCCTCTGTTCTTGCTGACCTACATTTGTTTCCCATCTCCCAAAGCCTCGCATTTAAAATTCTCAACTTCATGTTTAAATCCCTTATGGCCTTGTCCGTCCCTATCTCTGTTCCTCTTCTAGCACTATAAACACACATGCCCTCTTTGGGATTCCCTGCCGAAACCCTTCGCCTCTCCACCCTCCTTAAAACCCTTTAACCATGCTTTTGGTGATCCCTTCCTAATATCTTTGGCTCAGCGTCGATTTTTTTTCCTGATTTTCCTCTGTTAAACGCCTTGGGACAGGTTTCTACATTAAAGGTGACATATAAATTAAAGTTTCTGTTGTACTGTGTATTTTAATTTGAGACTTGCAATGCAGTAAATGTCACTGTAAAAAAAATTAACTACCTTTTTATAGTATTTACAGTGCTTTGATTGTAAAGATCAAAAATACTTGCCAGCATTTTATTACAACAGCAAAAATCAGTCTTTTACTGAACAGGATCTGAAGGACCAAATCATGCTATATGCGAGGCCATAGAGGGGTTTATAGACCAGAACGTAGATTTAGAATTTAATGCATGTTGGGACAGCGAGCTATGAAAATCAGCAAGGGTGGGGCTGGCAGGGGGGTGATAGCAGAATAGAAGCAGCAGAATTTTAAAGAAAGACAGACTTGCGTTTATATAGCGCCTTTCATGACCACCGGACGTCCCAAAGTGTTTTACAGCCAATGAAGTATGTTTGAAGTAAAAACAGAAAATGCTGGAAACACTCAGCAGGTCAGGCAGCATCTGTGGAGAGAGAAACCGAGTTAACATTTTAGATCGATGCCCTTTTGTCAGAACTGGAAAGAGTTAAGAGATGTAACCGGTTTTAAGCAAGTGCAGAAGCAGGGAAAGGGGGAGGGGAGGAAAGAACTTTGTACTAATGTTAATGTTGTAGTCTAAGTGCAGATTCAAATTAAGTAGAATCATAGTGAATGTCAGGAGGTACGAAAAGAAAATTTGAGTTGATCTGCATGTCGGTTTAAAAATAGCCTTGCCAGACATATCAGAAGAAGGGTTAGCCCCTAACCAGCCTGAGTTCTGATGCAGACTATATTATGAAATCACAGGGTGGAAAGACTTGGTTTACTTCTGTACACAAGACGATGTCACAGTGGAAGCAGGGAGCAACTGCTAGGCATTTTCCCAGCAGAGGGAGGAAAATTGGCAGGAGAGTCACCTCTGGGCTACTGTTGTGCATGTTAAAAATAGGTTAGGCAACAGATTGCCTGCCGCCTTGCACAAAAAAAGTGGTACATAGTATGACAAGAACCAAACGGAATGGAAAAGTAAATGTTGAAAAAGAAGAGTTTATATGTTGTGAGGATAGTACAACTGACAAAAGGGTATCATCTATTGCAGTGTATCTAATGTTAACATTGCTTCAGGCTGCATTTGCTATGCTTGTTCCCACCACCTTTCTGTCTCCTCCCCTGAAAACAGGTTTGTGGTGTAGTGTGGGTGCCAGTAGTCCAACAGCCTTTTGCCCAAGTGGCATTTCTTGTGTATCCTTGGGCAGTGACGTACCTGAAGCATAAAGGGAACACTTTGCCATTAACTGGTGTTGAAGCCAGTCAGTCATGGCACTTGAGAGGGAATTATATAAGCATTTAGAGAAAGGTATTAAAAGGTACAGGGAAATGGGCATGCAGTAGATATTTTTGGTAGGAGAGCTAACGTAAACAGCGAGCTGAATGGCTGTCTTCTGTACTGAAATTTCCATGATTCCGTTTCAACATCGAGGACAACTCTAGGTGTCTATTCATAAACTTCAAATGGGTAATTGGATAGGGGTTAGAACTCTAGACTAGTCATGTCCAACCTTTCAGAGCTGGAGAATGGATACACACGGCAAAACTAGTGAGTGAGCAGCATATGATTACGGAATAAAGCTGGACCCCCCCACCCCATCAATAAAAAATGCAAGACACCCAAACACACAAAGTGAGGCCCCCATACGCACACAGACCTCCACGTACACGAAAAAGCAATGCGCCCCCCCCCAACAATGTACCCCTCTTCCTTTCTCTCAAGCCTGACAATTTTGAAGCTTCAAATCTTTCATGCCCCTGAGCGTGGAGGATCAGAAAAGGCCGACCCACGAGTGGTGGATTTTGACCAATTGGGGAGCAGACTTTTCTAGACCTTCAGGCCTGCGAAATTTAAAGAGCTGTCCAAAGCTACTGAAGTCTGTTTGTAATGAGTGCAAAGAAGGTAGGAAATGGCAGGAGATTAGTGGGACGGCTCAAAGAAGCTGGTGGGCCACATTTGGCCAGCTGGCTGCCTCTGGTACATCACTGCCCTAGATGATATTCCCAGCCTCCAGCTTGAAAGCACTGAGCCCAATTGTAGTGCACCATTTCTGTCCCAGCTGCTATGAACAAATCGAATATGGATTAGGGATCAAATATGGATCTTCCTGTATAGCATTTTTACCCAGAGCTGTTCAGGAGCCCTGCAATATTTTACATGCATTTGTTATTCGCCTGATAGAGATTCCAGTTGGAATATTTTTTAGCTACACTTGCAATCTATGGTGAATCATACTTCATTTGCAAAACCAAAATTGTAAGTGTATTTGCCAAACACCACGTAACATTTTTGAAATAAACCAAGGGAGTATGCCTTTTCCCGTCATCCTTGGATTGCTGTTTAAGATAATAATTTGGTGTGTACAGTAACTGTTTATTCAGCCAGTAAACACTGTTCACCCCAATGCTTAGTAATTGGTTTTGGAGTTTTTCTGGAATTATAGTTACTTTGTAATGAAATGAGTGTTGAGCTGAGACTTTAACATAGTAACAGTTTCAGGCAGGAGAAGTCCGTCAGTTCATCCAGCCCACCTATCCACGGAACTCGCTTGTTGAATTTCTAATAACCCTGAATCCCATTTGTTGACCTGTCATTCCATCTTGAAACCCATTAAGGTTTCTCATTCCAGCACCCATGCCGGTAATCTGTTCCATATACTTAGCACCCTTTTTAGTAAACAAAAGTGCTTCCTGCATTTCCTAATTTCTTTTGTTGCCCTTAATTTGTAAATATATGCCGTTGTGTTTAAATTCTGTACACGAAGGAAAAGCTTACTTGGATGCAATTTGTCCAAACCTTTCATAATTAACACTTCTATTATATCTCATCTTTTCAAGCTAGCAAAGACACAGGGTCATCAGTCTTTCCTCGTATGTCATTCCCTTAAGTTCTGGGATCAATTGTGTAGCCCTTGTTTGCACGCTCTCCAATAAAAGATGAGTACAGAAAGGATTGACCAAACATTTAAACTCGACCAGGAAATTAGTCACTGGCATGCAGTACTTCAGGAGTCATGTTGCAAACCCTTCTCTGGTCAGGCTGGAGAATGGGCTGATGACCTTCTCCAGTGTACCACCCAAAAAAACACGCTGTTTCAGTGCTTGCGGTATCGCCACGAGCACATGACAGCAAAATGGGAAGTGACAACTCTAAAGTGAAGTATAAGAAATCCTAGCAGCACTGACTGGAGTAACCGGTTTAAAAAAAAAAAAAATATCCAGCAATAATACTGGGAAATGCTGTTATCAGTTTTGTTCGAACCTCTTTAAAAATATCAGCTACGTCTTATTTTCTCTCCAACTGTGAAAGGAAATGCTGATGTGTTTCAGTACTTTCCTAATTTCTGCCAATGTCTTATTTTTTTCACTGGTCTCTTAGTTTCTGATGCTGCCCTGAATGCAAAAGCAGGTCATGAGATTGTCAAACTGCACTGGTATCTGTTAAATACAGAAGTGGGGTGAAGCTTGAGAGAGAATTCTCTTAGGGAGGATTTTTTTGTTATTTTCTTGAATATCAAGGCAAGCGCGATACCAGCTGTGGGAAATTAAACACGTTCATATTTTGGCACCCATTCTCCGCCTCCGATGTAGCATGCCTTGGATGCCAAGTTCCTTCTGTCTTTCCTAAATTATGCTTTACCCTTGACATCAGAAGGTGGCATCTTCCATTTCCTACAAGAGCCATTCTTGTGGCTTCTTCAAAATTGCCTATTTAGTGCCAGATACCCAGTAGGAACTGACTACCCAAAGCGCTTTTAAAACTAGAAGACCGAGGAGCCTTTCTTTCCATCTGGTTGGGCTGAATTTGAACCCAGATCTCTGAAAGGACAGTATTTTGACCCTAACCTAGGGTGTCATTTTTATCTGGGTGAGTGGATGAGGTCACTTTCCCCGTCACTCTTTCCAAGCCCAGCATTTCATCAACTGAGGAGACTTTGCAAGGAAAGTGGGCCTTTCAATAATGTAGAAAGGTCTTGCCTACTTTCATTTTTCAACAACTTTTTTTTTCTTCTTTTCCAATGCATTGGGGTGTTGGGATTAATCTGGCGACCACATTTGTTCCTAGATGTGTCAATTAATTATAGGAAAACCACAGGGGTACGAGAGCAGAGTGGTTTTTGTACTGGACTAGCAACCTAGAAATCGAGAGTTCAAATCCCACCAGAAAAGTAATCATGAAAGCTGCTGGACTGAGTTTTTAAAAAAAACTCAACTGCATCACATGTAATTCCTGCCTAGTCTGGCCTACATGTGGCTCCAGCCCCACTCTGTGGTTGACTCTTGATGCTATCGGCAACTAGGGATGGGCAACTGTGTTGCCCACATCCCAAGAGCACATTTTTTTAATAAAACACATGCATGATATATGCAAGCTAAGTAATCTTCCTGACTGGAGCAATATCAAATCCGGATGGAGGAGGGGGTGATTTAAAAAAAAAAACTAGTTTGTGGAAAGGTTTAATTACAGTGTACTACATGAATGAAAATATGCATGGTTTTAGCCAGATATAGTGGGCATGGTATCCTAAAAAGGATCCAGATCCAGGGAGAAGGGATGTTAAAGAGAATACTGTTTCTACATTTTTCTCTGGAAAGTTCTGCCAATTATTATGCTGGTACAGGAAACTCTTGTTTAAACGGCACCTAAATATCCGGAATTCTCTAATAACCAGCAGAATTCATACTCTGAAAAATACAGTATACAGTTGTTTATAAGTTTTGTTTTACTGTTAAGTAATTAAAGAGTTATGGATTACCCTCAACTGGCATTACTGTACTTAATCAAGCATCTTCCACCATCCATTTAACACAACATTCTGTAGGGGAGTACCCAATTATACTGTACATTTCTTGATTTTTTAATTTTTGTTTGTTAAAAATAGCCTCGGTAGATATACCTCTCCGTTATCCGGAATTTTTAATCAACCGGCACCATCCCGGTCCCGTCGGTGCCGGATACGAAAGAGTTTCCTGTAGTTTGCTTTGTGCAAATGATATGCAAATATCTGAACATCTTAAAATAGTACCACACTTTGTCTTGCACAGTAATGTCCTTTATCTTGTTCAGAGTTTGTTTAGACTGTTACTGCAAAATGTATATGTCATCACTAGATATCGCAAGCACCTTTTGAGTTTAATAGAATTTCTATCCCTTGTGCCCTTGCTGTTGAGATTTCGTCATGTCAGTGCATATTCAGGAAATGTCGTGCAAGGCACAGCTTTTGCAATGAGATTAAGCTGAGTCAGAGACAAAAGCCTGTTGTTTTGGGGTATTTGGTACATTTCCTGCCTGGGATGGGAGAGAGATGGGGAAATTCAGGGACGGTTACATCCTTTGACAATCCTGCCCGTGTCTGAATAAAGAATACAGCTGTGTAGAGCTTTACCTTTATTATGTAGTTAGATTGATGGACAGTTGATCTATATCTTCACAATGCAGAAAAAGGAAATTGAAATACACATTTGTTGTTCTGGTGGAAGTACAAGAGGCTTACTGGAGTTTCCACTGATGTTAACAGGAAAGGTTCATGGGATGTTTTTAAAAACACACTCTCTGGAATGATGACGCAGGACGGCAGTTTATTAATGTCTCCCATTTCAGAGTGGGGTTGTGGGCCATGTACTTGCCCTTGTGTGGAGCAGTCTACTCGAGGCAAGGTACCTTGGGCTGCAATGCCCATGAGCATTCTTCGTGAATGTCCTCTGCCCCATCCACCGTGGCAATCTCTGAAACATCGAGGTTGGTATTCTTGTACATCAATGATTTCGTATTCAGCAGCTTACCAGAGTATTGCGCTGAAGAGCCTTTCCTTATCTTTGACTTTTTTTTTCTTATTTTATATTGATAGTATCAGAAACTAATGGGGTTTCAAAAATGATTGAGGTGGATTGTTCCTGTGATTTGACCATGGCATGTAATAATACAATCCACCTGCAACTGCAGCTGTCGTTTTTTCCCCTTTAATACGTATTTTTCACTGCACAATTGACTTTTTCTGTACAGAGCGCAGTATTTAGTACCGTTTTCATTTGCATTCATTTGTTTTTATTTTTTTATATACTGATGTACCATACCCATGTTTTTATTTAATGGTTGTTGTTTATCCCTGTCCCCTTTTTTTTTTGCAAAATTACCCCAAAAGTGGAAAGCAGAGCATTTTATCACATCAGTCTGGCTGGATTTTAACCATTCAGCCTTCATTGTTTATGTATAAATTATCTGACATGTCCACACAATAACTTCAAACATTCAGTGAGATGCTAAAATAAGTTGGGGGGCGGGGGGAAAACCTGCTAGAATAACCATTTTATTTTAGTGTTTAAATGCAACAATAATTTATATATACGTGATTTTATTGGTGGATTTGGGTTACGGAAATTAAAGTAACTACATCAGTTATATCCGAGCACAACACCCATTTGCTAAACTATATGTCGAAATGCAAACCACACACTTCTGTCCTGTCTTTTTATAATCCAAATGGAATATGTACTTCTGTTTTATTTATCCAGCGGGGAGAACAGCTGTGCTGTACCTTGTATAATACAAGAAGCCATAGAGAGAAGGTACACTGGCGACTGATATTGGGGAATGTAACCGCTTGGATTTTGTGCAGTATATTGTAGGGGTGAATATTGTTGGTCCTGATGAATATACTAATGTTATCTTTTGGATTGCTGTTCATAGCTTACCCCAGATTGGCAGCTTCTGGCCGCTGTCGTAAATTTGAGACCTCTCTGCCAAGGACCGAAGTGAAATGACTGTGAAGAAGCTGGAGCCACAGTGCAATGGATTGCTGAAGTCATGGGAATCAGACCAGTGAGCTGCCTGGACATACCTACAGCAGTGCTGTACGGTTCCTTATCTCTGTTTGTCTCCATTCTGCATAATGTGTTCCTCCTGTACTACGTGGATACATTTGTATCTGTTTACAAAATCGATAAAGTATCCTTCTGGATTGGCGAGGTGAGTGGTTTTTATACGTTCTACTTTTTTTTAAAGTTCTGTTTGGCAGCACACCCTTAACTTTTCTATCGGCACTCGAGATACATGGTCACAGCTGTTACTGTTCCATGACAATCGGTCTGAAATGTTCAATAACATTTTTTTTCTGCCTTAGTTGGCTTGTTGCAGTGTTAAGTTTGTTGCCTGTTGCAGAAAGTGAAATGGCAAGTGCAACTTGTCCTTTGTCGATTGCTCAAACTTGTAAGTACAGGAATTATTTGTCAAAATGTAACTTTTTTTGAGTTGCAATAAAATCTTTGTTCACGGACTAGCCTACACACAACCTGCAGTTTTCAACAACATAAGCTAACCTTCCAATAATAAAACCTTGAAAACCAGTGAAAGGAAATTAATGATCTGCTTCAGAAAGACTTGCAATCCCTATTTAAGTGGAGAATTCAATAGACAAAATAAGATTGTGGCTTAAAATGAGAGCTAATTCCAGATATAATATTCTGAATCAAAAGGCCCCTTTTCATCTTTTAAAGTGAGATTTTGTAGATTGCACTCAGATTATGAATGAATTTTGTAGTGTAGACCATTTTAAAAATGATTTATAGTGATTTGTGACGAGACACATGCAATTGTTTGTCTTCAAGTCCCATCCATAATAGGGAATGAAGTACAGTAATGCTGTAAGCCACGTCATTCTGAAAAGCTCTTGCACAGTTCGAGTGTTAAGAATAGTACAATGTAAAACAGATAGAACTTCAGTTATTTAAAAAAAAACTAGCAAATTCATTTTTCTTCTCTACAAAAGATTAGGCACTGATGTAAATAAAATCCACGTTTCAAAGTTCAATCATTTGTCTGTTGGGGGTTGCTGAAGACAGTTTTGGAAAGAGTAATTGTATTACTGTACTTGGAAAAATATTTGGAATATTTTAGTAATCTCTTCAGTTGCTGTTTCTCAGATGTGAATGGGCTCGGCGGAGTGGAAAAAAACCAAATGAAGAGAAACTGTCATTTTCAATGCTGTGACGTATCTTGTACCATGTGTTAAAAACACTATTTACCCACTCTGTACATTGGTAATAAAGAAAGACTTGCATTTCTATAGCGCCTCTCACGACCACCAGATGTCCCAAAGCGCTTTACAGCCCATTAAGTACTTTTTGAAGTGTAGTCACTGTTGTAATGTCGGAAAAGCGGCAGCCTTTTTGCACACCGCAAGATCCCACAAGCAACAATAATACAGCTTACAATTTGACTACTGCTTACAGCAATGTAAGGGCGTTCAGAAAGTTGTGTTTTTCCCTCTTCCTTTCTGTAGAAACCTGTAAAGTCTATAATCCCAGAAGTGTTCTGATTTGCATATGGACTTTCAGACTCCCAATAGCAGGTTACTTGTCGGGGATGAATTGAGATCGTGCAGCTTGTCTTTCTGTCTGCTGTCCTCATTTCTCAGTATTGCTTTGTTACTTTCTATCTTGCCTCTTTTTAATGTTAGATGTTATTTCTGAATGGGGCAGTAAATAGATTTGATCATACTTGCCAACATATTTATTTTCTGATTAACTCTTACGTGGCTAGTGTAAATCATATTTCTGTGTCCAATATTCATGGTGTTTATTAAAGAAGGGGTACAGAATGATGGATCATTCTTTGCTGAACCTTTACAAGTGCATCATTGGTAAAATGTATAAAAGTACATACATTCTTTATTTGTTGTGTTCCATTGCTTAAGAATCTACATACAATTGGTCCTGTGTCTCACAGCACAATCTGGCTTTAAAAAGTGGGTCTTTTGATCCATGACCGTTTAAGATCTGCCTGTACAGAACAGAATGTACGATCACTGTTGAGAATCTTAGCATCTCTGTACTTGCTAGCCTACGTGCTTCTCTCCACACTACTTGGAACGCAGTTACTGTACATGGAAATAGTTTACCCACAGTAACCATCTCCACATTTTCAACAAGCTGGCTGTGACCCTGCTTTTTTTTAGCTGATTTGTGTAATCTCGGGAAATTAAAAAAAAAATCTTTTAAATGTTAGGTTTTTTTCCTCCTTAGAAAATTCAGTGTTTTTAAGTAGGTCAGGAACATAACTCGATATTTAATATGATCATTTATCTGTTGAGCACTTAATCTGGGTATTTTAATAATGCAGCTTCAGTAATGTTTGGGCGATGGAAGGCTTTGTTCTTGTTCTGTTAAATTATTTAACAGAATCTCAAATGCATCTATTTAGGAAATCTAGCTTTATTTCTGAGCAAGAGTAATTGTTTAGTTTCTCCCTTTCTGAAGCTAGGCAGGATGCCTAAGAAAGACAGCTGTGGCAGAAAATGAGTTGGAAAGCCACGTTAGACAGAATACTTTGTTTCCTGCCTATACTAGAATTGCGTATAATGTTTAACGTCTCTTACTGCTATGTGTAGCTTTCCCTGGCAACCTTCGTAAAGGAATGTTTTGCAGCCCTACAGACAGACTGCCAGGTATATGTTACACACACAAATGATCCTAGCTGACAAGTAAACCAGTTTTATTTTCTCCACTAGAAGACAGTGAAGGTTGCTATTAAAATATTGTATTGATTGTGTTGTGGCTTTATTATATTTAAGATACCTCTTTTTATTTAAAGGGGAACACTTATCTAGGGCAAGTCAATTTAGTTCTAAGTACTCCCCTTTTCATAGCAGAAGATAATTTTGACTTGCGGTTCTGTTTTTGGTCTTGAGGATGTCAATTTTATTGCTGGCATAGAGACCTTTTTGAATTGGAAGCTTCGTGCTGACTTGCTCCACTGTTGTCAATTATGGGGCTGTGTCCTGGAGCAACTGCATTGCAAGCAGCAGGGCATGTGACTGCAGCCTAGAGGTGTTTTGAGCTAACCAATCTTGAGGGTGGGCGGGGGGGAAGCGCACTGGGGAATGGAGAATCCTAGCAGGGGGAGAGAGACGATCCTTGAGGACTTTTCTTTTGAAAATTAAGAAATTGAAGGTGTGACTTTGATATTGTCATTTATGTCTAGGGGAAAAAAAGGGGAAGCACTTTCAATTTAAAAAGAAAGTACTCATAGATTTTCCTCTTTTTGACCATTTTAATAAATAGCTTCACTTAAAAACATCTTCATGCTGATGGAAGATGTCAGTGTTAAAATTCAGTACAATGCATCATTTTGTCACATTTCTCAGTTTGCTGATGCTGTAATAAATACAGCATAACAAAGCAAGTGTTAGCGCTGACTGTTCTCTAAAATCGGTGGTGTTAGCACTGTGCCTTGTCTGAACTCTATGGCCTGCCTGACAATGACTGGATCAAACTGCACATTGTAGTGACTTGAATGACTTGACCGCAGACTGGATCAAATTGCACATTCCAGCAAAGTGTTGGGTGACTCTTGTCCTTGCAATCCTTGTGGTGAGAATAGGCATTTCCTTTATTTGCACCACAGTGGCGTCATGAGGCGCAGCCGGACACACTGCAGCCACGGTGCACTGGTTTCTGATTGTCCTGTGCCATGGACATACTGAGCGGAGTCCAAATGATTCTCCACAGGGAAGGAGAATTGGATGGAGCGTCACCATGGTTAGCTTTAGAATCTCCCAGCAGTCTATCAGACCCTGGTGGCCAGGGATGGCACAGGAAGACAATAAGTAGCTTCAGAGTAATCCTAAAAGGTGATCACAGAAAACATTTACTTGTATAATGATTTGAAAAGTGTTTATTTATTTTTCTTCCACTAGTGAGGAAGGGAACAAATCTCTAACATTAAGCATTCCTGTACTTAATGGTTATTTATGGGAGGAGAACTGTTTGTGCAAAACTGCACCAGTATTGGATACTGTTAACAAGGACTATATTGTCCAATATATTACATATGTGAAACAGACAACATACTTAAGAAAATATAGCAGATTTTTCATTCTGTAAGCAAATATTGGTGTTTCTTCTTTACTCTATCAAAACCCCTCATAATTTTGAAAACCTCTATTAAATCTCCCCTTAACCTTTTCTGATCTAAGGAGAACAATCCCAGCTTCTCTAATCTCTCCACGTAACTGAAGTCCCTCATCCCTGGTATAATTGTGATAAATCTCCTCTGCACCCTCTCCAAGGGCTTGACGTCCTTCCTAAAGTTTGATGCCCACAATTGGACACAATACTCCTAGGTGAGGTCTAACCAGTGATTTATAAAGGTTTAGCATAACTTCCTTGATTTTTGTACTCAACATCTCTCTTTGTAATGCCAAGGATCCCATATGCTCTTAACAGCTTTATCAACTTGTCCTGCCTTCTTCAAATATTTGTGCATGTGAACCCACCCCCAGGTCTCCCTGTTCCTACACCCCCCTTTAAAATTGTACCATTCGTTTATAATGCCTCGCCTCTCATTCTTCCTACCAAAATGAATCACTTCACACTTCTGCATTAAAATTCATGTGTCTGCCCATTTCCCCAGTCTGTCCATGACCTCCTGAAGTATGCTACTATCATCCTCGCTTTTTACATTTCCAAGAAAGTGTGGCTCCGATACCCAAGTCCAGGTCATTAATGTATGTCAAAAACTCATCTGTGATGCACTCCTAGTAGGAGTGTTTAGTACAGGTCAATAATTTCAGGTATCATTTTTGTCAGCATTATCTATTGAAAGATTTTTGGGAAAATATGCAAGTCGGAAGAATGAAATAAGGAAACCAGATATTGTGGCCAACTTAACTATGGCAATTTATGAAAGTAATGTTTAAACTGTTTGCATAAAACAGCAAATATTGAGGGTATTTTGCAGATTAACTCTCGCAGTGACACAGGTGAGTGAGTTTGTCCGGATACTGTTGGGTTCCACTGGCTGCTAATGAGTTTACTTAGTTAGTTAACCCCCTTCAATATTATCTGCAGTTGCTGCTGCTGCTTTATTTTCCTCTGTTTTAATCTGCATTTTCTTTTCTTTCAGACCATTTTTCTCCTATGGAACAGTCTTAATGATCCACTGTTTGGATGGCTTAGCGACCGCTCATTTTTGAGCACACAGCAGTAAGTAATAACGGGCGCTCTGTTTGATGGAGAAACTGTGTAAATGCTTGAGCCTATTTTACACTGTGCCTGATGTGAAAGTGTTGCTTTGAGCTCTCTTACTTGTGCTACTGTAACAATGGCTGCCCACTATTGAGCATCTAATATTATACATGCAGGAAGTAACACACTGGAAATGAAAAATACAAGCTGCTGTTTCAAGTAACCTCTATGAAAGAGCTGTTTAATGGGCTCCTGTAAAACCAAACGCCAAGTAAAACTTACTTTCAGTATGTGGATTTGCTTGTGCTTTCATGCATGCCAAGTGCATATGCAGTGTTATAACAGATCTTAGGAATTCCATCCTTTGTTCATATCAGCACGTGCGGTCAACACAGATGTGTCCAAATTTGAAGAGTTGGCTTTTCATACTGTCCAATGGCCGCCTTTTTTTTTCTTTAATGAGTTATTTTGGCCCAGTTCTTCCAGCCTGAGTGCATTTCTTAATGCTTTATCATCATAAACAGTTGAGTGCATTTTATATACTATTTTCCTGCTTTATTCATAATTCACTTTACATTGTTGATTGGTCTATAGTAGCAGCTCTGTTTCCTTTGGGCATAAGTAGTTTGTTTGTTTAAATTGGAATTGAATTTTCAGGTGCTGCTGATGGCTCAGCTGGTTTACAGTGAACAGCCTGTATACAACAACTTGTATTTATACAGCGCCTTTAACGTAATAAAACGAGACTCCAGGATGGTGTGTTGCCTCCCTGGTGCAAGGGTCAAGGACGTCTCAGAGCGGCTACAGAACATTTTGGAGGGGGAGGGCGAACAGCCAGTTGTCGTGGTGCACATCGGCATCAACGATATAGGTAAAAAAACAGGATGAGGTCCTAAAAGCAGAATATAGGGAGTTAGGAGGTAAATTAAAAAATAGGACCTCAAAGGTAGTAATCTCAGGATTGCTACCAGTGCCACGTGCTAGTCAGAGTAGAAATAGGAGGATATTTCAAATGAATACGTGGCTAGAGGAATGGTGCAAGGGGGAGGGATTCAAATTCCTTGGACATTGGAACCGGTTCTGAGGGAGGTGGGACCAGTACAAACGGGACGGTCTGCACCTGGGCAGGGCCGGGACCGATGTCCTAGGGGGAGTGTTTGCTAGTGCTGTTGGGGAGGGTTTAAACTAAAGTGGCAGGGGGTTGGGAACCTGAGCAGGGAGACAGAGGAAAGGGAAACAAGGATAAAAGCAAAAGACAGGAAGGAGAAAAACAAAAGTAGAAGGCTAAGAATTCAACGGTTTAAATCAAACATGGTCACAGTAAATAATAATTCATATAGGTCTGAGAGCGTTACAAAAACAAGCCTGAAGGCTTTGTGTCTTAATGCAAGAAGCATTCGGAACAAGGTGGATGAATTAGCTGCGCAAATAGAGGTAAATGAATACGATTTGATTGGGATTACAGAAACATGGCTCCAGGGTGGCCAAGGCTGGGAACTCAACATCCAGGGGTATTCAATATTTAGGAAAGATAGGCAAAAAAGAAAGGGAGGTGGGGTAGCATTGCTGGTTAAAGAGGGGATTAACACAATTGAAAGGAAGGATATTAGCTCTGATGATGCGGAATCTGTATGGGTAGAACTGAGAAATAACAAGGGGCAGAAAACGTTAGTGGGAGTGGTATATAGACCTCCAAACAGTAATACGGAGGTTGGGGACGGCATTAAAAGGGAAATTAGAGAAGCATGCAGTAAGGGCACAGCAGTCATCATGGGTGACTTTAATTTACATATAGATTGGGCTAACCAAATTAGTAAAAATACTGTGGAGGAGGAATTCCTAGAATGTTTACGGGATGGTTTTCTGGAACAATATGTCGAGGAACCAACCAGAGATCAGGCCATCTTAGACTGGGTATTATGTAACGAGAAAGGATTAATTAGCAATCTTGTTGTACGAGGCCCCTTGGGCCAGAGTGATCATAATATGATAGATTCTTCATTAGGATGGATAGTGAAGTAGTTGAATCAGAGACGAGGGTCCTGAATTTAAATAAAGGAAACTACGATGGTATGAGGCGCGAATTGGGTAGGATTGATTGGGGAATGTCATTCAAAGGGTTGACGGTGGATAGGCAATGGCAAACATTCAAAGACTGCATGGATGAACTACAGAATTTGTTCATCCCAGTGTGGCATAAGAATAAAACAAAAAGGGTGACTCAACCGTGGCTAACAAGGGAAATTAGGGAATGCATAAGATCCAAGGAGAGGGCATATAAATTGGCCAGAAAAAGCAGTAACCCTGATGATTGGGAGCAGTTTAGGATTCAACAAAGGAGGACAAAGGGATTAATTAAGAAGGGGAAAATAGAATATGAAAGTAAGCTTGCAGGGAACATAAAAACTGACTGTAAGAGCTTTTATAGATATGTGAAGAGAAAAAGATTAGTGAAATCAAGTGTAGGTCCCTTGCAGTCAGAAGCGGGGCAAGTTATAATGGGGAACAAAGAAATGGCAGCCCAATTAAATGCATATTTTGGTTCTGTCTTCACAAAGGAGGACACAAATAACCTCCCAGAGATGTTGGAGAACATAGGGTCTGATGAAAGGGAGGAACTGAAAGAAATCAGTATTTGCAGGGAAATGGTGTTGGGGAAATTGATGGGATTGAAGGCCGATAAATCCCCAGGGCCTGATAATCTACATCCTAGGGTACTTAAGGAAGTGGCCCTAGAAATAGTAGATGCATTGCTGATCATCTTCCAACATTCGATGGAATCTGGAACTGTACCCATGGATTGGAGGGTAGCTAATGTTACCCCACTATTCAAAAAGGGTGGTAGAGAGAAAGCGGGGAATTACAGACCGGTAAACCTGACATCGTTAGTGGGGAAAATGCTAGAGTCCATTCTAAAGGATGTAATAGCTGAGCACTTGAAAAACAGTGACCGGATCGGACAGTCAACATGGATTTACAAAAGGTAAATCGTGCTTGACTAATCTACTGGAATTTTTTGAGGATGTAACTGGGAAAATAGATAAGGGAGAACCAGTAGATGTGGTGTATTTGGACTTTCAAAAGGCTTTCGATAAGGTCCCGCATAAGAGATTAGCGTGTAAAGTTAAGGCACATGGGATTGGGGGCAAGGTATTGACTTGGATAGAGAACTGGTTGGCGGACAGAAAGCAGAGAGTAGGAATTAATGGGTCTTTTTCCGAGTGGCAGGCAGTGACTAGTGGGGTACCGCAGGGTTCGGTCCTTGGACCCCAGCTATTCACAATATACATTAATGATCTGGATAAGGGAACTAAATGTAATATCTCCAAGTTTGCAGATGACACAAAGCTGGGTAGGTGTGTGTGCTCCGAGGAGGATAACGAGAAACTCCAGGATGATTTGGACAGGTTGGGTGAGTGGGCAGAAGCGTGGCAGATGCAATATAACGTGGATAAGTGCGAGGTTATCCACTTTGGTGTCAAAAACAGAAAGGCAGACTATTATCTGAATGGCAATAGATTGGGAGAAGGGGAAGTGCAACGAGACCTGGGTGTCCTTGTGCACCAGTCGCTGAAAGTAAGCATGCAGGTGCAGCAGGCGGTGAAGAAGGCAAATGGTATGTTAGCCTTCATAGCGAAAGGGTTTGAGTATAGGAACAGGGATGTCCTGCTGCAGTTGTACAGGGCCTTGGTGAGACCACACCTTGAGTACTGTGTGCAGTTTTGGTCGCCTTATCTGAGGAAGGATGTTCTTGCCATGGAAGGAGTTCAGCGAAGATTCACAAGGCTGATACCTGGGATGGCAGGAATGACATATGAGGAGAGATTGGGTCGATTGGGCTTATACTCGCTGGAGTATAGAAGAATGAGAGGGGATCTCATCGAAACATATAAAATTCTGACAGGTCTGGACAAACTAGATGCAGGAAGAATGTTCCCGATGGTCGAGAGTCCAGAACCAGGGGTCATAATCTAAGGATAAGGGGTAAGCCATTTAGGACAGAAATGAGGAGGAATTTCTTCACCCAGAGAGTGGTGAACCTGTGGAATTCTCTACCACAGAAGGTAGTTGAGGCCAAGTCATTAAATATATTCAAGAATGAGTTAGATATATTTCTTAAAGCTAAAGGTATCAAGGGATATGGGGAGAAGGCAGGTACAGGGTACTGAGTTTGGATGATCAGCCATGATCTCATCGAATGGCGGAGCAGGCTCGAGGGGCCGAATGGCCTACTCCTCCTCCTATCTTCTATGTTTCTAAAACATCCCGAGGTACTTCACCAGGAGCGTTATAAAACAAAATTTGTCACCGAGCCATATAGGGAGATATTAGGGCAGATGACCAAAAGCTTGGTCAAAGAGGTCTGTTTTAAGGAGCGTCTTAAAGGAGGAAAGCGAGGTGGAGAGGCGGAGAGGTTTAGGGAGGGAATTCCAGAGCTTGGGGCCTTGGCAGCTGAAGGTACGGCCGCCAATAGTTGAAATAGTCTAGGAAACTCTAGGCATTTCACCAGCACAACAAATTGTTGTGGGGGCAGGGTATAGGGAGAAAGAGTTAGAATTCAACCCGTGCCCCTTTCACACACAACCTAATGACTGTTTCACAAATACCATTGAGCTGAAGAGGGAGAATGAATTGTACACAAGACTAGAAATGTAGAAGTTACAGGAAAGAAATTCAGAGCAAAACATATTAAAACTTTTTTTAAATAGGCAAGTAGGAAGCACTGGAAAAATGAGAAGGTTTGTAAAACAGCAGCAGCTGGAAGACTTTCTATGTTCCTTGTTTCTTGTGGAGTGTATTTGCTTTGTAGCTTTTTAAAGGGGTTTCATTTTGGCATTGATAGAATGTTAATATTGCACCTTCCCCCCCCCCCCCTTCCAACAAGCTGCCAAATGTAGTTGCAGCCAAGTGTTAGTGCTCCTGTCCACTGTGCCACAGAGTGATGGGCATACAGCTTTACGCACAATTTCTCCACTTGCCCAACCACCACCCCACCTGGTCTTGGCCATGTTACCAAGGTGAAGAAAAGTCAGGCACTGCTACATAAGATGTCAAATCTGAGGTTTAGTTATCTCGGCTACACTGTTCTCAAGCATGAAATTAGCAGAGGCCTGGCAAATATCAGCACTCTGCTCTCTCGACCAGAGAATGATTTGTGGCCTGGTGTGATCCAAAAGGGGAGGCGAGAGGTCGGACACAAATACAGCCCAGCCCTACATTATCCACAGTGGTACAGTAATGAACACAGAGCTCGCTATCATGTTGGTCATTCTCTCTGTGTGGAGGAAGGAAGGACTGACTGAATTAATCACAATTATTTTTGCAAGTTTCTGGTTGAGGGATAATGGTGAATTTTAATGCTTTTGAGCATGCAGTTTTTTTTAAATTTGGGTTTTCATTTGCTTGTAAACCAAGCTTTAAACACTGTTTGTCCCCCTCGCCACTTCCAAGTTATAACTTTTTTTGAATACATTTGTTCAATAATTCTGGAAACCCTTTTCATATAAGCAGTTTTAATTCTCTGGAGAGTAAAATTATCCACTGTTAAAATAATTGCATAATTTCTCTTCTCTATCTGTGTCTGTCAGACTGTCTCTCTCTTTGTATCTGTTTGAATGTCACTGAGTGTGTCAGGTTCCAACTTGCTTTGATTGGCCCCTGTTAACCACGTGGTTAGCAAGGACCAATCAAATCCCCAAAGAATTATATTCCACACTGAACACACAAAGCAGTGTCTACATTTCTGTGGCAATTTAAAGTTGAAGTAACTCAAAATTTAAACATTTCTAGTTCTAGGTGAAATTGTAACCATGTTGAGGGTCTGGGCCTGGTCAAACGCTGGAATATTGTACAAGCCCTGGACCCGCCCCATACAAGCCCTGTCAGCAGTGTCTCTTGCAAAGACCTACTTGATGTTACTTTTAATTGTTGTCCATGCAGTAACCGTGTGACAGGCCAACTAGTAAAATCGCTAATTGTCATCAGTATGACTGTGTATAGTTTGGCACAGCATGTACTTGTATTTAATGTACTTATTTTCTTACAGGTCAGGTGCTGCAATCTCCTCTCCAGAAGTAGTGTTGAAGCGACTGAAGGCATTAATGCGAAATGGTCCTCTCTTTGCGCTGTCATTCCTCTCTTTCTGGGTGGGTTGGGCCCGCCCAGGAGTACAATTTCTTATCTGCCTTTGTCTCTATGACGGATTCCTCACCATGGTGGACCTTAATCATAATGCCTTACTGGCAGACCTGGCAGTATCGGAAAAGGACAGGACTAGACTGAATTTTTACTGTTCACTTTTTAGCGCACTTGGCTCCTTGTCTGTGTTTATGTCCTATGCAGTCTGGAACAAGGAAAACTTTCTCTCATTTAGACTCTTCTGTGTAGCGATGGCTGCCTTTTCTACGATAGGTTTTAGTATATGCACCTGGCTTCTCAGACAACGATTTCAGTTGGAGGTCAAAGTCAAACATGAGGAGAGCTCCATGCTAAAAGAGTGAGTATTTGTTTATTCTTCCCATCTCACTTCCCTCCTTCCAAACACACTTTTCTCTCTCTCTCTCTCCGTGCCAACAGGTCCACTGACTTGCTGCTCTATATTGCTCATTGGTCTGTACTTTGCCTGGAATGGCTTTCAATACCAAGTTCATTTTCTCTCTTGCCCAGAATAAGAATATAGGTGATGTGCTGTACAACTGTAAGGCTCTGCGTTTGTGTCCAGTGTTCCCTGTGATCTGCGTTTTATTCTGCGTGGCCGGTGAGCGGCCTGCGCTGGTCCTTTCCCATTACCGCGCAGCCGCACATCTTGGAGGGAACATTGTTTGTATCCCACCTGATGAGCATTGAAGTGCGAGCCCAATAAGCTACTGAGCTAACTCATGTAATGATATCCAGTGCGTACTTTAAAAGTCAATATTGGGCAGCAAAGGGATCTTTCAACACTATGGAACAAGTGTGTAGAATATTGTTTAATTTTGTTTTCAGTGTGTGTTGAAAAGATTGCCTGCTTTATGTAAAATATTTTGAATGTAAGCATAATTTGAGTTCTTAATAGTCAGAAGAACTCTAATGTCTGTTTATACTGGAGTTCTGAAATCCTCTGTGTAAATGTGATTGATTGTATGTATTTAGTTCAGATCTTCCTAATTATAAACAGAAAATTATATTCACTGGAAATGTGATTTATAAATATGTTTAACCTGTAAACTTGAATGACTGGGGGTGTTCTCGGCTTGTCTACCGCGTGAGGCACCCATCTTAGAAGGGGGAAAAGGATCTGTTTTGCTCTTTCCAGCGCGTGTACGCTCCCATTCCCGCTCATTACCACGTTGATATTTAGTGCTCAATTTGATCCAGTTAAGAGTCCAGACGGTA
Organism: Squalus acanthias; assembly: GCA_030390025.1. Lineage (NCBI taxonomy): Eukaryota > Metazoa > Chordata > Chondrichthyes > Squaliformes > Squalidae > Squalus > Squalus acanthias. The sequence goes on along the minus strand of CM059438.1, from coordinate 5,324,416 downwards.
AAAGCATCTCCTCAATGTTATGTGAACATTCAAATACTCAAGTCTCATGAATAGAAAACCTACATTGGAAGTCTTGTCTCTTTTGAGTGATTTACTTTGCTGAACTCCAGTACTCACCAAATACCTAAATTCCCTCTTTTTAGGAGTTATTCACCCGAATGTGATTTGAGATCTTAAATTTGAAAGTTGCTTCAATTTGCTTTCAATACTTGCAGACCGTATTGCTCTGCTTGTAGTGGGAAGGGAGGGAAATCCAAAGCACCATCCATTTATTTTGGCATTTCTCATGATTGCTGTGAGTGTTGGTTAAACACTAGCTTAATTTACCAGCCTGGGGTGGGAGAATAAATGTCCTTGGCATTTGAGAGTGGCTTGTGAGAGATCTCTGGTAGTACTGGGAGGTTTTTTTTCTTGGGGGGAAAAAAACTGAGAACTGCTAATGGAACATTATGGGAAAGCTTGAAAGTGATTTTAATCCTGAATGGAAGGGACAGGCACCAACTCGCATTCGAGATTGGCTGAGTGTAGTTAATACTTGTGCTGGTTGCACTGTTCATGCATGCCACAATTATTGTGTTGTACTTTTCTCCAAAAGGAACATACATTTTTTGAGGGGGGGTGCACATTTAGTGCAAGATACCCCATACCTGGACCTTTTATTTTAAGTCTCATGTTTGCTAACTTGTGTATATTTTAAGTTTATTGTAATTACCCATATGAAAGTTGTAATTTTGATTCTTCACACTTGGCAAGAGGCCTGCTTGGCTGAAGTCTGCTTACGGGCCTTCTCAACAAGTGGCTATGTAGGGAGCAATGCAGATTGATGCCTTTTCCAGTCCTTGAACACATTGTCACCTCCCAAATCCGTGCCCTTCTTTCTTGCAATTCTCTCTTTGAATCACTGCAATCAGGTTTTCACCCCTGCCACAGTATTGAAATGGCCTTAATGAAAATCACAAATGACATCCTCGGTGACCATGGTGCACTATCTCTCCTCGTGCTGTTTGAACTCTCTGCATCTTTTGACACAGTTCAACCACACTGTCCTCCAACACCTATCCTCCGCTGTCCAGCTTGGTGGGACTGCCCTTTCTCGGTAAAATTCTTGTCTATTTGATCATAGCCACATGAGCTCCAGCAATGGCTTCTCTTCCTGCCCCTTCCTGTTACCACTGGAGTGCCCCCCGAAGATCTATCCTTGGTCCATTCTTCCTCATCTATACGCTGGCCCTTGGCGACATGGGGTCAGCTTCCACATGCATGCTGACGACACCAGCTCTACTTCACCACCACCACCTCTCTCAACCCCTCTACTGCCTCTGTGTTGTGAAACTGCTTGTCCGCATCCAGTCGCAATTTCCTCCAATTAAAGATTGGAAAGACCAAACCCATCAACTTTGGCCCCCATCACAAACTCCCGTACCCTTACCACTCCACTACCTGTGTCATCTCCCGCACCAGGTACCACTCATCCATCATCTCTGCCCTTGCTAACCTGCGTTCGCTCCTGGTTCCCAGCGCCTCCAATTTAAAGTTCTCATCCTTGTGTTTAAATAACTTCATGGCTTCTCTCCTTGCATGCTCTATCCTCCGACCCCGAGCTCTCCATTTCTTTGACTCTGGACTCTCGTGCAATCATTGGTGGCCGCTCCCATCAATCGATAGATTCCATGCTCTGGAAGCCCCTCTCTTAAATCCTCCACCTTTACACCACCCTCTCCTCCTTTTTAAAACTCTTTTTGACCAAGCTTTTGGTCACCTTTCCTGATATATCCTCCTTTAGCTTGGCATCCATTTTTCCCTTACAACTCTGAAGCACTTTGGGAGGTTTTTCTATGTTAAAGGTGCTATATCAATGCAAGCTGTCGACGTTCAGTCGCAGCGGGATGCTTCTGTAAATTAAAATGGTTATTCACTACCCCTACACTTAACCTACTTTCACTGTCTAAGCCTTGAATTAAAACAAGAAGTTTGTGGAAAACATGATAAAGGTTAAAACACAGAACTGATGAAATGGTTGTTAAAGTACAATAATTTTGTTGAAAAATAGTACTCTAATTTCTCTCTCAACTCTCCCTCAGAATTTTTCTTAAGTGGGTAGTTGAAAATGATTCTTAAGGACTGCAAAGTTTCTGACTCATGGTGGAAATGGGAGGAGAGAGGAATTGTGTGTTTTTGAACGTCCAGGATCTGTACTGGTCTCAAATTAACCACTAAAGTGACTTTTCTAATGCAATCCTTTTATTCTGGATTCTGCATAGGTTGTACATTAGTCAAGCGCCTCTTGCTCAGGAACAGACACTGACGCTGGCAGAATACCTGAAGCAACTATCCAGGCACCGGAACTTTGCTTGGTTTGTGTCCATGAACCTGGTGCAGGTGAGTCCAGCTGAACTTCTTTCCATGGGATTCCTTTTCAGTTTCAGCCTGGTCCTAAATATTTCCCAGCGTTTCCCGATGGAAAAATTTGGCAGAGCATGTCAGCTAATGCTGTCTAAACATGCAAGGATTGCAGAATGACACCTCCAGTATTGCACAACAACAACCACCTGCATTCATATAGCGTCTTTAATGTAGTAAAACGTCCCAAGTGCTTCACAGAGCTGTAATAGCACAAAAGTGCATGTCAAGCCGAAGAAATATTTGGAGGGGTGACCAAAAGCTTGGTCAAAGAGGTGGGTTTTAAGGAGGGTCTTAAGAGGAGAGAGTTGTAGAGAGGCACAGGGGTTTTCAGAAGGAATTCCAGACCTTGGGGCCGAGACAGCTGATGGCATAGCCGCCAATAGTGGGGCAAGGGGAGGGGGTGATGCGCAAACCGCCAGAGTCGGAGAGTACAGGAGGATTGTAGAGCTGGAGGAGAGAGGGGCAAGAACATGAAGGATTTTAAACAGGAGGATGAAAATTTAAAATTTGAGGCATTGGAGGTCCTTGAGCCACTGTAGATCAGCAAGCACACGGGTGCTGGGTGTGCGGATAGGATACGGCTGCAGAGTTTTGGATGAACTGAGGGTGGAGTATGGGAGGCCAGCCAGGAAAGTATTGGAATACTTGAGTCTGGAGGTAACCAAGCTATGAATGAGAGTTTCAGCAGCAGATAGCTTGAGGTAGTGGTGGAGGTGGGCGTGGTTACAGCGGTGGAAGTGAACAGCCTTTGTGATTGTATTACTGAATGCCGAGAAATCTCTTGTGATATCTTGAACTTAATCACCTGTTGACAGATGGCTCCACTGAAGTCGCCCAAGTAACTATAGTAATTGGGGAGAGAAGAAATCTCAGCCTGAGGTGACTTGTATGTAACTGTCTGCACCGTAAAAGTGAATCAAAACATACCAATCAACTTTTTACATGACCTGGGTATATCTGGTCAGGGAGAAGTCAGCATTGCCTAGATATAGTGAAAGAAAATTCACATTTCTGTTTACAGTTGACCAGTTCATTTTCATACAAAGCTTCACTCTGTATCCAGCAATACCTGACCTGAGACTGCTTGATGCTGGCACTTGGTGTACAAAGTGTGGAGAATTGTCAGTTCTGTAACATTCCCTAATCTTCAAGGGGGGGAAAAAAAGAAATTCCTGAGACTTCCAAGCTGCACTCCATTCACCCTGCCTTTGGAGATTCTACTGAGAGGATGCACTCCTAGATAGTATGAATTGGGGAAAGACTGGTTAATAAGTTAGGGCAGTCTCAAGACTCTGCGGGGGAAGGTGGAAGGATACTTGGGACTAAGAAGGGGGGGGGGGGGCAGCAGGCTAGAACAGTGGGGTAGACTCCAGCAGCCCCCTTAAAAAAAAAAAAGACTTGCATTTATATAACGCCTTTCTCGACCACTGGACGTCCCAAAGCACTTTACAGCCAATGAAGTACTTTTTGAGTGTAGTACTGTTGTACTGTAGGAAACGTGGCGCTGGCACTTGGTGTACAAAGTGTGGAGAATTGTCAGTTCTGTAACATTCCCTAATCTTCAAGGGGGGGAAAAAAAGAAATTCCTGAGACTTCCAAGCTGCACTCCATTCACCCTGCCTTTGGAGATTCTACTGAGAGGATGCACTCCTAGATAGTATGAATTGGGGAAAGACTGGTTAATAAGTTAGGGCAGTCTCAAGACTCTGCGGGGGAAGGTGGAAGGATACTTGGGACTAAGAAGGGGGGGGGGGGCAGCAGGCTAGAACAGTGGGGTAGACTCCAGCAGCCCCCTTAAAAAAAAAAAGACTTGCATTTATATAACGCCTTTCTCGACCACTGGACGTCCCAAAGCACTTTACAGCCAATGAAGTACTTTTTGAGTGTAGTACTGTTGTACTGTAGGAAACGTGGCAGCCAATATGCAGATAGCAGCAATGTGATAATGACCAGATAATCTGTTTGTGATGTTAATTGAGAGATAAATATTGGCCCAGGACACCGGGGAGAACTCCCCTGCTCTTCTTCAAAATTGTGCTGTGGCATCTTTCACGTCCACCTGAGAAGGCAGACAGGGCCTCTGTTTAATGTCTCATCCGATAGACGGTTGGGGGAGAATGGCAATGTTGTCTTTAAATAACCCAAGATATTAGTTTATTTTTGTGCACTTGGTGGTTGGATTTTGGGAGATGGGCTCTTATGCAATGGTCCTATTCTCTCTCCAGCAAATGATAGATCTGGGTGACAATGCACAGTTTTTGAGGTGTTGTAACAGGAAAGGATTTCAGCCCTGTGTAACACTATTGATGCATTTCACAAGAAAAATCCAAAGCATAACGGAAAGCCTGAGTAAAATACACAGTACAAAATAATTTGACATACCATGGCATGTTGGAGGATCTGTGTGCTGTTCCACAATGGTTCGATGTGAACTGCTGCTATCAGAGGGGCAAGAGCAGCTCAGGTGGAGGCGAAAGAATCGCAAACAGGATGATCATCATCTCCGTAATATTTCAGACAGAAAAATATGAAAACGGTGGAAATTTGGTTGTATGGGACTTTAGTGAAGTAAGGCATTTTTCTGAGATCAACTGACTTTTAATATGTTGTTAAATACCAACTTTTTTTTAATAAAAGGTATTTCACTGCCACTTCAACAGTAATTTCTTCCCACTGTTTCTGGAGCATCTCCTTTCGGACAGGATTTCGCTCTCCACCGGTTCCTTTCTCCTAGGTAAGCACCATTGACTGACCATAGAGCTGATAATTGACCAGTTCAATTGCGTGTTTTTTTTCCCAGTCGGAGTAAGTGGTGAAGATGTGACACATTGGAGGAATCATCCACAGGAGAGTTAGTTTCTTTTTGTATGTGGCAGTGTGTTTTTCAGATAAATTGTTTGTGCTGCTATTTGGTGAAGTAGTACAATAAAGACAAAGATGGGTTGCAAAGTCAGCTTTATCGCCAACCAGGAGAGTATTGGAATTAAAAAAAACTTGCATTTCTATAGCGCCTTTCAGGACGTCCGAAGCAGTTTACAGCCAATTAAGTACTTTTTGAAGTACTTTTGTAGTCGCTGTTGTAATGTAGGAAACGTGTGATAATGACCAGATAATCTGTTTTAGTGTTGTTGATTGAGGACTAAACAGGATACCGGGGATAACTCCGGAATAATCGTGTCTACAGGTAACGGCGGCATGGATGAGGGTGTGAGCAGGATGAGCTGAGGCGAGGCAGCATTGGCGGTGTTAGAGGTGGAAGTAGGCGGTCTTGGTGATGGAGCAGATATGGGGCTGGAAGCTCCTCTCCGGGTCAAATAGGATGTCAAGGTTGCAAACGGTCTGGTTCAGCCTCAGACAGTGGCCAGGGAGAGGGATGGAGTTGGTGACTACATAAATAGCTAACCGGGTTAAGATGGTTAGAAATAAATAAATAACTTGCATTTATATAGCGTCTTTGCAACCTTGGGCCATCCCAAAGTGCTTTACAGACCATGAAGTACTTTAGAAGTGTACTCGCAGTTGTAATGCGCACACCAAGGTCCCACAAACAGCAATGAGAAAAATGACCAGATAATCTGTTGATTAAGGCTTGAAAGATCATAGAATCTTGGATGGTTGCAGCATGGAAGGCGGCCATTTGGCCGGTCGAACCCGTGCCATCTTTGCAAGAGCACTTCAGCTAGTCCCACTCCCCCGCCCTTTCCTCGTAGCCCTGCAAATTTTTTTCCTTCAGGTACTTATCCAACTCCCTTTTGATAGACGTGATTGAGTCTGCCTCCACCACCCTCTCAGGCATTGCATTCCAGATCCTAACCACTCTCTGAGTAAAAAGGTTTTTCCTCATGTCGCCGTTGGTTCTTCTACCGATCACCTTAAATCTGTCTCCTCTGGTTCTAGACCCTCCTGCCAATGGGAACAGTTTCTCTCTACCTACTTTGTCCAGACCCCTCATGATTTTGAACACCTCTATCAAATCTCCTCTCAATCTTCACTGCTCTAAGGAGAAAAACCCCAGCTTCTCCAGTCTATCCACATAACTGAAGTCCCTCATTCCTGGAATCATTCTCGTAAATCTTTCTGCACCCTCTAAGGCCTTCACATCCTTCCTAAAGTGTGGTGTCCAGAATTGGACACAATACTCCAATTGAGAACGAACCAGTGTTTTATAAAGGTTCATCTTAATTTCCACGCTTTTGTACCCTATGCCTCTATTCATGAAGCCCAGGATCCCATAAGCTTTTTTAACTGCTTTCTCAACTTGCCCTGCCGCCATCAATGATTTGTGCACATATACCCCTAGGTCTCTCTGTTCATGCACCCCCTTTAGGATTGTACCCTTTAGTTTATATTTCCTCTCTTCATTCTTTCTACCAAAATGTATCACTTCACACTTTTCTGTGTTAAATTTCATCTGCCACGTGTCCGCCCATTCTACCAGCCTGTCTATGTCCTCTTGAAGTCTATCACTATCCTCCTCACTGTTCACTATACTTCCAAGTTTTGTCATCTGCTAATTTTGATATTATGCTCTGTACACCAAAGTCCAAGTCATTAATATATATCAAGAAAAGCAGTGGTCCTAGTACCGACACCTGGGGAACACCACTGTATACCTTCCTCCAGTCTGGAAAAAGAACCGTTCACCAACACTGTTTCCTGTCACTTGGCCAATTTCGTATCCATGCTGCCACTGTCCCTTTTATTCCATGGGTTTCAACTTTGATGGCAAGCCTAATATGCGGCATTTTGTCGAATGCCTTTTGGAAATCCATGTACACTACGTCAACCGCATTGCCCTCATCAACCCACTCTGTTACCTCATCAAAAAACTCGATCAAGTTGGTTAAACACAATTTGCCTTTGACAAATCCATGCTGGTTTTCCTTAATTATTCCACACTTGTCCAAGTCACTGTTAATTTTGTTCCTGATTATTGTTTCTAAAAACTTCCCCACTACCGAGGTTAAACTGACCGGCCTGTAGTTGCTGGGTTTATCTTTACACTTTTTTTGAACAAGGGTGTAACAATTGCAATTCTCCAGTCCTCTGGCACCATCCCCGTTTCTAAGGATGATGGTCAGCACACTGGGAGATCTCCCTTGCTGCTCTTCGAATAGTGCCATGGATTGTTTTTTAATGTCCACCTGAGAGGGCAGATGGGGTCTCAATTAACATCTCATCTGAAAGATGCCATTTTTAACAGTGCAGCACTCCCTCAGTACTGCACTAAAGTGTCACTTTGGATTATGTGCTCGTGTGTCTGGAGTGGAGCTTGAACCCATGACCTTCAGACAAGAGTGCTACCACCGAGCCCAAGGCTGACACTGAAGCAAATTAAATCTTAAATGTACAGGCCCTCGGTTTAAGGTTCAGATGAACTTGTAGTTTGCTCAATGCGTTCACCAGCTTGTTTGTAGAACTGAATTGTGAAGAAGTGAGCAAGGCTAGATTTTTATTTTTCCTTCTGGCTGGAGGGGAAAATGATGCGGAGATGCCGGTGTTGGACTGGGGTGTGATTCCCAGTAAAAAAGTAAAAATTTTAAAGCTTTTCGTTTTACATACAGACGGCAGCTTTTGACACGTTAGAACCCCTGCGACTACACCTCATTGTCTCAGTTGTATCTTGCTATGTCTTTGATGTGGTACCTTCCTGGCTGACTTAATTAACTTTATCACACCTCGGCAGATAGTCAGGATGATTTAATTTAGTGGTCTGCAATTGTAAGGTACACATGCTTTGTTTTCTATCTATATATGCTTTGGCGATTCTGTATCTAATTTACTTCACCTGAGGAAGGAGCAATCGATAGCTCCGAAAGCTTGTGATTTCAAATAAAACTGTTGGACTATAACCTGGTGTTGTGCGACCTCTCAATTTTGGAGGGGAAAACACAGAGGAATGCTCCAAGAATGGAATAAAATGGAGAAAAATTTTAAACATGTTTTTTTCCCCCTTTTTGTTTTTAGGTGCATCGTACATTGCTCCACATTTAAACAACCTGTACTTCCTGTCACTGTGCCACAGATTTGGAGTGTATATGGTTATCCGATGGTTATTCTTCTTGAAACTGGTGCTGAGCTTGATCATGTTGCTGGCGGGACCAGATCAAATCTACCTACTTTGTTTCTTCATAGCCAGGTATAGCAGCAGTTCCTCTGCAAAACTTGCAAAGTTGGAAAACATTTGCTAAGCGTGTTGACCCACGATCAGTAATTTTGTTGGTCTAGTTACCAATGAAAAGCAATAGCGTCACATTTTAAGCAACATTCTTTAATTGTCTTGTTGAAAAGTTGAAGAGATGGAAATTGGGGACATCTATCACTTTGATTCTGGCCACTTCTTCCCCTTCACTGCCCCCAGGAAGCCCCATTCAGGTGCACGGATGTTGGCCCTCCGCTCCACCCAAAAAGCAAGAATTCAGATTTTTACACTTCAGGAGCTGGCTACACCATTTATGCTAACCATATTAAGATTATTTATTGAGCAGCGTAACTATAGGCTGCACAATCTTACCTGTAGTTGTCCTGACTTTGAGACTTTTTGTATTGTATTTAAAAAAAAAAAAATAAAAAAAAATCCCCCCTCGTATTGTTTCAAACTATATAATGGCGAGTGCTGCATTAGAGACTAGAGGAAGTTTTGTCATTTTTAACCCGAAGCACTGACTCATTGTCTCTTTAAATCCTATATAACTGGTATTTAACACTAATTAATACGTGAACTTATTCATTTTTGCCATTTTGAACTTAACAGTTTACACTATGAAATATGCATTTATGTAGCATTTAATTGCACTGAAAGCTGTAGAAGTAATTCACACACTGAATTACTTTTGAAGTGCAGCGATTATTAAGTGGGCAGATGCAATAGCCATTCTGTGCCAGCAATGTTTCACAAATAATGAATGACTTTTTTTTAAACACTTGCTGCTATGTAGTGCCTCATCAGAAACATTTTAATGCACTTTACATACAATGAAGTGCTGTGACTGCTACAAAAGCAGCAGCCATTTCACACGATCCCACAAACAGCAATGAGATGAAAAAGACCTTCTCGTCACTACCACACCTATCCTCGATCTTCTTTTCCACTGCTTTATTGACCATTAACCTCAACTGGATCTTATACCTGTCCCTATTCTTTTGAGCGTTATTTTCATTATATCTGGTAAAATATTTTTTACAGTTAATATATCGACAGACATCTTGATCAAGCCATTTAGGCTTCACTTTACCATATACCATTCTTTTAATTCAACACACTTGCATGGCTTCCCTGTCTAAGTATAGATTTGAAAGAACTCAATTTTTCTTCTGTACTATAGTTATTCCTATCCAATTAACCTCTTCCAAATCCCCCCTCATTCTTGAAAATTTTGCACTCGTGAAACCTGGCACGAGCATTAAATTATCTGCGGTAGTGATTTGCATAAACAACTCTCATCTGGTTATTCCGTGATCACTGCTGCTCAGATGTTCCCATCACATGGAGATCAGATACCACTGCAGCAGGGTCACTGCTAAGGACCAAATCTAGTAAGCTATTTTCCCTTGTGTATTCTTTGACAAAAGGAATGTAACTTCTAAATGGTGAGTATATTTAGATTGATGAATATATATATATTGGAGTTGACCAGAATTTCAAAAAGGAGCTGAATAGGCATTTTGACTTCTTCCAACTCCCCACAATTTCAAAATAACATGAAATTTATGTTATCTTTTTGCTCAATGGTTTGTGTTTATAACAAAATCCTCAACATAAATTTCCAGATTCAATAGCACCACACTCTATTGAAAGTTAATGAACTGAAAGTCAGTCTTGCTGAACAAACAAAACCAGTAAAATACAGTGCTAGTCAATATACTCCCACAGCTACAGTGCAGCACCATGTGCTAAAGACGCGAGCCACATAGCAGTACAATGGGCTCCCATGCTGCTGCTACAAATTAATAGAAGTCTGAATTTCTGGTCATGCGGTCCATTTTACTTTGATATTACTAGGTCCTTCTATATTGACTGTTGTCATGGTAGCTTTTAAAGAGGTATATGTATTGGAATCAAATAATGATGTATTGAGAACAGGTCCCAAAAAATAACTGACTTAATCTTGAGTGACTGTTACATTGTGGTCTGTTGGCCGTTGGATCAAAAGTATATGAAATGAACAACAAGTTCTTTCCTTAGTAACGAGAACACAAACAAAAGTGACGAAAGAAGCATTCCTTCCTCCCATAATGTAAAATATGTTGCGGTTTACAATTAGGAAGCATTTCTGCTCGACACTTGGTCTTGTCTTTGGGTGTTTTGTAACTGATTGAGATAAAAATCTATGCCTTTAGAAGGTTAATTTTGTTACTCTAGTTGCTATTAATGAGCTTAGTATTGTTTATCATTGCCTTATTACTATGACTATGTAATTAGCATTGCTAGGAATTCATTAAAATGCCTAGTTCTATTTAAAATTCCTGATTCCATTGCTTACTGGTAAACATAAATGGATACAGCGAGTTCAAACATTGATCCAGTTGTGCTCTTCATATGTCCTTCAATTATTTACGTTAAACTTTATAAAGTTGAATTTATCTCTCTTTACCTCCCCCTCCCCCAAATCAATTCAAACATTCTTGATTACCTCCCTCAGCTGATGAATCCTTACTCCTCCATGTTGAACAACACTTGGAGGAAACACTGATGGTAGCAAGGGCACAGAATGTACTCTGGGTGGGGGACTGCAGTGTCCATCAATAAAAAGGGCATGGTGGTACCACCACTGGCCGAGTCTTGAAGGATATAACTGCCAGGCTGGGCTTGCAGTAGGTAGTGAGAACACCAACACAAGGGAATAATTTACTTGGCCTTGTCGCCAGCCTACCTGTTGCAGATGCGTATGTCCATGACAGCAAAGGTAGGAGTGCCCACCGTACAGTCCTCGTGCTGACCCAAGTCCCTTCTTCACACTCAGAACATCCTCCATTGTGTCGTGTGGCACTACCATCATGCTAAACGGAATAGATTCAGAACAAATCTCCCAGCTCAAAACTGGGCATCCATGAGGCACTGTGGGCCATCAGCAGCAGCTGACTGTACACCAAAACAATCTGTAACCTCGTTGCCTCACTCCTCATGTAGAACAGCATGCTGGGAGGAGCACCAGGCCTACCTGAAAATGAGGTGCCATCCTGATGAAACTACAACACAGGACGGACATACATGCTAAACAGCGAAAGTAGCATGCTATAGACAGAGCTAAGCGATCCCACAACCAACGGATCAGGTCAAAGCTCTGCAGTCCTGTCACATCCAGTCATGAATGGTGGTTTACAATTTAGCAAATAACGGGAGGAGGAGGCACCATGCACTTCCCCATCCTCAATGATGGCAGAGCCCAGCATCTGAGTGTAAAAGACAAGGCTGAAGTGTTTGCAATCATCTTCAGCCAGAAGTGCCAAGTGGATGTTCCGTCTCGTTGTCCTCCTGTAGTCCCCACCATCACAGATGCCAGTATAACGAACAAACTTGCATTTATATAGTGCCTTTCGCGACCTCCGGACAGCCCAAAGTGCTTTAAAACCAAACATTATAACCATGACCGTACTTCAAAAAGTACTTAATTGGCTGTGAAACTGTTTGGGATGTCTTGAGGTTCAAAAGGTGCAATATAAATACAAGTTAGTTTGTTCATTATACATGTTTTGGAAATGTATTTGCCTGTACTACCACATAGTTCTACAAAATGGAAACTCTACGCTGTCCATGTTTCTTCTCATAAGATTGATGTGATGTCCACTTCCATCCCTCCTCTTGTGTACTTGTTCTAGTTCAGAGCAGATGGTGTCTTTTTATTTCCATGAATTGGCATCAAGTTGTATGTCGCTCAACACTTGTTCAATTGAAATATTCCTATTTTGTTATCCATATTGTTACAAGTTTTATGATTCCCTTGCCACTGGGCAGAAATATCTTTTGTTTTTTCCAAGTTCAAAACCACTCCATTAATTAACTTTTCATTTCATTTTGTGCTTCATCTTTAACACTCTCTTTTTTTGTGCGTGTCACTTTCTAGTAACCGGGTATTCACAGAGGGGACCTGCAAGCTCCTGAACCTGGTCATCTCCGACCTAGTCGATGAAGATTTTGTGATGAACAAGAGGAAGCAGGCGGCATCGGCACTGCTGTTTGGAATGGTTGCCTTCGTGACCAAACCTGGACAGACGTTTGCCCCGTTAATCGGGACATGGCTTTTGTATGTTTACACAGGTAACAGATTCCACCGCTATTGAGTTAGTTACTTGATCTGGCGGACCGTTAACTGGTGTCATGGTTTCTGACCGCTGCAGCTCCCTTTACAGTACAGCTAAAAAAAAACAGAACCTTTCAGCCCAACTGGTCCACGAAGGTGTTTATGCTGCACACGCGCCTCCTCCCACCCTGCTTCATCTAACCCTGTCAACGTGGCCTTCTATTCCTTGCTCCCTCAAGTGTTTATTTAGCTTCCCCTTAAATGCATCTATGCTGTTCGCCTCCCCTACTCCTTGTGGTAGCGAATTCCACATTCCAACCACTCTCTGGCTTGGAAAAAAAAGTTTCTCCTGAATTCCCTATTGGATTTATTAGTGACTCATATTTATGGCCCCTAGCTTTGGTCTCTCCCACACTTGAGCTCCTTTTGTCAGTAGATCATGGATGTAAAAGTTAATCCATTATAACATACAAAATAAATTTTAGGAATGAAATAGCCTATTCTGCCCAGCAACTGCATTGCTTTTTTTTCCCCCTCCCAAGAATACAGCAGCTTGGTTCACTAAAGTAACCATCCGCTTTGGAGCGGTAGCACTCTCTCCTCGGAGTCAGATGATTGTGGGTTCAAGCCCCACTCCAGCGACTGGAGCACCTAGCCTAGGCTTGCAGTTCTGAGGGAGTGCTGCATTGTTGGAGATTCCATCCTTCAGGTGAGATGTTGAACTGAGTGAGGCCCTGACTGCTCCCTCAGGTGGACATTAAAGATCCCATGGCACTATTTGAAGAGCAGAGGGGATTTCCCTAGCGTCCTGGACAACATGTATCTCTCAAAACACGGGTTGGAGACCTTGGAAGTGAATATGGCCCAACCCGCCCGCCGGGAAACTGACTGGAACAGATCGGCTGCCCGTCTTACACCCCAAATTTACTCTCCATTGAAGTCACTGCAAAGTAAAATCGGGCGGGCTATAAAGCTGACTGCTAGTCAGGTTCTGTCACTTTCCCAGCGGGCGGGTTAAGGTAATATTTCCTCTTTTATTTTGAGAGTATTTCTTCTTGTATCACTTGTTTCTAGTTTTCTGAGTGATCTCTAATTTTTGTTTTTTCAGGTTATGACATCTTTCAGCACGATGCACTACGTGATATCGTGAGCACGAAGCCAGTGGCGGAGCCAAACGTAGCCTGGATGACGGCGATCCGCCAGGGGTGCTTCTACCTGTTGGTCTTCATCCCCATCACGTGCGCCGTGCTGCAGCTTCTAGCCTGGTCCCAGTTCAGCCTCCATGGTAAAAGACTCCAGACGATAAAATCATTGAGGCAGAGCACGTATCAGGAGGGCCTACAGGACATTAAAGCGGTATAGGTCACCGCCCTGAATCTACATGAGCCAACAAAGGTCCGTCGTGTCTAGTAGATTAGACACAACTTTTTAATGACTGCCACTTCAGCTCAGGATATGGAAGCCTTCACCTTCAGTGGACCAATATTTTTTTTGTTTAGATGATTTGAACCTGAATTTTTGGAGACTTCATTGATGTAGCAAATTGCTAGTATTTTAAGACTAATGGTTAATAAGACCCTTGTGCCTAACCAATTTTTTACTTGACTTTTTATTCCCCGGAGGGGACCACACATTGTACTCTGAAGCCCAGGGTACATTTTTAAGAACATTTGATAGCTTAAGAGTACACAAGGTCTTAAGATTTGCAGAGTCCGTTATCCCTTACCATGCCAGGAAATTGGGCAGAATACAATTCCACCATCAATCCCTCACTTTTGGAGCCAACCATTTGCCGATGTATTGGATTGAATGAAAGGTTGGCATTGTCACGTTGATTTTTGTACCTCACTGAGCATGCGTGCCGAGCAACCTTTTGTAACGTCAACACACTGCAGTTGTGTGCATAATGGTAGAGGAAGAAGTTGATGATGCAGTGGGTTAGATATTGGTCTTTCACTTCTTGGAGCTGCATTCAAATTCCACCCAAATCAAAGCCACCCTGCTGTCTGGATGTGAAATGAGTTTGGGCAGTCTCGCTTCAGTTCCTAGTGGGCATAAGCTTCAAGCACCAAACTTCTCTTAATTTGGCATTAAATTGGCAATCTCGTTGAGGCTACCGGATGGCTGATATAGGAAACGGCAGAATGCCACAACGGTACAGGAAGAGGGACTCCTGTAAGGTTGGCGGCTGAGGCACGTTGTTGTTGTTGTTGTTGAGAAGAGGGAGCTTTACATTGAATCTAACCGTGCTATACCTAACCTGGGAGAGAGTTCCTAATGCTGACACTTGGTGTCCATAATGGGAAGTTTTCCATTCCACAGCATTAACAAACCCTCACCTGCATGAGAAACAGATTTCACTTGAGGAAAAATAAAGGCAGTGGGGGTGAGACAAAATTGGATGTGTGTCTGGTTTGGGTAAAGTTTGTTTCTAGCAGCACAACGGAAGAGGACCTGGTAATGAGAGATCGCTCTTTTGTGTAGTCAGCACCACAGGCCAATTGTCCCAAATGTGCCAGTAATTTCTTCAGCCCAAGATGTGAACTCATTGCACGTGACTGCTGTACACCAAGAAATTCTGCTTTAGTGAGTTTTATGGCTGCAGAATTTGGCAACGTCGGCCTCACATAATGGAGGCTCTTGGTGAAACTTGAGGGAGGTTTATGGGCATCATACTTGAGCGTGTTAATTTATAAGGGGGTCACAGATCATCTGGCAGTGTAATAAGTGTTCAATATTAATGTGCAAACTGAAACTCGAAGGAAGCTGAGTATGGTTTGTTTCAGATGGAACTCTCGGCTCTGAAGACGTTGCTGGTTTGCTGAGATAAGTTGTGAATAATATATTGCACTTAAAACTTGTAGATCTTAAACCAGCTTCATTCGTCCAACTTTTATTGTAAATTAAGTGCTTAACAACAACAAACAACTTGTATTTATATTGCGCCTTTAATGTAAAACATCCCCAAGGCGCTTCACAGGAGCGTTAAAATCATGTTTAATTTCTCTTGTAAAGCTGCATTAACTTTGAATGTCTAATTATGATCAGCAATAGCACAGTGAATAAACATCACCAGAGATGCCAATTATATTCAGAAAGTGCATAAATTATTTTTTTAAATAAATACTTGTATGCATCCTTGCATATTTATTTTCCAGCGTATTTTTTCCCTTTATTGGCCCTGGGTTTTTCTCTTTTTTTGGCCTTTCCCAGGAGATTACATGGCTGGGGGCCGGAGTAGAGGAAGTGTCTAGTTATTGCTTCTCCGGCCATCTTAAGTGTGGGGCAGGTTTGATGGACCAGCTGGTCTTTTCCTGACTGTCATTTTTGTATGTTCATAATTGCTAAATTTAACAGTTCTTCATATAGTTGGATTTCTTTTTTTCTGTTTTTTTTCATAACTATGTAAACAATAGCAAATTTTTGTATTGGTGCTGAGAAACCAAGTTCATGTATTTTGAGTGTGCGTGAGGCTGGATCAGGTTCTGAATACCTTGCCTTGTGCAACAACTTCAACTTAGAAAGTAAGATGGTTCTTTTGCTTACTGGTCCCTTGACAGTGTTCCTTTTGGTAATATAACTAGTTTTCTTTTCCTATTTGTTTTCGCTACCCTCGTGCCACTTACTGTCCCTAGCTCGGATGATGGACAGGAGACTCGCTCCCAGGCCTCTGCCAAGGCTGCTGCAGACTCAGCAGTTTGGACGTGTATGAGACTCTCCCACGCTGACTGGGGGGAAATGCCAGGCCAACACTCTGCTCCTCCCTGCAGCATCAGATTGGGAACTCTCAGGGGTGGATCTGTCTCTGCCCTCCCTTTGGTACAGCCCAGTGGAACTCGCTGTGTACCACAGCACCATGCAGACTTGGAGTATCTAGTTTTTCCATTTGCAGTTGTATGTCAGAGATGAAATTCCCAAGCTGTGATCCTGACTCTCTCTTTAATTGCATCTACTGTCAAGTTGTATCGAGAATTGGTCCCCAAGCTGATTCTGGAGCGAAGGAGTCCCATTCAGGTCCTGACTTTGGGTTTGCGTTACAACTTTAGTGTCCTGCTTCACACCACACCAATTTGTAGGGTAGATGGAGCCTCCTGATCGGAAGTTCCTTCCCATGGATTGCAACAGAAACATTGCTTTACATCTCTCTACACACTTGCTCGAAGGCATTGCTTTTAAAGGAAACCACTGTTGGATTGTGACACATAATCCAGATATCTCTCTACCCTCTCGTATTCCTAGAATAATTATGTTGAGGAATGAGATGAAGACTTTTGTGAAATGAGTCATTGATCTGCTTTTAAGTTGCAGCGAGCCAGTAACTTTCATTATATATTAAATGTTCCTTACAGTATTAAAGCCCTTTGAACTATTATTATTAGTCATTTGGCAAGCAACAAAATAAAGGCTTGTTTGTTTTAAAACATTTAAATCTGCTTGGTGTGTATCATTTTAAAAAAATAATAATAAACAGGTCAATCCGCATCTGAAAGAGAGCGATTGATGTTTCAGGTGGGATCTCTCATCAAACCGTTGCCTTATGTGGTTGAATTAGCTAAGTTAAGAATTTGAATGTGAGTCTGCAGTAGTTTCTCACTGGCTTAATCTGATTTTGTGCCATTTCTATTCTGCTCACAATTAATTAATGTTCGGTGATAGCAGTGTAGAGAAAAAGACTGTAAATTAAACTTGTTCTCTTCCTCCCTAAATTAAGATACTTTGGATTTTTAAAAAAAACTTGAAAAATGTTAGTTTTATTTTTTTCGTGTGCCATGAGGAAAATTGCATTTAGTGAAATTATTTATGAAGTTACTTTTCAGAATCTATTTTCTCCCACCCCCTCCTCTGGCAGTGATTTCCACACACTGACCTCTGCTGTAACCTGCCCATGGCTGAACCTGTTTGCCGATTCATGGCAGCCTATTTGACCGTTGGAGGTACGTACTCTAAGTCTGAGCTGGCCCTTGCCTGATATCCACACACATGCACTTTCCAGTAGATTACACTGGATAGAAATCAGGAAAAGAAACAACTTGTATTTATACTTGGACCTAGGATATTATAGCTATTAGAGATGTGGCTGAAAGAGGGGCAGGTATGGCAGCTCAACATTCCTGCTTACAGGAGTTTCAGACGGGATAGAGAGGGAGGTAAAAAGGGGTGGGGGGAGGGGGTCGCGGTATTGATTAAAGAAACTATTACAGCTGTGAGGAGGGATTATATGTTGGAGGGATCATCAAATGAGGCCATATGGGTCGAATTGAAAAACAAAAAAGGGGCAGTCACACTGCTGGGAGTGTACTACAGACACCCAAACAGTGAGAGGGAGATAGAAGAACAAATATGTAGACAAATTTCAGAGAAGTGCAAAAACTATAGGGCAGTAATAGTAGGGGATTTCAACTACCCCAATATTAACTAGAATAAAATTAGTGTGAAGGGTATAGAGGGTGCGGAATTCCTAAAATGCATCCAGGAGAACTTTTTTAGCCAGTATGTAGCAAGCCCAACAAGGGAGGGGGTGGTTCTGGACTTAGTTTTAGGGAATGAAGCTGGGCAGGTGGAAGGCGTATCAGTGGGGGAGCATTTTGGTGCTCGTGACCATAATTCTGTTAGATTTAAGGTAGTTATGGAAAAGGACAAAGATAGACCAGGAATAAAAATTCTAATTTGGGGGAAAAGCAAATTTTGCTAAGCTCAGAGGGGATTTAGCCATAGTGGACAGGAAATAGCTACTTGAAGGTAAATCAGTGTCAGAGCAGTGGGAGGCATTCAAGGAGGAGATCCGGAGGGTTCAGACCAAATATGTGCCCTTAAAGAAAAACGGTGGGACTAACAAATCTAGAGCCCCCTGGATGTCTAGGGACATACACTGTAGGATAAAGAAAAAAAGGGAGGCGTATGACAGATACCGAGGGCTAAATACTCCAGAATCTTTAGAGGAGTACAGAAAGTGCAGGGGTGAAATTAAAAAGGATATTAGGAAAGCAAAGAGTGAGCATGAAAAATTCTTGGCAAGTAAAATCAATGAAAACCCAAAGATGTTTTATAAATATATTAAGAGTAAGAGGATAACTAAAGAAAGGGTAG
This sequence comes from Squalus acanthias, assembly GCA_030390025.1. Lineage (NCBI taxonomy): Eukaryota > Metazoa > Chordata > Chondrichthyes > Squaliformes > Squalidae > Squalus > Squalus acanthias. The sequence continues at coordinate 5,305,685 of CM059438.1, read as the reverse complement.
GGCCTATTAGAGATCATGAGGGTAATCAGTGTGTGGAGGCGGGAGACGTCGGTAGGGTTCTTAATACTTTGTGTCTGTTTTCACAAAGGAGAGGGGCGAAGCAGACATTGCTATCGGGGGAGGAGTGTGAAATATCAGATGAAATAAACATAGTGAGAGGGGAAGTATTAAGTGGTTTAGCAGCTTTAAAAGTGGATAAATCCCCAGGCCTGGATGAAATGTATCCCAGGCTGTTAAGCGAAGCAAATGAGGAAATAGCAGAGGCACTGACCATCATTTTTCAATCCTCTCTGGCTTCAGGTGTGGTACTGGAGGACTGCTAATGTGATACCCTTGTTTAAAAAGGGAGAAAAGGATAGATCGAGTAATTACAGGCCAGTCAGCCTACCCTCGGTGGTGGGAAAATTATTGGAAAGAATTCTGAAGGACAGGATAAATCTTAATTTAGAAAGACACTGATTAATCCAGGATAGTCAGCACGGATGTGTTAAGGGAAGGTCGTGTCTAACAAACTTGATTGAATTTTTTGAGGAGGTAATGAGGGTAGTGTGTTTGATGTAGTTTATATGGACTTTAGCAAGGCTTTTGATAAGGTTCCACATGGCAGACTGGTCACGAAGTTAAAAGCCCATGGGATCCAGGGCAAAGTGTCAAGTTGGATTCAAAACTGGCTCGGAGACAGGAAGCAGAGGGTAATGGTTGTTTTTGTGACTGGAAGGCTGTTTCCAGTGAGGTTCCGCAGGGCTCAGTACTAGGTCCCTTGCTTTATGTGGTGTATATATCAATGATCTAGACTTGAATATAGGGGGTATAATTAAGAAGTTTGCAGATGATACTAAAATCGGCTGTGGGGTTGATACTGAAGAAGGAAGCTGTAGACTGCAGGAAGATATCAATAAATTGGTCAGGTGGGCAGAACAGTGGCAAATGGAATTCAATCTGGAGAAGTGTGAGGTAATGCATTTGGGGAGGGCTAACAAGGAAAGGGAATACGCATTAAATGGTGGACACTGAGTAGTGTAGAGGAACAAAGGGACCTTGGAGTGCATGTCCACAGATCCCTGAAGGTAGCAGGCCAGGTAGATAAGGTGGTTAAGGCATACGGAATGCTTGCCTTTATTAGCCGTGGCATAGAATACAAGAGCAGGGGGGTTATGCTTCAACTGTATAAAACACTAGTTAGGCCTCAGCTAGAGTACTGCGTGCAGTTCTGGTCACCACATTACAGGAAAGATGTGATTGCACTAGAGAGGGTACAGAGGAGATTTACAAGGATGTTGCTGGGAGTAGAGAATCTTAGCTATGAGGAAAGACTGGATAGGTTGGGTTTGTTTTCCTTGGAACAGAGGAGGCTGAGGGGAGACCTTTATTGAGATGTATAAAATTGAGGGACATAGATAAAGTGGATAGAAAGGACCTATTTCCCTTAGCAGAGGGGTCAAAAACCAGGGGGCACAGATTTAAAGTAATTGGTGGAAGGTTTAGAGGGGATTTGAGGGGAAATTTCTTCACCCAGAGGGTTGTGGGGGTCTGGAACTCACTGCCTAAAAGGATGGTAGAGGCAGGAACCCTAACCACATTTAAGAAGTACTTGGATGTGCACTTGGGATGCTCTAACCTGCAGGGCTACGGACCAAGAGCTGGGACGTGGGGTTAGGTTGGATAGCTCTTTGTTGGGCGGCGTGGACACGATGGGCCGAAATGGCCTCCTTCCGTGCTGTAACTTTGTGATTCTATAGCATTTATTTATCAGAACATCCCAAAATGCTTCACATGCAATGAAATACTCAGAAGTGCAATCACTGTTAATCACTGTTAATAAATGCTGCACAGTACGCACAGCAAGGTCCCAAATATACCAACCACGTGAATTGGTGGTGTCGGGGCAACTCCTTGCTCATCAAATCATACCACGTAATCTTTAATGCCCATCTGAACAGGCAGATAGGACCTCGGTTATAGAATCATACAGGATAGGAGGCCATTTGGCCCATCGTGCCTGTGCTGCCTCTTTGAAAGAGCTATCCAATTAGTCCTACTCCCTTGCTCTTTCCCCATAGCCCTGCAAT